>JADQWA010000113.1:177500-278278 GCA_018344505.1 Nebria ingens riversi | reverse complement strand
CTTTTCAGACCACCCTCGTATATCAAAATTATAAAAATTTATACATATATTTGTATTTTGACAAATTTTCAATTTTGATTAATACACTTATTATTCATATTTCATGCCAATAAAAACTGTTTTACCTTTTTTTGGGACAAAAATATATTGAAAATTGTCTTCGTTTTATCCGGAAATAACGATGAAAAAACGTAATTTTTTGAAAATAAATGCTATTCTTATTTACAAATGCAATAATAATTTATTTACCAATATTACTTTAGGTAAAAAAGAAGAATTAAGAACCTTAAATAATGAAACGAAATGTGTCAACTAGCACTAATTGAGATGATTTACACACTTTATGGTTTACACTTTTTTACAGTGTCGGTTATGTATGTTTCGAGAAATAATAAGTTATCACATTATTATTTTATAAGTATCTACATTTTAATTAAATTATAAACACCGCTACATACTCTTAACAATATCCGTAATAAATTTACAAACAAAAAACGTTAAGTCCTAAGTGTTTGCAATGGAAAAGCTCTCACTCCCAGGCGTAGTAAACTTTTGTGAAAAGCCCTTAAAATTTATTTCCGCAATCACGGTTAATATGGTGCCTCATTAGTGTCCGTTTGCCACCGAACAAGAAACACCTAGATAAAGCAGTTCTTAGAACAGATGCCTCATTCTATAATACAAGTCATGTTTTTGTGCTCTACATTTAATGTATGTATGTATGTACGTATATGATCGTATACTGTAGGTATAATGTACCAACGTTAGGTAGTTTATCAAACAAAAACTAAAACAACTAATTTCCTTAACACTGAATATATGAATAGAATGCAATTTTTAAGATTTTTTTTTTTAATTTAAGTATTATTTTCAGTATTCCTGAAAAACTATTATTGTATTTATTGCGAAAAACATTACTTTCTAAGCTTTTTACTTATATTTTTAAAATTAAACTATTTTATAACAAATATTTAGAACAGAAAATACATTTTAAATTGCCTTGGGCCTGTCAACTCAGTCTACTGGCGATGGTCTTATAACCGAAATAAACTATTTTCAAAAATAACGTAAGTGTACTCCGAAATTTATTAGTCCAAATCCTGAATAAATAAAATATGAATCAAAATTTTCTCCTTGTGTGCAGATTTTAAATTCTGAAATAATTTAAACTATACTTAGTGCGTTTTTTTATAAGAATACAGTGTTAGTCTTATGATGTATAAAGTATTGCCACATCTTTCTCAAGCAAAGGATTACGCATATGCTATTTTAGTTGGAGCGGCAAGAGTCATCATAAGGCTAACCCTGTATTCATATGAAAAACAGACAATAGTAGAATTTCTTGGTAAATGAATGTTCTTTATGTAATTTTTGAAATAAGTCTGAATTTACACTTGATCGACCAAAAATCAAATGTATATATTATGTACATATATAAATATATTCATATTATTTAGCTACTTATGTTCTTTCCTTACGATAAGCTTAAATAACTTTAGTTAGGGATTGAATAAAAATAGACAAAAGTCCGTACTTACCTCCTCATGTAATGGTACTTAATGACAACGATTATCACTAACGTATTTGCGCACAGCGCTAGGAGAAAGATCGGAACGTACAGCCCAATCAGAACATAATTCACATCGAAGAAAAATACTGCTAATATACTGTTTTCGTATATGGTATCATTCATCGCCATCTTTCTGAACAAGTTCTATTTAATTTCGATATTAAATTGAATTCAAAAAGAATTCCTAATACGCTCTTCATAAATTTTATATTTAAGTTTCATTTCATTTTGTTCTTCATAAACTTTTTTTTTTCACTTATTAAATTTCACTTGTCTCTTTATATACGCCAATTGTTTAGTAAAATCACTAAATTTAATTCGTAATTTTTTAAAAGCAGGTTATACTTTTCTCGATATGTTCAACAGTCTTTCAACCATTTATTTTTTGTTTAACCTCGTGGTTTTTATAGTAACAGCATACTATTTACATAACAAAGAACTGTTTATTCTAAACTAAACCAATAATAAATTACTGTGTGACATGTGTTATCTAAATATTTACTTAAAACAATCCTGAATTTTATTACCAATTGTAAGATTTGACATCGGCGTGTTACTGAGGATTGTTCTTAGAAATGTTACACTGTAAAATTAGCAAAAACTAATTAGTAAATAAATTTGGTTATAACTATAAAAGATTGCATAATTGTAAAGTTACATAGCAAAAACTTTTCTACAATATAAATTTACAAAAGTGACATATTTTTTATGTATATTATTTAATTCGAGAGTAGTATATTTGACACTTTTCTTATCCAATTTAATCTGTATTGTCCTTTATTATTTAATATTTAATTGGAAATTTAATTAATTTTTGTTTATTCATTATTAATAAATATGGTATACCATATACAGATACTGTGTCCAATTATTTATTATTTAACTGAATTAAAATATTATAAATATTAGCAAAAATTATTTTTTTGGATAAAAAAAATATCAATAAATTTTGTATGTTTTTGTATCTATTAATTTAAAAATAATAGTAACGTAGTATTTAATATATTTAATAAAATAGTATAACATTTACTAAAACAAACCTTTTAATGGAATGGGTTTTACTTAATAACAAATTTATTTACTATAGATAGTAGAGCATATTTTTATACTTGGGGATTATTCACTAATATTAACAATTATTCGTGAAATTTTCAATAAGTTTCGTAAATAATTAAACACTTTTTTAACACCACTGTAAATATTTTATAGTAGAACTAATGTATGAATTTTTAATTTATAAATAGAAATCTTAAACTTATTAATAAGATTGTTTTGAATATTTGGTAAAAGTGATCACTGTATTTAAAACTAGATATATTATCTAATTAGAATCTTCGAAGATAGTTCTTGTTCTCGTAAACTACAATAATAAATCACGGACCGACGTCGTGTTATATTTCCCGGCGTCGCCGTGTGCTATATGACTGAAAGGACGCGGAATAACATACTGAATCGCGCCAACTCGCAATAATATAAAAGCACGCCGCTCGACGTCGACTTTGCAAACTAGTACGCGTGCGTGCGATGCCTTTAAATTGTTTATTTACTTGTTTACTTTATTTTTTAAATGAATCTTAAAATTGTCGCTATCAATATACGGAAATCGTAATTTAAATATTTGATCGATTTCGTTTATTCAAATTGATATAAGTATTTGATAATATACATATATCTGAGGATATTTTAGTCCTACGGCAATCGAAAAATATTAAACTACCTCGTTACCGATATATACGCGTCTGCAACTGTAGATCTTTTGTGAAAACGTTAAATATATGGATAGATCTGTAAGACAAAGCGAATAATTTGTGCATGTATATGTGCGTGGGTGTACGTTTTGTGAGTTCAGACCTCCAAACTAAATAATTACTGTAATATTTGTATATAAAATGTAAATTATAAGAATCCTTATTTAATTGTCTAATTAAACATTTACTCATCTATATCAGTTACGTTTTCTAATAAATTTAGTTTATATTTAGCATTTTGGCAAAGTTTTAAATATTGTTGATTAAAATGCTGTCTAAAATTTTCCTTTCCGATATATTTAATTAGTCCCTACCGCAGTTTTATTGAAATTTATTTTATATATTCACTATATAGATCATTATTTTTAAATGGACTGGTAATCTTATCGTAGCGTTTTAACAAAAAGCACCAAGAACGTACCATTAAACTTGGAGAAAAGCTCTAGTAAACGTTAAATTGTCCGTGACGTCACAAACCATATATTACGACATTATATGGTGCATAGTAAACCCACTTTACAAATGCAATGCTATGCAATTGATGTGTGTTGCAAAGGATAGCGTATATGCACAACTTTAACTTGTGTTATGTGCGTGTGTGTGTTTGTGTGTACGTGTGCACACGTGTTCGTGTAAGTCCTGAGTGCACGTCTTGGACTGGACAAACAATAAATACCAGATCCGTACTAAAACTAAACTGATATCATCCAAGCTGTAAGGCATATACATACGAAGTTAAAGTTCTTTTTATATTTGGCTCAAGTTACATTGAATTACACACATAAATATATAAAGCGCATGTTTATTCTAGGCATTTTTGTCGTTTTTTGCAATATCTCCGAAATGGCTGCACTTACAACCCAAAATATTTTAAAAGTAAAACAAAGTAGACTAAAATAATTTGACATCTAATATCGATATCTATAAATAGATTATAAGAGAAGAATCGGTTAGTTTTTAATTTAAATAATTTAAGTATTGAAACATATATTCTATAAGGTATTTAATTTATTTGAAATCTATTCTGGTCGTAATAATATTTACTATATATGATGAATAATTATATTTCTTTAAATTTTTCAACATTTCTATATTCTTCCTATTTTAACCTACTGTGCCTACTACGTATACGAAGTTTCATTGCGGGGCACTGCAGATATTTGTATTAATTAATAACTAATTAAAGTATGCATGATTACTTATCTTCGCTGGAAAGAAAAGCATGTTAAACCTTTGCTTTGATCTTTCACGAATATTTATCCTCTGCCAAGCTAAATTAATAACTGTTAACATAAATTTATGTAAACCTAAAACGAACAAAAATTTATATTACTTATTATATACAAAGCCTCTTTTCTGTAAAGCTTAAATTTACTCCCAATATGATTTTGCGATATAATTTTTGATGTATTTTTACTTTTTCTACATTTTCATAGGCAATTCTGAAATAGATTTTTTATGTTTCAGTCGAGCGCTTCTTAACTAGATGTATTTGTTTTTATTTTATTTTCAAAAAGGGAAATATATTTTGCCGTTTAAATTTCCATAGTAATTCTGACATAAAGGTAATACTAACATTTAATCATAACCAGCACAGCGGAAAATTGACTTACCATTCATCAATTCTTACAGACAGTATTACACGTTAGGATAGTATAGAAGAATTTTAAAATAATTATTTTCTTATCGATATTCTACGTATTTTTATTAAATAAATTACATTTCCTAAACTTAGCTTTAAAGATAGAAAATATCACCCGATCTCTCAAATAAAAGTAAATGATAAATGTTTCTTTGACGCTGTAGGATATATTTAAACTGCCCTGTTTTCTTAACGTTGTTTATTTCTTCCTCATACAGAAAATAAATAAAAACCATCTACTTTAAGACCTCTGTAGCATGTATATATCTTGTGTTTGCCAGAAAAACAGAGGGCAGAACCTACATCAATTTCAACGTAACCTAAATATGAAACGTCAGTTGTAAAGATAACATTGAGCACTGAACTAGAAAAAATAGTATATAATGGAAAGCGGTATTATTCATACATATGTAAATTATCTGTATTCAGTATGTACGAGTATAAAGGCAAAGGTAAAAAAAAAACAAAAATTCGAGCAATTATCTATTACCAAAAACAAAGGCGTTGTTTCGTCGGTGCCTTTAACAATATATAAACTTTTTTTTATCCTGGAAAACTCTGCTTTCCACGACAACTAAAATATTGATAAATAGATGAAATATAAAATTAAATTTACCTGAATACATATTACAAAAAAAATGTTAACAATATAAATACCAAAACAAAGTTTCATATAAGAACCGGTGTTTCTTTTTATTTTATTTCTATAGCAGTTTATTGAAATCAAAAAATATTATATTGCTATTCGTTTAAATATTTGAACGAGAAAATTGCAAAGGTTATTTGGAAAATAATATAGTATTGAAAAGGCGCCAGAACATATTTAATTTCGATATACTAATGGACCTAGCGAATCCTAAATTTTCACTCGTGTATATACAGCAATATGATAATTCTGTAGTCATGAAAGTTATATTTCATGATCAGTCGTTAGTGATCAAAGCGCCGTGAACACTGGAAATGATTAAACAAATATGCTTTCAATGCGTTAAAAATCGGATATAGTGATATTTATGTTTGATCAAATTATTTTATATTAATTCGTTTTCATTTATTTAAATTTTAGTTTTTATCTAATATTTGAATTTATTTCTAAACAATAGAAAGCTCAGTAAATATTTAAAGTACACCAAAACACTTTAATATTTAGAACACGAATTGGTTTAATTTAATTAATATCTATGAAGTGAAACATTTTCTTCTTCATTGTACTAAAATATTTTGAATCAATATATATATATATATATAACTCTTTAAGTATATCTGTCAAAGCTTGAGTTTATCATTACATTAATTTTGAAAGTGAACAAACATAAAACAATATAATATTGTGCTTTAAATTAAAGTTGAGCTGTAAATAATTATTGATTTCTAGTTGTGAAAATAAATAGTCCCTTTGTTGATGTAAACGAAGGATGGCATATTGTTGAAATATCTGTGTTTTAGAACAGTTTAAAATTAATATATCAAGACCGTATAAGGAAGGAAGAAACCAAAGATAAATTTGTTTGGTTTTGGTAGCGACAGCTTGAACCTCTACCCACTGTCTATTTATTTCTCTCTCACTCCAGTTTTCTTCTGTATTTTCTGCGAAAACTTGATAAAATTTAGTGGAATCGGATGTAACATACATTCAATGTCTTGGTTCTAAAATATTCAAGGAGAGCTTTTATAGTAACAACCATAAAAAATCTGCTTGCGTTATTGTTTTATTTTCCTAAAGGAACTTTTTATCGCGCATCCATGCACGTGACTGTTTAAACTTTTTCATATATGCTTTCTTTATCAACACATCTTTTTAACTGCAGAAGTAGTCAACATATGACGTTTAGTTTGGAATTAAAATCTGGAGTGTTCAAAATGATAAACGGAGTATGGTATACGTGACGACACACTATAAAATAACTTGGTTTTCTAATCCCTTACATCACACTCATCATATTGCGTTTTATGTTCGGATTACTTCAATATAAAACTCAGTTATATTCAAATAAATCACTTTTACTATAAAATAATATAGTTCGCATTGTAAATGATTTGCTTTTTGAATGCATCTGTAAAATGTTATAATATAATCACTTAAGCAACCAAATGTGCTGACGAGCACCTCAAGTTGCATACGCAAGGCGTTGTATTATTATTATAGAGAAGAAACGTTAAATTATAAATGAATGTTTGGGAAACATTACACCAGAAAAAAACTACTTCACATTTAACAAAAATGTAGTTATTAAACAATTGTTACAGTGAGTTCGTCCTTTTTGATAGATATTCGCTGTATTATATTCATAAACTTTCGAAATATTGTTTCACATATAAGGAAACAAAATATATACATATATATATATATATATATATATATCTATATATATATATATATATATATATATATATATATATATATAGCATGTAAGTGTGTATAGATAATAACAATTTATACCGGTTCAAACGAATACATTTTTCTTATTAATTGAACATCTTAATACAGGTACACCTATAATTAAATCTCTAATGTGTTCAAGTTTATATTACATTGCCTCAAGCACTACTTCTTTAATACGTTAAATGGTATTTATCAAGGAATTTTCAAGTCATCGCACCCTTATATATGCATCGTTTAGAATTGAAAATTAGTATGCATTTTCGGGATAAGGATCTATTAAAAATTTTAATTTAAACTGTTATGAAATTATATCAAGTACTAGAGTATATACTCTAGCCGCTGTAAGATAATGATTAGTTCGTACCCAAGTAAGTGATAAGCATACACCACTTTAGTTTATTGCTCGCAGTTGATACGTTTGCTCAACGATAAGGCCCGAATTTATTAGATTGAAAGTGAACAGGGCATCGCCCCGCGTAGATACGTAAGGAGGAGAAATATAAACCAAGTTTAGTATGAGGATACTCATCATCTTGATATATCTTGACTATGGATAAATTGTTTTTAATAACAGAAAAATAAATATCGTAAAATATTCCAAATTAAACACATATTGATCCACTCTAACAGTTTTGGAAAATGCGTATATAATTGTTCCAGAAAGATATAAAGCTTCCAAATGAATAACATGTTACAAAAGTAATCTGTATTTTAGCACTAAAAATAAAACCATTTTCGTCTTAAATAAGTTTGTTAGGAAGTGGTGTTTGGTATTAAAATTAAATGTCTACTTTCAACGTATTACTGAACCAATTACGAACGAATAAACCCAACCGCGAAGTGAGTTCTGTTCCGATGAATTCAAGTGTTAAAATTTTCATTTCATCAGAAAAGTTAAATACCAACAGAAAAGGCAATACACTTCTCACAAGTTAATTAATTGTGGTATTGTTTGCTTGTACGAAACATATAACTACTGTTAAATACTAACAGAGGTTTAAGTCGAATTAATAGATCGGATTTGAGGATATCCATAACACTTCGTGAAATTTGTAAGATTATCATATTCTTACAGATTTTAATCTATGTTTGTTTGTTTGTTTGTAGCATTCATTCTATACACGATTATAAATCTTATGTATAAACAACCCAGTCACTGTAATAGTTACAAAATTCATGTATAGAGTACTTCAGATGTAATTTTATGTTATAATTATATCTTATTGTCGGGATTAAAATGTAATCAGGGGCTTGCATGTATACTTGATGCCACATTGCTATAAAACACACCTATTCTATGATAGAGTCAAGATTGCTTGAAAATTCTAACAGATTTCCAACAAGAATCGCATATGCTAAGTATAACAAATAATATCTATAATTTTTTTAATTGTAGGTACTAACTTAATAACTAATAAGGGTAGAAAACGTTTAGAACGTTGTAGAATTAAAACGTTTTCTACCCTTATTTCTTCCATTTGATTCAATCCACAACTGAGTTATCCTACAATGATTTCTATTTTATATTAAAAAGTTATTATGAAATGCCTGTACACATGTTTCAGAAACTCAGTTTCAAGTATGGATGCAATTTTAGTTGACTGAAAAAGCAATTTAAACTACATCAATCAAAATATAAATTAAAAGTAGAATATTAACACCACTATTACTTTCTGATACGGAGTAATAAGTAAGTATTGTAATTATGATAAAATCGATCTCGAAATTTTAACGGAAATACACCTTTTGACCTTCCCTGAATTGAATTAATAGTTGTAACCATAATTTCATTGCACTGGACATTTCTATACGTAGTTGGTATATTTGGTTACAATATGTCTAGAATGGTTATAATCCTGAATGTTTAAAATATTGTAATAATCTCTCTGTCTAACAGAATATACTGTCTACGTATAAGACAGTTCAGGTCTATACATACTGTAGATGTTTTGTTGTTATAATGTGTATATTGCAACGATTTTCATTTATAAGGCAAATACCCCCAAGTACAAACCATGTTGCTGGATACACTGGAAGTTAATTTTGATAAAGTTCTACTGTATTCAAAATTTCCGTAATAAATTATCCACTTCGAAACTATGCCACCTGTGCTCTCTATTATCAAGCTGTAAGTAGCTAATGGAAATAGTATTGGTTTGTTTTTGCAATGAAACCTAATAAGCAAATCGAATACATTGTGAATTAAATAATGGGAACCCACTCAACTGATTGAGTAGTGCAACTTTGAATTACTGTATTTTATTTTTCTATTACCTATAGGTGTGTACTGCTCAGATGGGCGTCTTGTAGTATTGCATTGCTATTAGTGACGTCATAGCTTTAAATTTTCTCTTGTAGAATGTATTTTAAAACTATGATGGCACTATGAACCATATTTTATTTCATTATGTAAATTAAAGTATTATAAAAAATGTGGTAATATTCTGTGAATTTTCTAATAACGTTGTAAGATCTTAAAGGGAAAGTGAAAATTTTCCACGGAGCTTTTGATTTTTATATTCTCCCTTGTGTTCATTACGGACTGTTATTAAATGCTTGTTATGAATGCTGGTAACGTCATCACCATTAATTAATATACCAGGCATAGTAATTACTACCCAAGTTTTTTTCTCATAGAATACGAGGAAATATTCACATATCTTGCTTTACTGACGGTTTTCAGTTAATTTGCGGTCTGGAAACAAATGGTGATTACATTTTATGTTATACGGGATCAGATGCTTTATAAATATATTGGATCTGCTTTCGACAACCAACAACATGATAAAAATAAATTGAACTTTAGAATACCATTATAAAAATATGACTTCCCAATTATACAAGTATATCAGAGTTGATTAACCCACTAGGTAGTACAGTGAATGCACAAACGGTGCAAAACTATTATGTTTATTGGTACCCTGGCGCACAATGACGTGGCAGATATCAATTTAACAAATTAGGAATATTTTTAGGTAAAAATAATATTAAACATCGGCCATGTATTGGCCCTAAACTTTCTTTTACGTAGTCAGTATATTTTGATTTGATAGTATATAAAATAAAATATAAAATGTTTAAATTTAAAAGAAAATATTTTCATTCATTATGTCCAGTAAAATTGTGGTAAAGTTAGATTATTGTCAGAGTTCTAAAAAAACATATGTATTTTAGATTTAAAATGTTCGATTCTATAGTAATATAAAGAAAATATAATTATTCATTACACATTATTAAAAATTATTATGGCCGGACATTTATATTTATATATAATATTTTAAATTATTTACTAACCTTTGTAACGTTTTCTCACTAAACTAATTTCTAACACTAACAATAAATGTTAAATGTCAAAATATTTGAATATTTAAAACAATTGGCATGCATAGTAGATGCGATTTATTATATATAATTTCCCATACCTACGTAACTATGGCAATATCAATAAGATAAGATCTTGTAACTGGTACTTTTTGATGAAATGTTTCAAACAAAAGTTGTGCAGAATATTAATATCTTTCAATTTTATTCTAACTATATTTACTGCAAGTATAGCCGTTTCGGAGATATTGCAGAAATTGCAAAAAAAGTCTTGAGTAAACATGCACTTCCAGTTTGAATATGCTTTTCAAAAATAGGAGGTTTTCCTCCCAGGCATATACAAATCTTAAGTTTAAAGTTTCATAATTTTATCTTGAACAGTGTAGCCTGTAGAGCGCACACAGCCACACACATACACACACACACACATACACACACACACACACACACACACACACACACACGCACACACACACACGCACACAGACGTCATTCCAAAAATAGTCAGACTCGATTCAAGGTCAAAAGATGTATTTCCGTTAAAATTTCGAGAATTTTTTTTTTTCGTGATTACAATACTTACTTATACTTCGTAAAAGAAAGTAATACTTCGTAAAAGAAAGTAAAAATACTTAGTATAATATGGGCCATCTGTTAGTTTCTATTTGAAGTGCGTGTTATTTTGACAGTTTGCTACACTGCCGCGCTTGACATTGATAGATATTTAGTATCAAACCTTCGTTATAAGGAAGTTTGACACTACTTATCTATCAATGTCAAGCGCGCCAATATTACAAACTGCCGAGATAACACGCACTTCAAAAAGAAACCAACAGATGACCTACCCTATACATATTTTTATGTTTCTATGCTACTCTATATAATGACATTTACAACATTTACACACCCACACTCAATGATTCTAAACCATAGGAACACACACCTATACAAATCTCTACCTTCATGTCCTATCAGTTTCTTATGTATGTGAGTTAATGTTTCATAGCAGAGGCTCCTTTGATCTTCCCAGAAAAGAAAGTTACATACTAGCAATATCTTTATTTAAAAAAAAATTGTATTTGGCTATAGAAGTACAATATATTCAGAGTACCTACAGTCTTAAGTACTGCTCAACCAAATTTAATTCTACATCAAAAGCATTCTATATTCAATATAGAAATAACGATATAATAATAAAATAAATCGAAACAGAAGACAATAATTAAAATAATAAGACAGATGGTATAGGATTATAAATTAAAACAAATAGTAATTGTAACTAATATATTAATATATCAGTTGTTCATTTACAACATGATTAATATTTAACGTCAAAATCAACATTTATTTAATTATATTAACGTTTGATGTTACTGTATTTTTACTTTGTTACATTTAATTAATGTGTTAAATACTAAATGTTATGCTAACTAAAGTTTAATTAGTCATATTAAACTAAAAATTGATTTATAAAAACGTAGAATATATCAAGATTAAAATTAACACATATTGTACCGCACGCTGTATATTTTCTTTACGTATATTAGCAGTTTTGGTTCATAATAAATTTAAATAGGAACGTTTTATAAAAGCAATTATTAAAATAATGAAAAAAATGTTTTTATTACTGTTTCAAGAAAAATACTTTTTTAAACCACAGTAATTTATATATATATAACTTTTTGCAATCCCGTTTTTCGAAAATATTCAGTAGAAGATTCATGTTTTCCGATCAGATTTTTTTTCTTATTTTTGATATTACTTTGTTATTGATCAACCAGTGATGGTTGTTTTTGTTAGATATTATTTGCCGATGGTGACGACCTTTGAACTCGGGTAGAACACAGAGTGGGCTAAAATATGAATTGGACGATATCTGTTTGACAGCTACTTATATCGTAGCAACTCATGTAAACAATGTTGAGCACACGCGGCTACCCTGAAAGCTTTTCACAACTGTTTTACACGACCCCTCTTACGTTTCAAAAAGCAACAACTGTTAATATTGTTTTCGGACATATCTGTCGGTTGCAATAACGCGTTAATCATGACTTACTTTGATACTCTCAATACACATATTTGTTTGAGCTTATTTCGCTTTTGGTTTACAAATAAAAGAAAATTTATTTGGGGGTAGTATTTCCAAAATCAAGAATACGCATATCAAAGGGAATCTGAGGAAGTGCCCTTTGAAACCTTTTAAAGTCGTTATTTCTTCAGTTGAGGGTCGGCACTCAATTAGTGTTCAAATTGACTGCCACCTAATAGTCACATATTGTATATATGTTTATGAAACGCCATCGAGTAATTGGTAAATAAAAAGACTGATACATTAAACATGTTGCAAACTGGAACGGATAATCTTTAATATGGAGCGCGAAGGACCAGTACCTAATTAATTTATTAGGACCTATCGTTTAACGATGATGTTTAATGCCTCATAAATGTGTTAATAATAACATTTTTCTCCTTTGCCGGATATTACCTCACGTGCTACGTCCTTCCCGCCCCAAATAATAATTTAATATTATATCATATACGTTGACATCACGTATACTAACGTTTTATTGAAAAATATGACGATTTTATATATAAAAGGAATGCATATTAAATTATCAGACACGTACATTTTATGGCGTATACTGTTAATATAATTTGAAATCAGTCTTCTTTCTTAAATTGGTGGAATAGGTGGTTGCTCCTCGATGAAATATTTTGTATAGGAATGAATAAATGAGTAACACTTAGTTTAAATTACACATATACGTATTTGTATTTTTATTTCGACGCGTTTCGACTGTTAAATCATCTTCAAGACTGAAGATGACTTAACAGGACTTAAAATGACTTAATAGTCAAAACGCGTCGAAAATACAATACAAATATATTATGTAAAACTTAAATTAAATGTTACGCATTTATACAATCTTCTTTCATATATTAATTTTATTTCAAATGCGCAAAAGTGAACAAATAAAACCGCTATCGTAAGATGTCAGCATTACAAACATGCTGATAATAAAAATATATTGTTTTGTGATCGCTATAACATATAAGCACTACTAAATTGGCATATTAATACATAACCCAAGGACTGTAATACATTTCAGTTTCGCCAGCGGCAATGAAATCGATCCGCCTCATTGCGTACGATGCACCTTTTATTTTGGTCGGATATATTTTTATATCGTTAACAACTGCGAATTATGTCGTTTTTAAAAATACTCCTCACGGTTGCTTAGAGGAAAAAATAATACTTGTAAAAACAATACAAATTTTGAATTCAAAATACCCCCCGATGAACATTATATTTTTACGATTAAACAACATTCTATTATCAGAAATACAAATTGGATTTTTGCCTATATAAAAAATAATGCGAGAGATTTTGCCAGAAAAAAATTACAATTGTGATTTTGGTCAAAATGAAAAATAACGTAAGTAATTTATTAGATATGCATTTATGTTTTTCGATTTTGATTAATATTTGCCCATTTATCTTGAGCTAAACAGACATTGGTGATAAATTGATAGAATTTTATATTGATTGATTATTAAAAAATAAAACTAGTATTTTGCTCCAAATACTTACGAATTTTTATTCATCGCAAAATAATTGAATTCTTCAAATACTCCTGCATTCGGAATCTAGTCGAATGAAATTCACGCCGACAGTAAGGTATGGTAAAAATCTTAAAGGTTGTCGTACTAACGTATTCTTGTTCATGAATATGGAATAATAGAGACAGTTTGAAAACTTATGGTATTTCTCACGAATATTTTGCCAAACAATTTAACATATTCAGAGTGTTATAGTTAATTCATTCAACACAGATATTTATTTAAAGTTGAGCCATAGATATGTTTCCTCCTACTAAATTTAATGAGCTTATACATTATAGCTTAAATAAGCGTATAACAATTGTATTTAACTTTGTTAGTCATTTTTAAATATTTACAAATGAATGAAATACGTAGCGCGTAAATATGTGAGAAGTTGAAAAATGTCACGAATTACAATTTTATGGCGAACATTCGAATGACTGTCCTCGTGTCAGTATAAAGAATTTAATATTTACGTGGCTTTACTTTAATTTATTAAAGAAAAGAACAGAAAACAAGTATTTTATAATGAAATAGCAAACTTATTATTGTTATTATTTTCATATACGAAGTAATAAGTATTGTAATCAAGATTTTTTTCGAGATTTTAACGGAAATACACCTTATGACCATTTGTGTGTTTGCGTGCGCGCGCACGTATCATGAAACTTCAAACTTAAAATTTGTATATGACTCGCAAGAAAATCTCCTAAATATTCAAATCGGAAATGCATGTTTACTCTAGTCAATTTTTATCATTTCTATAATATCACTGAAACGGCTGCACTTACAGCAAATATAACCATATTTAAAATGTTGCATAACTTTAATTTGAAATATAGCCATGAATAGTATGTATGTACGTGTAGTGTATTTATTGTATGCTTCAAATAGGTAAACTAATATAATTGAAATTTAAAATATAATAACATTAGGCCAACAAATCCATATAAATTTTAAAATGGATGCGACCATGTTGACCTCCGATAATGTATAGGTATGTTCATAAATAATAGAGGCAAAACAATATTAAATCTGTTTAGTAAAACCAAATTGATTATAGAATTTCACGGAACCAACGTGGCTTATCCAAGCTAAAATATAATTTCTACATATTAATCAACTGTTTACCAATGTAGATTTTGTTATTAATAAGTGACAATATCATCACACTATGGCATTGTCACTGTGGTACAAGCGTTGCTAAAAAACTCAATTATTTCAAATATGTGTAACCTAATATAAATTGCAAAATATTTGTGAATAGTATTATTTAGTTTTTAATACAAAATATAAAAATACAAAATATAACGGGAAAAAAATTGACGAGTTAATAACCAATTTTGTATAAATCTTTGGAAAATATAACTCGTGCTACGCACTCGTTATATTTTTGTCGGATGTAAATTCGTGGTTTTGTAAGAAATTATCGATAATAAGCGTACCACTAGTTATATTAGCCTTGATAATATGAAAGAACATAATTTTGAATATATTGAGTATGTCTGAGACTAGGTCATTAAATTAGAAGTATATAACAAAAGATATTTATACATATTAATTCATTTTCCATACATTTTTCAACCGAAGTCTTCCATCATATTTTAATCCCATGCTTTGCAATCTAGAAAAAAAAAACAAAGACCACATATTTTTTGTCATTTATAAGCTAGGTATTCATTATTATTAATAATTTATTACACAATATTTCATTATTATTATTATTATTATTTGAAATGCCTTAGTTAAACCATAAACAATATTAAACCAATTTATCAATGTGAACGTTTATTTTATATTATATCGGTCATACATTTATACTGTGGTTTTATTTTATAATTTAAAAATATCATAATTAACAAGCATTGGCTTCGCCAATGCCTAAAGGCTAGCAGGTAAATTTCTGTATAAATAAACAATATTTGTACTATAATGTTTTGAATCCAAGTGTTACAGACAAAATATGCAAATACTTAAGCTCTTCAGCACTAAGTACGTACGACCAGCTAAAAATTATATATATATGACTTAAAATATATGAATGCTAGAACGTGATTTCTTTCATATCAATTTCCGCATGGCTTTAGTGCAGATCGTTTCATTATTTCGAGCTTAACAATAAAGTAGCACTCTAAAAAAAAGAATTCATTCGTTTTTCTGATACTGACACGTGGACATTCAATTATTTCGTGTTAATTAGTGTATGTTTAAATATATTTTAAAGAAGCAGAATACATCTTTTTCGGTCATATAAAACCTGTATCGCAACATCAATATTGCAAAAATATGAACATGGCATAACCATTTTGTTATTAGAAAGCAATTTCTAGCGTTACGATTAGAAATGATTTGATCTTTAGAATATATGTTAAGAACCATCAATTATAAAAAAAACTCTTTTGTTTTTGACTAACGATGTACTGACTTGTTCTAAGAATTTTATTTAGGGTGATGAAGCGTTTACTAATATATTATTTTAGTTAGAGACAGTGTTAGAGATGAGCTCAGAATACCGTCGAAATATTTGACTAAATTCTCCTCTTTACATTACACGTAACAAATAACTCTTCGTGGTAACAATATAGCGAAGCGTCAAAGTGAGGATATTTTTGTTTTTTGTAAATAAAATAAAGGGAAAACATTTTCTCATTACAGGCATAGTATTGTTTACGTTTAAACCGTATTTTCTCTCGTGTGTTTTATACGTTCCTGAAACAGAACAAACGTCATTATCCTTACTGCGACAGTTCATGGAAGTTTATTATCCGAAACGCTAAAAACTGAATTAAATCCATTTCCGAACAATAGACTTGCCGTCACTTGGATTTGATACATGTTTAATTATTATATGCTGTATATCGAAATTGTTTTTTTTGTTCAAAAGTGACAGTGTCCATGATGGACTGTTATAAAAACCTCTCGAATCTCGATATGAAGCTTTAATGGTTTTGTCTCTGGATGTCTGGATTACTTTATTATGTTTACTGACTTTTACGATGTCAACTGATATGTGGGAATGAAAACGCTAATGAAACATACATCATGAAATGAAATAGCTGTACGGCAGGCTTGGGACAAATTATTTTTTTATTAATTTTGTCTGCTCGTAAAAATGAAACAACATTTTCAGCTATTTTTTATTATTATTATTATTATTATTTCATCAAACTCTTACAAATGAAACTTTTTAGATTTTGTTTTACCAACGCTCACATAATTAGGATTATGATTATTTTTATTATTTAGATATTATTTTTATGTTGACCTCTATGCTATATTATAAAGACATTAAGAAAAATACTACAAATTCGCTTCAGTTCATTTTCTACTCTAGTATATATTTTGATTGAATTGAAGATTAATATATTTATGTTCTTTGTTCATTGCTTTTATCGTTGATTGAAAATTTGTAATGAATGACAATCGACGTTTTTATTTATATAATAAGTTATTATCAACATTTCATAGTAAAAAAATATTTAAATACACAACGTTGAATTTAAGACCATAAAACTGTATTAAAAACGGTTTTAAGTTTTGATTTTTCAAAAACCGTATACAAATTTCATTTTAAAGTAAAGTTCTCTCTTTTTATTCGCGATTCAAGCTAGGACACACGATTTTTGTTAGTGCTACCAAGAGAAGGACTAACAGATTTGATTATTATTTATCATAGATTGTAGCTATTAATTTATGCGTATATTTGGTAAATATCAAGATATTAATTTATGAAAATTATTTAGAAAATGTCGAATAGTACATGAAATACATTTCTCATACACTAATGTAGAAATAACCGATAAATGAAAACAGCTGTTTTATTGTTTAAAACTGCTGTCATGGGTTCGTTCTCAATTTGTATCATCTGAGTTGCGCGTAGGCTTGAATTGCGAATAGGATTACAAAGAAATAAAAACATGCGCTATGTAGAAATAACGGATCATCATGTTTGTCTGTGGCGTAACGCTTATAGAGATACTCATAACAAATGCGAATCTGACTATACACATATAATATAGATTGTAGTGTTACCAATTTCAAAGTTCGCATATATACCGAGCAGCACTTTACAGTATACGAAAATTGTTTTCCTATTTGATTTTTACAACTTGTTGATGTCAGTTCTTTTAATATTTGAAACGTCTAAAACAAAGTGGTTTACGACGTAGTTAATTCGTTTTAAATAACTTTAGTGATAGATATAATCTAAAGTGATTCTCATATTTTATTGAGTGACATTTTATTACTAAACTGTGGTTATTTTAATTTAAATCATGCAAAAAGCCGCTCGATTGAAACGTGAATTGGAAAAATTAAAAATTGATCCTCCGAGTGGCATAACATGTTATGTAAATGCTGAACAATTTGATCTGTTAGAAGTCGATGTAACAGGACCACCAGACACACCTTACGAAAATGGTGTTTTTAAAATTGAAGTGAAATTCCCGGATAGATATCCGTTTGAGCCGCCGATTTTAAAGTTTTTAACTAAAGTTTATCATCCTAATATTGACACTGAAGGTCGGATTTGTTTGGATTTATTAAAACTGCCTCCGATGGGCAGTTGGAGACCTGCTCTTGGAATAGAAGGCATATTAGTTGCTATAAGAATGTTGCTGAATTATCCAAATCCTGAAGATCCTCTAATGGCAGATATTGCTCATGAATTTAAGAATTTGAAAGAAGAGTTTGAGAGGAAAGCGAAGGATTTTACGATTAAATATGCTGCGTAATAATATTAGACTTTATTTGTAACTTCTTAAAGTAGAACAGGGTTAAATTCATATGTTGTCTTATTTCTATAAAAACCTAGAGACCCAATTCAATCAATTAACCCTATTTTACGTTTAATATAATTTATATTCGTTATATATATATATATCTATATATATATATATATATATATATATATATATAATCATTTTGTAAAAATAAAATCACAGATAAACAAAAATTAATAATTTTTAATTAATTCTATACACTTTCTGTTGAACTGTGAGAAAAATCATTTGTATTTGAGTCAGTTGAACTGCTGTTGCTATTTTTGAATGACTTTCGTTTTTCTGCTGAATTTTCAATTGGTTCTGATTTAATAGTCTCTGAAGTACTAGCAGTATCATCTAGATTTTTACTCTCTTCTTTCTTCAATTCCGGCTTCTTAACTTCATCTTCTTCGGCTTCCTCAGCAACACTATTCCGCTGAGCTTCAGTAAATTCTTGCGGATACTGCGTGCTCAATTTAGTCTTGATTTGTCGAATTTTCTTGAAAATATAATCCAAATCTTTTTTCATATCTATTAGTAGCTGTGTATGCTTTTTAAATTCTGGCCCGACAGTTTTTAAACGTGAAGCACTCAACGCATTACAGTTTGTTAACATCTCATTGGTTTTCTCAAATCTTTGAAGCCTAAAGCGAAATGTTTTATTTTTTAATAAAGTTTTAACCTCTTTAATTATTTAACTTACATTTGCTTTTGAGCACGTATCATAGTTTCTACATCTTGCTGGTCAACGATGCCTGCTAGCCCTTGTATAAAAACTTCGGGTGCAGTGTAGTTTTGAAAGCATTCAATGCTAAAATCACTTTCTGGCGTTCCTTGTGTCATTGCCATTTTGACGTTTTACTTGTTTTGATTTGATCAATAGACCAAGGCCATAAGGATATAATTTCTCATTGGACTATTCGCTCAGAGATGGTAGCACGGTAAAGCAGAAGAAGTTTATAATATGCTCCATAGATTTAAGCTAATGCCACACACGAATTATTTTGGTACTAGCAAAAGTAGCACTTTTGCAGTTACAAATTTATATAATTTTAATATTATTATACATATTTATATATTTAACAATTTTTAATTCTATTCTGTGTGTGTTTTTTTGAAATGTACACAGATAGAATAGTAGCAACCATATATTTAAAGTTTTGATGATAAACTATTCATTCCTATGTTATTTTAATATAGTTCGGAGAATGTTTAGTCTATTTTATTCGTGCTGTTTAGATTAATTCTTTAGATTCCATCTTAACGAAGACGTTCTCTGTCTCCGATTTAATGATTCCGCAACGTTTCATAAATCAAATATTGATTTAACCACAAAATTGAATCGTAATATACATGTCGGAAGTTCGATTTGATTTAAATTGAGAGCAGTGTAAATTGAATCAACAACAATTGTTTTTAAAACGAACCGATGCTCGTTATTTCGTTTCGTCTTATACAGATATAATTCTGTTTCACCTGCTGCAATAGACAGGAAATTGTAAGAGAAAACAGGAAATGAGATGTCTGGTTCGCACGTGCTGCCGTCTTTAGGATGAACAATACACGATGCAAGCACAAATGCACACGTTTCTTTACGCAGTCTCATCGTTTCACTTCCGTTTATACACTATTAATGCGAATTTATTATAATAGTTTGTAAAGAATTTGTGGAATCGTTATTATTCAAGTTATATCATTATTTTGCATTGAATTGTCGTCTGAATGCTTTTACTGATTTATTCTATTATTTCTATCAGCTAGTACCTATTTGTTATACATTCTTAATTGTTGAAACTGAAGAAACAGTAAATTTAATATTTAAAAAAAAATATTACTGCTCGTATTCGTAATTCGAAAACCGGTTACGTGGTTATGATTAAAGAACAGAGGATTTATTAGTTAGTTCAAAAAATCAAATTCATTTACTGGCCGATGCATCGTTTCCTTTCATCTCCGATTTCAATGTTCAATATCGGACTTGGCAATTGAAACTGTCAAGTTATGAAAGCATTTTTGTGGATTAACCGTATCCAACGTTGTTGCAGCTAATGAACTGGAGATATCTGCACGAGATTAAACTGTTCACAGGATGCTATCCTAAGGCAACATTTCCAATATTCATTTCTGTCAGCAAATGACAACTTAGCATCGAGTAAGTAATTGAATTTTCGTTGCGCCGTTGTTCCATCTCCATTTGATAATGAGTCTGATTACTTCTACCGTTTAAATATTTTTTTACTTTAACGAACTCCAGTATCTTCTTTACGAAATTCAGTATGCAATTATAGCGGCTATAAAAGTTATAAAGGTAGTAAAAATAATCTCAAAACGTGACGTCATAATGCGTTTTCAAAATAGTGCATCACACAAAAACTCTAAAGTCTATAACATAATTTAGCATGGGAAATTTTACTAAAGAAAATGAAATAAGCGCCTGGTGAGGTATAACAAATAAGTAAGAGTTAAAATTATGTTATACCCTAAAATATTCAAAAATAGTTTGGATTTAACATTAATCAATTTAAAACAACTTTGTCTTAACTTTATTATGAATTTATCAACCAAATTTAAATTCCATTTAAAGTTAAATGTTAATAAAAGTTCACTGTCAAGTTCTAATAGTGGAAATGATCATAACACTGGAACGAAATAAAAATTGACAGCAAATTTAATTAAATTTTAACGTCAATGCATTTTTATCCATTGTATAAAAAAATTGCTACCTATTTCATTTAAATTACTCATTTTTAGAAAAATATTCGATTCTTATTCTTGTAAACTGAAACAAAATCTTATTATAAATTTATTTACATTACCTATAATATTTTTAAATTGTAATAAGTTACAACATTATTAAAAAATCATAGAAAATATTAAAGATACAATCAATAAAATTAATTAACTTCTAACAATTTATTGTAAGAAAATAAAAAAGTAGACAAAAACACATTTCAATTTGTTGTATTAAAATTCTTAATTTTGTGTATTATTATTATTTTGAAACGCACCAAAATATAAAATATTTTGATCTTGTTTGTCGAATTAGATAGGTGACGTCACATAACCATACGTTTAGGTTCATCACTAAAAATTCGTCTGCTAATATAGTTATGTTAAAATTATAGCTTTTGAGTCATATTATAAACTATGATAATATAATCAATACAATAGACGTTTAAAAATATTAATATTCAAATCTATAAACGAAATTATTATGACTATTTTACAATTAAAGTAGTAATAAAATAACCTATAATTCAAATTTTATCAATATTTTGACATTTGTACTAGTTTAATAATGACCAATGCCCTTTACACTATCAATATTTACAAATAACTGATTGATTGATTATTTTATATACTCCTACATTTATAATAATTATTAACTAAATGATTAATGCAATTCAATTTACAAACCCAAATGTTGAAATCCTTGGCTTGTTCACAATTAACATTTTTTTGCGATATTTTAGTCACTATAATTATTTTTTTATTAATAATGTGTTTATTAGTTATATTTGATTGAAATATGTAACAATCTATTAGTTTTTGTTCTGATTAAATATTTACGTCAACGAAATGGGCAATGAACAACTATTCAAATCTAAGAAATATATATAAAAACTTTAATGATATTAAAATTTGTTTATAAATCAAACTAATAAAGCTTCGAAGCATGATAGTAAACACTATATATATAGATGTTGCAACTAGTAAAGCTCACAACTTAAAATTAATTTTAGAACTACTGGGAATTAAAAGAAGACATATTTAACTGTTTATTTATATTATTCAAGAATACCATATGCATAGGAAATAAAAATATACGATCAAATTTTATTTTATTAATTATTTTTAAAATTCTAAAAAAATCTATAAAGGTTCTTTTTGTTTTATAATCAGACTGTTGGGCGTATTTTGCAAGTATATTTATCAATGTTTAAATATACATATAACATATATATTTTCTTTATCAATTTCGTATGACATCTAAGATTTATTATTGACATTATCAATCTAATCTTGACTCACAACAATCATAATTTTGTTTTTATCACCGAAGCCCCCTGTGTACCCTATAGTGTCTACGCTTTGCGTTAAATACCAGCGTGTAAACTTTAAATGCTCATCCCGAAACGCTTAACAATAGATAACAAAAATCGATATTTCCGTATAATAACCACCAACTGATTCATGCTTTGCACAAAAATTGTGAATACGTTCGAAATATTTCATGGTGGATCGCTTTGCACGAAACTGAAACTTTCATGTTTGATCAATAACTTAAAAATCATGTTCTACAATTGACGTAATTGTTTGATTTTAACAGAAATTGTTTGTTGCATTCGAAATTAACAATTCTAAAAAAAATCCGTTCTCAAAGCATTAAAAATATATAAACATACTTTTTTTACAGTAAGCTTTTGGTGGCAGCGAAGTAAAACATGAAATAACATTTAAAAATAAAATTAATTAGCGTAGAATTAATTGACAACAAACACACAATTTTTTAGAAAAGATAAATTCAACAAACCAGCGTTATAAAACCACTAAAACATATATTTATATATATATATTATATATATATATATATATATATATATATATATATATATATATTTATATATATATATATATATATAATATATATATATATATATATGTATATATATATATATATATATATATAATATATATATATATATATATATATATATATATATATATATATATATTATATATATATATATAATTTATATATATATATATATATATATATATTTATATATATATTTATATATATATATATATATATATATATATATATATATATATATATATATATATATATATATTATAAAATACCTTTAAAAAAGTAGTCAACAACTTCAGGCATAAAAAAAAGTATAAATTGTGTAAAATGGATGTTGAAGAGTGATCCCATTCGATCATAATAAAGGAATAGATTCTGCGTCGTCTCAGTCGAGAAATAAACCGCGAATAAGCGTCTCTCATACACATAGAAAAAAATTCACAGATGCACATAAACACACACCAACACTTTGAAACCTCCAGAGAGTATAATGTGCCAAACACGCGGTACAGGTCCCGCAAAACGCTCAGTTCTTGAACGGTTCGCGTACAGATCGGTCGCTCCCTCAACAATTGACAGCGGAAACAGCGTGACGACGTCTGTATTCACGTGCGTGCGTGTCTCCGACCGCTATCACGCGCTGCTGAAAAGTTTCTGTGTATTTAAACATTTTCACGCTGTCCCGCTCTGTTAGACTCATTGCTATAATAATTCTTTTTTCATGTTGTTTTAATTTTATTACTCTATAAAGTTTGTGTTTGTTGTTTTGTGATTCATTGCGCCATTATTTTTATTTTGATTTCTGGGTTTTGTTTTGGGAAGCTTTTAAATAGGTAACGTTCGTTTTTAAAATATATCCCGTATATTTTTGAGATTCATTTGTTATTTCCGAATCATGTTTATTATTCAAATAATAAGAAATATTTAGTAGTTTTACTAACTTTAAACATATTATCATTCAATTTAAATATAGTGATTTATATTTTAGTTCAAAGGTAGATCAGCGATTTATAAATAAATAATCGCCATTTTGAATGAAAATGTATAGGATGTAATGTAAATAATTAGACTTGTACACCCCAGGCGTAACAATGTTTTGATGAAACATTGCCTGGGTTGTTTTTTTTTATCAGTAATTGAATAAATTATTTAAAATTTCGTATAATTATAGAAAATGTTTGAAATTCAGGATCAGAACTATTTCTTATATTAATTATTAAGTTATTCATCAAACTAATTTTTCTAAGAATTGAGAAAATAAATAAACTTTTCTTAACACAAATCATATTTTTTTCACAACAATTAAATACTATTATAATATTAATACACTTTGACAGTTTGTAAAACAAATATTTTCCATGTCTCATTTGCTTTAATTTGTAAGTATGCAACAATCAAGTAGTATGCGTCAATTTTTTATTTACTTAAATAATTCAAGGAACACATATTTCAAACTAGATTACTAAATTATGATTGTCATCGCCAATAAATTGATTACAATAGCCATATGCATACTTTGTCTAGAAATTTAAAAGTAATTTTGCCAACATTTATTATATTGCATATTTGACGCTTGTATAAAATAACGCACTAATTTCGTAGTTTTGTTATGGTCTGTATCAAGAATAAATCAACGTCTCTGATTGGTCGTTTGCTATCAAGGTGAAAATATTGAGTTTTAGTTCATATGTTTTCCTAGATTTGGTCACAAAAATAGATTTATATGTAAACATAAACGTTGACATTTTACCCTGAACTCTTTGAAACAATTGAAAATGTTTGCAGCTAGTTTTAATTATTTGTATTTCTCATTTTGACAGATGTACGTTAGACGTAAGCTGTCTCTAAAGCCCCATATAGACAAAATGGTATGCCAAATAGAATATTTGCGTTGTTGTCGTGCATTATACTCATTTTCATAAGTACATTCACCCGATGATTAAAACAATTTAGAACACTAATTACAAATGTGTGTATACACAATTTACTCGTTTTATTGTTGTTTATTAATGAATTTATTAGTTTTTTATTTCATTAAGGATGTTGTAAGAATCGTCATACAGGACGTATGCGTAATTTTACATATAATTTTTGGTGTCACAACAAATACTATTATAGGAAGAAGAATAACAGCACCTCAATTTAATACTATTATTATTTTCGAATATTTTCAAATAAATATTGTACTCTGATTGTAATACGTTTTATTCCGAAAACATAAATATTTTATATATCGCTAATTAATATAGAAGAAAATATTTTTAAATAATACACTTACTCATTTATATTTTATAACATAGCCATAACATTAAAAAAATGTGCCAATTAAATATTTTTATTTTCATATTTCTTCATTGACAAATGCATGTACATATTTATTTTGATCTTATTTACTTTTGATATAATTTCCTAAGATTATTATAGTTAACTTTATATTTTTCTTAAGATAAGCAATTTCTTAAAGAAAATTTTGTTGGTAAAAATAGTCTCTGGTTTGGTGTCGTTCTTCTGTCTCATGTGGTAAAATTAATTATAATTTATCATACAAATGTTTATTTTGGTCTAAAAATACAAATTTCAC
Organism: Nebria ingens riversi; assembly: GCA_018344505.1. Taxonomy (NCBI): domain Eukaryota; kingdom Metazoa; phylum Arthropoda; class Insecta; order Coleoptera; family Carabidae; genus Nebria; species Nebria ingens. Next base: position 252,073 of record JADQWA010000113.1, on the reverse strand, counting down.
TTCATAGAAGTTCAGGTATAATTTGCTAAATGTTACTTTGTCACGGCAAAAAAAAAATGAAAAAAATATTAAAATGCGTTTGTTTAGAGTCAAAATATTCCAAATACGCTTTTTTCCTTATATTTCTATTATATCAAGAATTAAAAATAATATATGTAGATAATAATTTAAAAGCGTATTCAGGTGGAAATTTAAAAAATATGAATTTATTATAAAAGCAAATTTTGTACTTATTGCGTTTTTTTTAAATAAATTTATATATAAACTTTCCATCACTCTTCTATTTCAAGAACATCTTTTCCAGTTTCTGAGAAAACATCTACAAGAAATTAAGATTTTCATTTCCCGAAATTTGAATTTCTGAATTCCTTTAATCATATTTCATGAAATAGGTATGCATTCTTAAATAACCATTTAATACTACATCATAAACAATTTTACTTGTTCAAAATTTCAAATTAACACTTAAATTTATAGTTACGACAATAAACCTAACACACATCATTAAAATTTGCAAAATTATTTTAGTGCTACAATGCATTGCATGTGATGAATTAATATTCTCAACCCTAAATAAAAATTAGAAAATTGTTATTGTATTGGGCATTTGTTCAAAAATTTCGATTTTATTGAAATGAACGAATATTCTGGAACCAGAATTCATTAAAAAACAACAACGCGTACACTTGGCATTAAAAGCATTGGTTTATTAACCCTTCTACATGTAACTCTATGCGATGGAACTTATGATTTATTTTTGATACAGTTTCTAATCAAATTACAATTATTACTGATCTAGTTTTTAATAGAATAAGATATTTTTGGTATGTTATTATTTATTTCAATCTTAGTTGTTTATATTCGTGTTCTTGGCATATATTTGTAATAAAAGATATTCTAATGCTGCTTAATCAATGCAAGATTTTATAATCACACAACAATTATTGCAGAGTATAATGGTAAAGTCGTTATATAGGTACACATGTGTGAATATGTTAATTATAATGTATCAATTGCGTAAGCACTATATTCGGATCATATCTGACACCAGTCTTTTGTATTTATTTATATATATATATATATATATATATATATATATATATATATATATATATATATATATATATATATATATATATACTATATATATATATATATATATATATATATATATATATATATATATATATATATATATATATATATATATATATGAATATAATGTTTTTGTTACTCTTGATATTTTGCCTATCATAATGGAATAGTAAAATATAAATTTTATAGCCAATAACCAATATTGTTTAATTGTTTTACATACGTTCTTTGTAAAATAGTTCACTTTGATATTTTAAATATTTATTGTTGTGTCTTCAGTTGCGTTTTGCTTATAAAAAAAAACAGTTTTGTTATTTATTTATTTAAAATCATTGAATTATTTTATAGCAAATATATTTCAAGTTTATATATGATTACTTGTATTAACAGATTGGTTATAGTAGAGTGGTTATAAGAGTATAACCGCATTTTAGAATATTGCTTAAATTATTAAATAAAGCAAAAAATAATAAATTTTTATAATCGGTAATTCAATATGAAAGTTCAGGGCTGATATGAATCCATAAATTTGTGTTATAAACATTTAAACAATTTTGCTCTACCTAGCTGGTTCATTATGAAATCATTGAAAGTACGTATCTAACACAAACGTGTTGATCAAGTTCACGTTACCTAAAGCACGTACGGCTGTTTGTGTGTTGTATATTTGTATGTATTTGCAACAGTTTGAAAGTTGAAGAACAGCGAACGCGAATATATCATATTACAACCGCATAGCGAATTATCTACATCAGATATAATACCGAACCTAAACAACATATATGTAGGTAAACCATATTGGCAAGCTTATTATGTTAGGTTAGCTGGTATGACACTCAACTGTCGTATATGACGTATGCACACCTTCGAACATAAATCTTGTCCCTTAATAACCACCTCTCACAACCAGTATTGCATGATTTTAATGCAAGTTATTCAGCACGTACAAAATCAGTTAAATTGCGTAGGTGAATCCATATCACTCGCTTATTATGGTAGGGTGGACCATCTACGTAATTTAACTGATTTTGTACGTGCTGCATAACTTGCATTAAAATCATGCAATGCTGGTTGCGAGACTTTAGGTGGCTATAAAGGGACAAAACTAATGTTCGGAAGTGTACCTATGTATATAGATTGGATATAAGAAATTAAAACACTTGAGAGTAATATTTTGGAATTGGTATACAAAATATATGCTTATCGCAACCACGCAGATTTAATTTTATAGTTGTACTAAATATATATTTAGTATTTGCTGTATGCTCGGTTACAGAAAAGTTCGCCAAATACTAACAAAACAGTCAACTATCTAATAGTCCGTCAAGGATCAAAAGTCTATGCACATTGTAATCCTTGGCGCCTTGTCAACAGTTGACAAAGCTTTCTGCAATTGGGCATTAATATATTAGTCATTAGTGCTCTTTAAATAAAAGATAAAAGAATCTCAATAGAAAACAAAATCTATATTTTAAATATATAACATTTAAATGATGCGTTGATTTGTCCCTTAAACTGAACAAATAATAAAATAGTAAACTCAAGGACGCTCAATACGTCTTAATATTTATTTGCATAATTACCATATAAATAGTTTCATTGATTCTACTTTACCACGATCGTAATTTATTGATAGCCAATACTATCCCATAAAATATTTGAATAATAATTGCTTGTACATACACACATACATACATAGAACTTCTTGCATACTGTTTAACATTCACTTTTTGTCTACATTGATTAATGTCTGCTTGTAAAGATATGAAGGCCGACAAATGCATACACACTTGGTATCAAGTCGGTCAGGTAAACCACATGAAACATTAGTGCCAATATGGTTATTTCTATTGCTCAGTGTGCATAGAAAACACGCGTTGCATATGCAGAGTGGCGCTTTGCTACACCGCGTCAATTGAGTCAATTTGAATATCTGACGGCGTTATTCCACAAGCACGTTTTGTTAACATTTTAATTGCAAACTCATTGCGCTGCGTGGCTATTATCATTCGGCTATAAATCACAACATATTAGCATGGCATGCCAGCCAAAGCTAGTCAGAGGACAACACTTACAATATGTGTTCATAATGATTTTTTTTTATTATTTTAACATTGTTCTCATTTACATCGCTAACATATGCTATCAAATTATTATTACTGCATACTTTAACAATAACAAATTGTTATAATTAACATATTTAAAAAAATTAAGAGTTAATTCCAATTATTTACCTATAATTATAAATAGTTTTAAATTAAATTCAGAACACAACTTCTGTGGTATTTAATTTCATTCATAATGAGCATATAATACTAAATAATAATCGTAAGTAGTTCACATAGCATCATATACACAGAGAGTACTTCAAAAGTACTTAAAGTACGTGTGCAGTACGCGAATAAGTCGTAATATTAATATTTTCAATGTCATTACCAACACCAACTCCTTTTATTATAAAATACCTCAATCCCACAAATATTCCTTCATATAATACGATTACGCTATACGGTATTTGATGTATGAATATTACGCTATACGCGGATGTTTATTTAAACGTTTACTATATAGGCAAATTGCTATGGAATAATAAACGATGTCACATTTTCGTCCAAATCAATTAATTTTAATACACAGCGATATATATTTTCTTCTATTAACTTTTTTTAATGATTAATTATTTAAATTAGTTTTACTATTGATTTTATTAGTTATTTATATTAGTTTAAATGTCCGCTTTAGATACGTTTCATGTTATATCCTTGTCATATTCCAACATGTGTATATAAAGCAGATTATTCATAGCGAACTAATTCACCCTAATACTCTAAAACACAAACTAATCCCATACACAAAATTTATGTGTATATCCACATGTACTAATTTGCTTTTAAAAAAAAAACTATTGTATAAGAAGGGCTCACATATAAATCATATTTTTATTCTAAAAGACCTTGGTCTAATTCAGATTTTTTTTAATATATATTATTTAGAAATTTGATACTGTTGATAGTTTTTTATTTTGAGTGAACAAGTTTTATACTCCTCTGTTTTTGCGCGATTTATTAATATACTGATTCAAAATAATTGTATACTGTAAAAACTTTTTTACACAACGATTAATATAAAATGACACTTAAACTAAAAATGATATAATATTGCTGAAATGTAATATGGATATTTTGAAATCCATTGATATTATTTGGTTTGAAAGTGTTATTTTATAGTAAAAGTTATGTAAATGTTTTTACAGTGTATATACGTGCAGACGAGATGTGTGTTGTTGAACATTATGTGCGCTCACAGGACAATTGAATGAAAGTAAAACAATTATCGCCTGATGGAAGCGTTGACAAGTGACGCGAGTAGCGGATGCAGAATCCATTGCTATCGTTGATCATACCTCATCACTAGTGTTGGTCACACTGTTAAATAGTCGAAAATTGCCTAATGTAAAATCGATCTTCCGTCATGATGATAATCGCCTGTATGTGTTGTATGTACCTATATGGAGTTTCAGCAACTAGTATAAAAGATCGTTACTAGAAGAATTTTATTCAATTCAATTTGCAGCATTTATGATGAATTACATAAAATAGAAGAAGTTATAACTTAAAGGGAGATTTCATTCAGAGTACGACAAATACTTATAGATTTTTCATACGTATTCTGGACACCTCTAGAGAGGATTTGAGAAACTTTGGAAGTTCAATTGGAGCGCATTTTGGAAGGATAAGATTTTGAGGCGCGATATACCATTTCAAAAATTGGTAAACCAGTTAAATACGAATATTCTATAATATTTGTGGATGATCTAGTTTAATTGAAAAGGCAAATAGAACATATTATCCATAGGTCGAAAAAACCAAAATGCTGGACTGATAATTCCACGAATTCCATTAGATATTTTGAATAAATTTCCACAAATTTGCGAAATGGATTCGACTGGAATCTATGAAAACCTCCCCCTACGTGTGCCATCCGAAGTTACCGAAAACCTCCAAAATGGAAACACAGAACTAAACCATCCAGCATCACCAACGCACGTTTCATCAAGTGTGAACACAAAAATTGTCTCCAGTACTTCGGGACCCGATAGTCTAATGCGTAAACAACCTAACACTTTACCAACATCATCAACTCCAACGACGAAAAAACGTAAAAGTACCTCGGAAATACCGAAAACGTCGTCGGAACATTTCCAGAATTTCCTCGCGAAAATCAAACCAAAGTCTTCGACGCGTAGCAGTTCGTTTGAGTTGTGTGACCGGAAGAAGCGGCAGGATAGCGATGACAATAAACCGGAAATGGAGGAAAATCAACGAACGCTGCCGGCTTGTAGTAACAACGGTGAGAAATCGAAAGATGATGGCATCACGCCCGAGGGTGACCTGATGCCGACGACGCCTGGTCAGAAGTCGGTGAATCAACACAGCACGCCAACGTCAGGATTTGATGATGGATATGGCAGTTGTAACAGTTCGCCGCATGGATCGGGTAAGTTATTTTAATACGATTTTTGTTTTAGATTTAGAATAAATTGGGACGTTTTAGTTATTTTTCATATTATATTATATAGGTTTGTTTTAGACAAAATAACTTACATTTTATATAATTTAAAAAAGCTTTTAAACCTTATAATTGTAAAAAAAATAGATATTTACTCATTATACATTTAACAATCTTAAAACAAGAATATATCTGCAGATCTACACTAGATTTTAATACATCAGATACAGATATATGTGGAATGCATGGCGTACACGTTGTAAATATACAAAATAAATAAACAAACCAACGGAACTTTATAAGAAATCAATCGAATGATTGTCGAAAAGTTCACTAAACATGTGTGAACACATAACAATTAGTAGCATATACATTTAACTATTTTGACAGCTGTTAGCCGTAGAACATCTCTGCCAAAAAAATACACACAAAGTCTATGCGTTATTGGAACTGCAATTGCTAAATTAATCACAGTGCCATTTAAAACATAATTTCATGTCGCAATACAAATCAAAATTCAATAATAAAATTAAGATATTTAAAAAAGAATTGTGTGTGATGCGTCAAAAGAACACAAATTCTATTTATAAAATACGTACATTGTGATTAAATAAATTAATCGAGTTCACACAACCGAAAATAACTGGCTCCTTCAGGGTCGCCAATTGAATTATTTCGCTTTACCAACGTAATATGTACAAACATTTCTATGAGGCCATTTTCATATATATTTGCAATAAATTTTATCAAATAATAATAATTGATAATATTTAAGTTTAGTTGTTAAATTTTTTTTTCTTTCCAAGAAGCTACAAATACAATTTTTTATACATTTTATTTTAAAACGTATAAAAACGAAATCAAATAATTAATTATTTGCGTATTTCATCTGTATATTAATACATTGCGAAAATGTATTAAAATAATTGGGTTAGGATACTATTACATGTTCAGACACACACAAAAAAACATTTGCTCCAATTAAAAAAAAAAATACAGATCAAACTCTGCCGCCATCAAGAGAATATAATTTAGTGGAAACACGTTTTTCTTATTTGGTACCAACTATAGCGTTTATATATCAACAATCGTCATCATGTAAAGCAGTGGCTTCTAACATTTCTCCAGTTGTGAAAAACTTTAAAATGATATTTAAAAATCTGAATGTTAATTTTAAAATGCATTAATAAACAACTTTACATACAATGGCTTAATGAACCACCAGTGAGGAACCACTGTTCTAAAACTTTGTTTCGGTTACTTGTCGCATTAATTTAATTTTTTAACTCATTCGTGCATATTTATAATTACGTCTATAATGATTATTGTTTAGTTGCGAACCCATTAAAAACACACCTTATCTGTCTACAGTGTACTGTAAAAATTTAGTAGTATTAATTAAATTTTTATATGTAATTTTACATTAAATGAACAACAATTTTTAGATAGAATGATCTTTTACTGGATGCGATAATAATCTTAGCACGCTTGTAATTTAACTTCAATTGATAGCTCGTTAATTGCTATTGTCAGTGGTAGAGTAAATTAAATTGTTCCTTGGTCCGATTTCACAAACGTTAGTTAAGAATTTTCTTATTATTTATTTATTTATTAGTTATTTTGCTATTATTTTCATTTAACTAAGAGAAATAGCATTTGTGAAAATGAGTATTCAATTTTTATTTGATATCTAAATTATTTTTAGATACAACTTTGTATATATTGCATTGAACATCAACAATTATATAAATGTTATGTATTTATTTTATACAATCTAGATTTTTGATGTGAATGTATGAATGTATAAAGAAATTTTTACAAATATCCTCCAATTATATCCTCAGCAGGACGAGTTTCTATATAGATTTAAAATGTTTTGTGAGTTTATACCAAAGACGACATAACCTTTGAAAATATTTATATGTAAGGCGGAGACAAAAATAATATTTTTAACAAAGTATTACCAGATTTCTTTAACAACAATAAAAGCCATGGTACGTTGAGAAATAAGTATTTGATAATTCTAGGAAAATAATTAATGGGGGAAAATAAACATTATTAAATGAAAAGCAGCAATCATTATATATATATATATATATATATATATATATATATATATATATATATATATATATATATATATATATATATATATATATATATATAATATATATATATATATATATATATATATATATATATATATATGTATATATATATATATATATATATATATATATATATATATATATATATATATATATATATATATATATATATTTTGCCATTGTTTTAAATTCACGTAAACAAATAATACTGCAATAACATTCAGTCTGAGTTAATCCAAGTTTATGTGTAATACTATTCTTATTAGAGTTTTATATTTGAATAGAAATTGTGGATGCACTTTAATCTACACCATTTGTAAACTTAGAGATTTTAATATAAGCAAAAATATGAAACGAACGCGAATTATACAGTATAATATTCTAGGCTCCAATTCCAGGGTTGTACTAAAATTATTTTTAATATGTTAATTTCGTCATTTTAATACAGTTTTAATACAGCTACGAAACACAATTTCGCTTTGTGCTTGCGTAATTGAAAAAAAAAAACGAAGTAAACGAAATTCTCGACAAGATATGTGGTTGAATGAAGTGAATTATCTCACTTTTCATCAAAGCATTTGATTTAAAACCATTTTTGATTGTTTAAAAACAATTCATCCTAGTTTTATTTAAATTTTTGGTTAGTTCAAGATATCATTGACGAAATTTTCACACAAAAAAGAAATTATATGTCAATTGTAAAATTACCAACAAAAAATTAAAATCTTCAAAATTTTGCAATCGCAAGCTTTAGGAACAAACCGTCACTTCATATAAATTACAATACTTTAATGTTATAAACACAACATTTAGATTGACAATTACATTTTAAACGTGTTGTTTACAACGGTCACGTGATATCTTATTTCCTAATTAAAGTAATTGAACTGGAACAATAAAAATATGTAAAATATTAAATAGTATTAACACTTTATTTGATGAGATGCATAGAACCTAGTATAATATATGTAGGCAGCAACAAAAAAGTTCAACATCCGACTCTATTTTGAATTTTGAGTGACAACTACACATGTAATTTTGAATTAAAACTAGATTCCAAACATACTTAACCATACATTTATTTTTACTATCACAATGCTTTAATGAGGATTCTTTTGTTTTGTTAGCTAAAAAGTCGTTTGCGAATGATGTATGTATGTATAAAACGAAAGCAGGAACAGTTAATATTTTGGCCCAGTCTGGTCGGTGTAACACGCATAATTAATAAAGGCCCCTGGGAAATATTCACACATACGACAGAGTTCAAACTGTGTCACATATAAAACATGTTCGTTGCCACGATAAAACATATTACTGAATCTACTAAAAATAGTTATATGGGCGATTGGTCGTGTTATATTTTTTTATATATATGCCTGCTCGTATAATACACTGACTTCTGAGCTATACTTTCGTATATGATACTTGTTGATATCAGATATTTTTAGACTCACACATACTTCAAGTCAAGTCTGTAAAATATGTCTGGTATTATAAAAGTTTAATTTAAAATATTTGCTAAAAATATCCTAACTCTATAAACACTTTCGGTATCTTCTAATTATTTTGTTTCTTTCATGTAGTAAATATAGTTAATATCTTGAAAATAGCTTATCGGTTTTAGTAGGTACATACATACATACATACATACATACATACATACATACGTAAACAACGTTTGGTGATTCGTAATTGTCATAACAAACATATTTGGATTAATTATGTTATTTAAAAAAAATGCATCATTCTGAAACTATTCACGCATATACGAGTAAATAGATTTTAAAAATAAAATATGTAAACAAAAAAGATATTTTAAATTTTATTACATTTAATTAAACAAAAAAAAACATTGTTTTTAATATATCGATTAATTCCTTCCTCCAAGGATGATATTTCTCGAAATTTAAAGGAAATTCTTTTGACCTTCCCTGAATCGAGTCTGACTATTTTTGGAATGACGTCTGTGTGTCTGTGTCTGTGTGTGTGTGTGTGTGTGTGTGTGTTTGTGTGTGTGTGTGTGTGTGTGTGTGTGTGTGTGTGTGTGTGTGTGTGGCTGTGTGCGCTCTACAGCCTACACCGTTAAAGATAAAATTATGAAACTTTAACTTAAGATTTGTATATGCCTGGGAGGAAAACCTCCTATTTTTGAAAAACATATTCAAACCGGAAGTGCATGTTTACTTGAGTCATTTTTTGTAATTTCTGCAATATCTCCGAAACGGCTGTACTTACAATAAATATAGTTACATTAACATTCAAAGATATTAGTATTCTGCACAACTTTTGTTTGAAACATTTCTTCAAAAAGTACCAGTTACAAGATCTTATCTTATTGATATTGCCATAGTTACGTAGGTATGGGAAATTATATATAATAAATCGCATCTACTATGCATGTCAATTGTTTTAAATATTCAAATATTTTGACATTTAACATTTATTGTCAGTGTTACAAATAAGTTTAGTGAAAAAGCGTTACAAAGGTTAGTAAATAATTTAAAAAATTATACGTATATAAATATAAATGTCCGGCCATAATAATTTTTAATAATGTGTAATGAATAATTATATTTTCTGTATATTACTATAGAATCGAACATTTTAAATCTAAAATACATATGTTTTATTAGAAATCTGACAATTAACTTTACAGTTTTACTGGACATAATGAATGAAAATATTTTCTGTTAAATTGTAACATTTTATATTTTAATTTATATACTATCAAATCAAAATATACTGACTACGTAAAAGAAAGTTTAGGGCCAATACATGGCCGATGTTTAATTTCAATCTCGTGATTCTAACAATTTCATTGTTTATTATAAATTACTTAAACACATACATGCATTGTCAAAAAACAGTGACTACTTGTTAAGCATTTTAATTGGAGTAGCAATGCAATTTTTCTTAGACACTTTATGAAACCAGAACTGGAGTATTTTAAAAATTAAGTTTAAAAGACGCTTAATGATAATGTAACCGCTAACATATTAAGCCACTTTAAAAGTTTTGCTTGTACTTATAAATGTTCGATAAACTGTTTGAAGATAAATTACTCAAGTCGTGGAATGAATTTATAGTTTTCACTATAAATAATAGTTTATTCTGTACAGATTTACATTGCAAAGTTATACCGCGCTTATGACCAAGTTTGTTAATTCGTATATTTGTATAGAGCTATTGAAAACAAACATAATATTCAGATTTATATATTTTTAGTTTCTTATACGACGAAATGAAGTTAGTATTGTAAAGCACTTACAATAAAAATATACCTACTACGTATAAGAAAGTTCAGTGCAATACACTGCAGATCTTAAATTCATTTCCAAATATATATGTCTATATATTTGTTTAGCATATAATTATATATGTGGCTTATATGAAAGTATGTTGATGTTTTATCATGTAAGTTTTTTTGTTTGCGCCTTGCGAAGGAACATAATATATGCTTTTCTTTTTATAAGTTTAGAAACTCCCATATTTCTTTCTTTAGACAGGTAATAGTGCGTTGGTAATGTCCAGGCTTGCGTGATGAGCCTTCGCCGTGTTTCTGGCTCCATCACATAACTGTGCTGGTGGATATTGACGATTTGGAATGCACTAATGTGCAATATTAGGTTTGAGGAATGCACGTATTGGGACGGTGGCATACTATCGCGTCTTGAGTGTCGTCGATACCTCCTACCATTGTTCAGAAGGAACCGATGACAAATTAAGAATCTAAATGCGTGCCTCCGTGAAGGTGTTTATACATGACCAGTTTTCGGACGAACGCTTACCAATTTTACTCCTATCGCGCTAATCTCTCGCACTGTACTTCTAATGCCTTTAATTGTACTGATACTTAAAAACCTAGTACAGCGTAGTATTGTACCTGTTTAAGTACTAACTCTTGAAAATAACAGAATATTGATAACGGATAAACAGAATAAATTATAATCACTGTATGAAAGATAACTAAAAGCTTTAGCAATAAGGGGGAATTACTCTCAAGATTGCTGTAAGCCAGTGACGTCATCTTGCTCTAACTTTATGATTTTAAATATAAACTGTTGTTGATATATCAATTAGCACTGTCACTTCTGAAAATTAATTATTATAATTTGTAGTATGAATATTTTAGTATATTCAGTTTTAAAACTAATTACAACAAATAATTAATGATAGTTTTACTATTTTGTGCCAACTAACAATTTCGTTGTTCGTTATTGTTACTTATTATCTTAGAAAAGCAGTGTTAGAACGGGTATGAAATAAATATTAGAAAATGCAGATTAAAAATCTATTCATTATCATATATTGTATTTCTACCTAAGTTAATCATAACTTTTAATCAGAAGAAAAACTTTTTAAAGGTAATCAATACAAATAAATATCAAACTTAAATAAATTCCAAATGATGCTTTTGAAAACGGGAATACGTAGTAAACGGGATTGCAATGTGGAAAGTTAAAGGTATTAGATCTGTAAATACAGTTGTGGTTTATAAATGAGGAAATTTTAATAATAATAAAAAAGAAGTCAAGGCTACGTTGATGTATGCATTTGGTCTAATTGCTTGTAAGTTTTATGGGAACAAAATCCTACCTCTAGAATAACAAGTGGCTCTTCAACAAATTTAATACTAACTAACACAACTTTAAACTACGTAAGAAATTTGCCATTTCATTTCGAGTTTTCAATATTTTTAATTGCAATGGAACGAAATAATATTTTAAACAATAATAGCACTAGTTTTCCAAAATTGCGTTTTCGTCACAATTTTTGGTCAAACTTTACTTTTAGGGACACAAATTAGCAGTTGACTACAATATTCACATGTTAAATCAAATTCTATAATTAAGGCTCAGATGAGGTTAGTAAGGCACCAAAGACCCCTGAAGAGCAAGAGAATTGTAGTTTAACTATAGTTAGATAAAAAATAATTAATAGGCATAAAACTCAGGAGGGCAATATCGTCGTAAACAACAAATAGGAGACACTTGTGTAATTTTAATGTCACTCTCGCAATCGCGTAAAACTTCATTCGATATGTATTGTCATTTCTGATGGTGTGTCCTAAATGATGAAAATTCTACTCAAATTAAAATTAGTTTATGATTTATCGCGTAGTTTATTATGTTGTGCCATTTAACAAAATTTTAAATCATAAAGAATTGTATTTGGGAAACATTGTAAAATAACTTAAGAATTGTATTTGGGAAACATTGTAAAATAACTTTTATATCTATAAACTTACAAAGACGAACTTTATTCCATTTTCCGTTAGACATCTACAGTACAACACACTTATGGTAAACAATGAATAATAAGTATATAAATTATGAACGTAATAAATCCTTCAAAAGTAAATCCTAAATTTAAAATCGCGATTTATCGAAAAAGTACGAATGTGCCGCAGTGTATAACTGTCAGACATAGAATTGATTCGTTTTGAGTTTAGGAGCGTATAATTTAATGGTTTGTTCAGAAATGCTTCGCGACAGGTAACGTCCAACAGATTTCTGTTCGCTTCTCCGGAAAACTCTGTCATTCGCTATTCAAACAAATATGTTATGATCATCTTATATCTGAAGCTTCCATTCTGCAAGAAGAGATTCGTTTCATATTGTTGTTATCAGGATTTTCTGCTATGTATCATTTTCCGCGATACTCGTCCAAATATATAAGAATGATACAAAACTATAATGGAACAAAAATTATATGATTTATTTTTGATAATTCCTAAAACGGAAAAAGTGGATTTTAACGTAATTTAATATCTAATTTTATACAAAATGGTGTAACGCATTCAGTAAAGAAAAACGATGTTTTCTAAATAGGAACTATAAAGACGGATGAATAATTTCCGTAATACATACTGGGAATATTTTATTTTCACGTATAGGCGACTGACCCGGCTGTAAAGTTTTGACGTAATGTCATTCCCTGTTTTGTACGGATCACAAAACACTTTAACTCCGTTGTAAAAAAAAACAAAAACACTGGTGTAGTACTTGATTTAAATTTTAAATTAGTTGGCTTTCGCGTGTTTTTTTGTTGTCTGGTCGAGTGTGTGTGTTCAATAAATATATTTAAAGTATACGCAAATTGTTGAATTAATTCTTCACTCATCTTTAGTGTAAATCTACCGTTAACTATATAGTATATAAGCAATCGAATTCAGAATCATTTATTTATTATGTAACTTTTCATATCAAAACAAACAGCTCCTAAAATTATGATCAGTATAACAACTAATTATTAAATATCTGTCAAAAGTAACAAAATTACTGCAACAGCTGGTTAATAACTACATTTTTGTGAATGAGCGCATTATATTTTGTAGAATGGCAAAAGTGAGTCTTTAGGAATCTATGCGACCTTGAATAATATTGTTGCTACGTATATTTTAAGTGTGCTAGGTAAGATGTGGCCAGTGAACCTTTCGAGACTCACTGGCCACACCTGGGCCTTACCTATCACATAAGAAAGAACACTGTTATTTTTATAGGTAAACCATGCTTTACAATTCGCGAAGAAAGTCTGCTTTACGCTGATTAAGTATTGCCATTGAATGTATTTCGAAAGTTTAATTGTAATATATTTCATTTATATTTTAAATCAGCAAATATCATCGCTTTTGCATTCGTGATTTGCACTGTTCGTATTTGTTATTGTGTAAGCAAAACACGACGTTCAAGGTCAAATATACCCCTAAAGAGTCACTATAACACCCGTTTGGCAGATGATGAGTGACGTTTTTTGGCCGTAAAATAAATTAATACCGTTGGCCTTCTGTCCGTTGCATTATTACCTTTGAAAGTGATGATCGGGGCCGTTTTGTTTGATGTGTTTTGTGTACTAAATCGTAATCAGTACATGTTAAACTTTTTTCATAACGTTGATAGTACCTCCTATAAAATATCCAATTCACTATTTTGGGTCAGAATTGCTTTTCATGAAAGCGAAAAGTCTATATTGGTATTACAATGAATTGGCACGTAGGACGTAGCACCAGCAAGGGTGGTTTTAAAATACCAATATAAGCGCTTGTACTCTGTGAAAAAGTAATTTGTGCAATGTATTCTTTTTTAAATATTGCAATTTAATATATTCTATCTTATTTATGTGTTAAAAATAATCATTATAGAAATACATAATTGTAATAAAAAATTTAAAACCAAAAAATAAATTTCATGACGTTTTATGTTAAAAAAGCAAAATGGTGGCAGCAAACTTGAAAAGTTCGTAAATTTGAACACGTGAACTTTATCAACCACTAGTTATTTGCAAATTATTTGTAACTAGTAATCTATTTTAAGCTTAACTTACATTTTAAACGACAGCTATCTGGAGTACTAGATTAAAATGAATTCAAACATCGTGTTAAACCATAAATTAAATTACCATCAATTATAAATAATCAATTAATTAAAATTCCTACAACGTTTTAAAAATCCTATAATTTCTAATTTCCCCCGACACCATCTAGTGGCAAAGTCGCTAAGTTCATCATCATTACATTACACGTTAAACGATAGTATAGTTTTTACGTGACCCAGAATAAAAATACTATTAGTTCGATAGTAATCAAGTACCCGTTTAAAAATTAATTAATAATTACTACAACGTGACGTACACCAAGTATGATTATTACTCAGAGCAAGCGTGTAAAAATTACAAATAACCAGTAACGTTCTAACACAGTCACTATGAAGGATTTGTTGTTGACTTATACATAATCATAATCCATTACTTTAATAAATTAATCACCCAGATTGCCATACTACACTCGATTCCACAATAAATTAATACTCTATAGGAAACTGGCATTAAGTACTACAAAATCTGGTGGCGAAGTTCGATTTATCATATTTATTATTAATAATCCAAATACGAAATTAGTTAATGTTTATAAATGTTCATCAATGCAATAATGGAATTTAGTATAGTATTAAAATCTCTTATAGGTATATAACATTTGATGTGATCTCTCTCTCTCTCTAATTTAGAGTGTGATCGCACAGTGGACGGGTGATTAAAGCAAAACAGGTAACCGTCAACGAACCATCATCTGACAAGAACAAATGTTCGCGTTAGTGCAGGATGGATATTGTGACGTAGTTGCTCATCGCGTAAATACAATCACTAGGTAATTGTAATTTGCCCGCCTAGAGATGGTTGCTGTTACAGTCGCCAGTGGCACTAGTGTCCGCGCATGCACTCTGTCGGGGATCTGCAAAACCACTTCATTTAAGTGATCGTTTAGCGGTACAACATTTAATTGGAAAATTAACAGAATTTCTTCCATGTATATCTTGTTGCTACAGCCAAGAATTGCAATACACCAATCATTGGGTCTTGGTCTTAATTTATTTTGTAAAATATACTAAATATTACTAAAAAGTTTTATCTTTTATTATTCAGTTATTCATCAATTTGAATTTTTCAATCGTATTCATAAGCATTGAAACTTTTTTGCAGGTGTTGTAAATTAAGATTTTGTCAATGTTTTTAATTGCAATTTTCATAACCAAACAAAGGAATAAGATTATAAAAAGCAATATGAACTATTGTTTCTATTTTGAATTACCGAAAATACTTTAAATTACCTTATACAAAGTAAATATTAAATCATATGTATTACCTTGAAGTATTGATTAACATATTCATAAGTTCAGAAATAAAATGAATAATATTTTTATTAAAATATGACTCGTTTAATATCAAAAAAATATGAAAACTTAAGTATTTAAGCTTTGATATTTTTAAATAATTGAATCTCCATCATACAATTACCAACTCTACTCCGAAAGAAGCCGTTTCTAATATCAGAACATTAAGTTTATTAAATAATAATTATGATTGTAATTACGAAATTAGTTTTCTTTAAAAATGAAAATTTGTTATAATAACTTCAAAAACACATATTTCGTACACGATTGTATATTTTAAACAACTCGCATTTGATTTATAATTTTGTGTTCAGATCAGAATGATTTAGAACTAAGATTTGTGTAACATTTTAAATAATTTTTTAATAGCATTTATTCCTGCACAACAATAGTATATTATAATCAATTCGAGATGTGATATTTTTGTAGTTTGCGCCCAGTTAGAATAAAAACTATAGGTAAATAAAATTTTACCGCATAAATTGGTCAGTGACAATTTCAAATTATCCACACATGCATATTACTCGCTTCACGACTGATCAAACAAATACTATATAATCATAAAGCGTGGAACACCTATAGCAATTTAATCAAACGACATCAACCGTTAATATTAACCGCGTTCATTTGTTAGAGATCGTTTTGTCCATGTAGAAACCGCATTACAACTATAAATAACCATATACATACATATACAACATACGCATAGCTACTATAAACTAATTTGCAATATTATAAACTCACAACACAATCGACATAAAAACCAATTACAAGTATGATAATGCATTTTATCATTTTATATAATAACACTTATTAGATCTTAATGCCACTGTCATACTACATATAAATTTTATAGGTGAGAGTCAAATGAGGTAGTAGTATGGTCATGTTGAAAAAATGTCGAATGAAAGATTAACAAAAAGATTTACGTGGACGAGATGAATGGTGTGAGAATGCGGGATCGTCCTCGGAATAAGTAGATGAATATGATTGAGAATGAGTTGCGCGAAAGGAAAGTTCTGAGCAAGCGAAATAGAAGAGCTTGTATGAAGAATCTGATGAATCGGAATGAAGCGAAAGAAGTGTGTAAGGATAGAATGGAATGGCGAAAGATTGTGAATGTAAAGGGTTTTCTGCCTCCTCACGTGTTGGGAATAGGCATTAAGTTATGTATGTATGTATTTTTATAGTTTGAAAACATACCACTTATACTAATCCATGTGTTGAACGTCGCTATTTTGTATTCTCAAAGAAGTATAGCAGTTGTAGCGCTTGTTCGTCTTTACTTTACGATGCATAACCAATCTTTATCCTTTTCACCTGAAATGCCTTTGAAGTGACAGACAGGAAACAATCTCACTGCTGTTTTACGTACAATAGGAAATAATCAAGCTTATAAGTACTAGTAATATACGTCTATTTTTATTCTCAAATTCAAAAAAGTATTTATTTCATACCCTATTGTTAATACGACGATCATTTATATACTGATTTTTATATTCTTATACGAAGTTAAGTAATCATGAAAATTATTACCCAAATATAGCTAAAGTTAATAATAATGTGCATCATTTTTAATCTGAATAGTTCTAAATGAAATTAATAATCAAAGTTAAATAATTTTTCATGAATTTATGTTATTAAAATAAGTTTAAAAAAACTATAGTTTCTCATTTCTTTATACATCATTTTGCTTCTTTATTTATTGTTACCGCCGCCCCTGCACAGGGATTATGTGTTTAAATACAACCACTTGTGCACACAAAATGTACTTGTATAACGCTGACAACGGTCTGTCATTTAGTTTAGCGAACTCAACAAAATTCATCAGCTATAGTATTTAACGATGGATAAAAAGCTAATTTTAGCTATACTACTATTATTAGTTGAAAGTGTCACACAGGTATCATAAAAAAACTACAAATACCCAAAGTGAATTCAACTGAATATTGTTATCTTGGCAACCCGCATTCCTTCAAATTAGAATGGTCGACATTGTTTGAAAAGCTGTGATTTGAAAGCTTTGAGAATATTCGTTAGATTGTCTCATTGATAAATATACATCATATGTTTGTCGATGCATATATATATATATTATATATATATATATATATATATATATATATATATATATATATATATATATATATATATATATATATATATATATATATATATATATATATATATATATATATATATATATATATATATTTGTATAGAATATGTCTTTCATTTATTTCTTCTACTAACACCGAAAGTTAGAAAAACGAATGATTAAGCAGCTTTGTAAAATATAAAAGGTGGTTTGGTCAAAACATTAATTATATTAACGAAAAAAATGAGACAGAAAAATTACGAATGCGCATCAAGACATAGGTCCGTGTCTCCTTTACCTGATGGAGCGCACGTTATGAAGCGACGTGTTTACGGCGACGTCAGCCCATAGGCGTGGGCGGTAGCTGGGTAGGGTCGGGCGGCGAACGACATGATGGTGGTTCGCCGGTTATTGGAATGCAGCCTCATCTCATCAGGTTCAACTTTGCCGATATTCATTTACATGTAATTGCGGTACGACAGGCACGCGAGTTTGCCATTCTTCTTCTATTTCGCTTATCTATCGTCTTATACCATCTTCTTCATCATCTACTACTTTCCAATCGCTTTCGTCCATCGCTTCGTCTTATTGCTATATTCATCATTCTTTAAGCGGTTAAATATTTATTGTATGATGACAGTGTCTCTTAAAATATGTTTTGACAACGTCACTCTCATATTTTAACTAGCTGTATTCAGTGTTCCAAACGGAAAATAGACACGTCGCACCACTTTTCACTTTATTTGTCAGTTGTTTTATAGGTACGCAGTATATCTTATATTTAGTGGCATAAAATGATTTTTTTAAACGAAAGTACGTAAAATAAATATTTTTATTATTCCTTTAATTCTCTGTCAACAACTGTATTCAATCCAAATTTGTTGAAAACAAATAAAAACTATGTTGGAAAACAAATAATAAACTTCACTCATAACTTTTTAATCGACGTAGTATATAAAGTTCGTAATATTCAACATACATATTTTTTCTATTTGCGTTTTAACATGAACCGATGCAGGTACGTAGTACGATCATATACGTACCAGCATCTAGTGTTCTTGTTTTAATTATTCGTGCATCTATTGCCCGACAAAGTTTATATTATTATC
This sequence comes from Nebria ingens riversi, assembly GCA_018344505.1. Taxonomy (NCBI): domain Eukaryota; kingdom Metazoa; phylum Arthropoda; class Insecta; order Coleoptera; family Carabidae; genus Nebria; species Nebria ingens. Next base: position 232,488 of record JADQWA010000113.1, on the reverse strand, counting down.
GTGAATTCCGCGCAAACTTTTCAAAATTTCCTCACTATTAGCTGTTGCACACCGCTTCTATTAAAATAAAGGATAATAAAAAGCATTATTTATTAAAAAATAAAGAACTCTACATATCTTTATAAACGTATTATCTAAATTAATGCGTAATAACTATATTATTATTAGTCCTCCTTACAGCGGAGGTTTGACACTATATATCTATCAATGTCAAGCGCATCAGTGTTGCAAACTGTCGAAATAACACGTACTACAAAAAGAAGCTAACAGATGGCCTACCCTATATATTTATACAGTAATATCAGTTATATATGTAATTTATAAAAATAAGTATTTTATGTTTAGAAAAAAGTATTTATGTTGATGTGCTTCTTTAATGTAAATATGTATGTATATGCCAGTAACCTCTTTAAATATTATCTTTTCAATATTCAAGGTGATTGTATAATGCACCTGTCTGTATCCCATTTTGTCGCGGGGTACATCTATAATGTACTTATTTAAGTGCATCTTCCGTTGTAAAGAAGGCTGAAAAACTAAATTCAATAACGAAATCAGATGTGACAAAATGTGGTTAGCGGCGAAAGCAGCAGCGGTTCGTGATGTTTTTTATTCGATTTGATTGCCTAATAACCTTGCTCTGGATAGACGCGATGGGCTTGCATTTACTTACTTCTTATACAAAAGCCATCACCTGAAAACTGTTTTCATGCACTTATATAAAAATAGAGCATATTTATAGACTAGTAGACATGTGCAATGGACGATGTTTACAAAATAATTTATATTGATTTATTATTTCAGTGTCTTAATATCTTTTCACACCTTCACAATTGGTATGACGTCATCGCTTATTTAGTTCTCTCAGTATTATTTTGACGCCGTAACGCTTCAAGCAACTCGAATAAATAACATAGTTTATAGTTTTAGACAATAAAATATTTTATCGTTTGCATTTTAATATTCATTATTTTTCATATATGCATACCATTTTTGATTTAAATAAAAACACAAATAACATGAGAAATTGTGATTTCATTTTTTTTAACTTCTCCGTTGTTATATCTAAAAATACACGGTAAATGTTTTTAATTCGATTTTTCTCAATTCTAAATTAATAATTTAATTAAGATGTAACCCCACCATGACCCGATAAATTCAGGCACGGTACCCAACCTTTTTCATTAGATATATTTCAGTTTGAAAACTTTCAGATACGAATGAATAAAGCGTAACTTAATTATTGCGATGGGAAGATATTAAACGCTTGCTAAAACACATCATTTGACGTTCGTTTACGTATTTTTTTCTGACTAATTAAATTTATTTGATTGAATTATGATAATAATGAATTATACTAAAATTATTATTTAACGATTTATTCTTTCGTTTGTTTCAGGCCGTGTAAAACCCAGTAAACAACAATCAACATTAGTACTTACATGTACTCTAAGAAAAAGTAAGTTTATTATCACAAAATTTAATTTAAAAAAAATCTATATTAGAAAATTTATTCTACACCATTAAAAAATAACTGTTATAGATATATTTAACTGATATGTTCTTCCTGTAAAGAAATTGTCATGTCTGTAAAGTTATATTTAAATTCATTTGCTCACTAAATATAATGGCCACACATAAATTGCTTAAAACATTATTTATTCAAATAAATAAATGCGCTACTCTCTGTAGAAGATCTTCACGTACAGATAGAAGAGGATGAACAAGGTTACGAATCATTCGTCATGTCTACAAATAATGCCGAAGACAAGGGTGGAGGTGGTGATCAAGTCCAAACTAATCCAGATGATCAGCGTGAGACATGGAGTTCTAATGCTGATTTTTTACTCAGTATTATCGGTTTCGCCGTGGATTTGGCTAATGTTTGGCGGTTTCCATATCTTTGTTACCGAAACGGCGGTGGTAAGCTTATAATTTCAGACAATCTGGATTTTATAACTTTTTGACAAAACATTTAATTATTTTTTAATACTTTATAGCAATTTAATAAACTTAAATTGACTAATGCGCTATCTAATTTATTTTCAGGTGCATTCCTAATTCCATATACGTTAATGTTAATTTTCGGTGCAGTACCACTGTTTTATATGGAACTTATCTTAGGCCAGTTTAATCGCCAAGGACCAATTAGTGTATGGAGAATATGTCCACTGTTTAAAGGTAAAAATGGCGGTCCAAGTTACGTTTTACATTGAAATTTTTGTTTGGTTATAGGTGTGGGTTTCTGTGCTGTTTTGGTCGCATTCTACGTCTCTTTCTATTATAATGTAATTATCGGATGGGCCCTGTACTATTTAGCATCTAGTGTCGGTGGTGAACTACCCTGGTTACACTGTAATAATTCCTGGAATACTGACCGGTGTTGGGAATCCATGACGAATTTGACCAATAATTCTTTAATGAACGATACAACACCTAGTAATCGGTACACTCCAGCTTCTGAATTTTTCCAGTAAGTCATACAAAAAAAAAATTCTATCTGGGTTTTAAAAATGTCGATATTCATTGCAATTTTCCGAAAATTGGAAATAATATACTTTATTTATTTCTACCTATATCCATAGTTATTTAAAACTACTTTTGAATCAAACCATATCTATATTTATGATACAAGTTCGTTTTTCTCCTCGATATTTTAAATCAGCTTTAAATTTTTTACGAATTTTTATTAATTAATTAAGTTATTTCATCTTTTAAACAGCGTAGTTGATTTATAATTATACAATGCAATCCAAAGTGTACTGAATAGTAGAAGAATATTTAAGAAACATTCTTTTGTTTGTGTTGTACCAAATGAAATAATAAATTCATATAAAATTTGGTTTAAAATTACGCATTCGTTAATATGCTAAAACTTCATAGCTTATGTCAAAAATTATTCCGCGTAACTTTTCTTTTACAAGCCAGTAATAATTCATTGTTTTATTCACAGTCGAGCAGTGTTAGAAATGCAAATGAGCGATGGACTTCACGAGATGGGTTATCCAAAGTGGCAATTGGTCGTGTGCGTTATGATAGTGTACGCCATGCTGTATTTGTCGTTGTTCAAAGGCGTCAAAAGCTCCGGAAAAGTTGTCTGGGCGACTGCAACGCTTCCGTACGTCGTACTCACAATTCTACTCATACGTGGACTCATGCTACCCGGTGCTGCTACTGGCATATCCTATTATTTACAGCCCGAGTTGTCCAAACTTCGAGAAACACAAGTAAGTGTTTTTATTATTATTATTATTGAATAAATATTTATTTGTAACTTGATTAATTTTCATAATTATAACTATTGGTGACGTTACAAGTTTGAATAGTTGACTACTAAGTTTTCTCAGACTAACAACTTAATTACATTAAATATTTGCACAGTAAATAGTAACAATGTGAAGTTTCTCGGTTTTGGCATAGTTACCTGTGTTTGTTGACAGTTATTTACTTAGTACAAGTGGCTCGACGAGAAATGTAACAGTCTGTACATTATACTATTTACACACACTTTACAATATTAAGTTAGTTCGCTTTTGTATTTACGTTTACGATTTCCGACGTAATTAAGAAACATACCATATTTCCAACTGTAAATGGTTGAATTTAAAAAGTTATAGTAGGTAATTGAAATTTATTTACCTGGTCTTCATCTTAAAGTTTGTGATTCGCGATTGGTGTTAAATTTTATCTGCAAGGTCATTTTTGGAAAACAGGAATTACCCAAGCAAAAAATTACATTATAAATATAATATTTAATACATAATCACAATTACATTTATAAATATATAAACTAGAGGTATAGGCAATACAAATATTCTTAGCGTTATTTTTTTATCAAAATTTGAAAGTTTTATTGTTTATAGTCTAATACTTTGACAATATTATTGAACATCACATTTAATTCTTCTTAGTAGGACCTTTTATTTTATATCAAACGGTTACACAATTTAAAAAAAAAACTCAGCAAAATTGTACTGGGTTCATTTCGAAATTCTGCAAAAATGTATCATACAACTCGTCATCAACAAACGGTACGCAGCTTTTTTGAAACGAAAGTGCATAAACACAATTCGGATCTTCATCCCTAGGCAATCCTGTTACTAAATTATTATTATTTTTCTCCATCCAATTTAATATGAGCTCCCTGCATGGACATTGCCATGGGTTTCCCCAAATTCGAAAGTCAGTCACGTTCATCTTATCCATTAGAGCTTCATGCAAGAAACTCAACCGATTGTACTGGACGTCCATACGGTACACACTTAAATTGTTTCCAATAACGTTGGCTTTAATATCTGATATCATATTGTAATTAAGGTGCAACAATCTCATTTTGGTTGGACCGCTCAGTGACCCAACTCCAAGTGTTTTGATCTGATTATTTCGTAGTTCTAAATGATTCAAATTTACAAAGTCTTTAAACATGTAATCGGGGATTGCAGTTAGTTGATTTCCACCCATAGTTAATAAAATTAGACTCGCTGGGTTCGTAAACCATTTAGGCGACATAGTTGTTAAGTTGTTACAAGTTAAAAATATCATTTCGACGTTACTTCCAAACGCACCATCTTCAATGGTTGATATTTCATTTGAAGAGAAAATTAGTTCTTTCACCGGAAGTTGTGAAACTTGTTTCCCGATCGTTTTGATTTTGTTGGTACTCATCGAAATTTTTTCAAGTTTTGGTAGATTTAGAAGATCTGGTATTTTCCTCATATCATTACGATCCATAAAAATATTTTTCACTAGGGGAAAATTCGTTATTTCTTCCACATTTCGTTTATCGGTAAAAGTCAGTTCGTAAGATTTCAGTTCTTTAATTAGATTACCATCGACGCAGGAACCGAAGTTCTTTTGGAACCAATATGGTTCATAATCTCGATTTATTGTCACTAAAACTTTGTGATTGTTACACTGTTTTTTATTTTGTGTCACTGCACTTGTAACTATGATAATAAACACAACACTTGATAATATCACATGTGATGCATACATGTTTACAAAACGAAGTTCGCGTGGTGACTAAAGATCTTGAAGTACCAGTTTTTTCTTTAGCTGTAGTCCGTCTCGAAGAGGGGAGCGATACTATGTTTAATACTGGTATCTGGTTATTCCCATTCTAAATCGTGGAATTTCTTTTGATTGACCTCAGTAAATTCCATCAGTTTTACAGAGAGATTATTTAGCAATTAATTATTATAGATAGCAACAACAAAAATTCTACTACATATTTATTTAATTTCCGCATCAAAAAAATTAAATAGATATTTCGGTATATTGATATTGTCGACGAAGACCGATAAATCGGTTGAGTTCCTCTATATTTCTGACTATCTCTCTCTTCTTTAAGTTTGTGAAGGGATGTAATTGTCTGGAACTAATTTGATTGGTTACCGTCCGACCAACTTTTCCATCTCTCAACCAAATAAATACTTAGGATTGTCCTCAACTACAACCCGTATCTCGTTTTATTAATATAGTTAATCGACAATATAGTAGAACTTTCAAAAACTGATTCAAATCAAATTGTGTTGTTTTTCAAGTGGATTATCAATAACACGATTAGAAAATAGATTTTTTCGATTATATCGCCACGTGTCCAGTTAACCATGGATATTTAAAATAAATTTGATTTACTTTAAAATCCATTTATATATTCCTCAAAATAATAGATTATTAACCCTCTGTCCAATATATATTTTTGAAGAAAACAACACCAAATATTGAAAATTTGCGCAATTAAAAACGTATTAAAAATATATAATACAAACAACAAGAAAAAGACTTTGAAAAAAATTAAGAATATTTATAAGAAATAATTTTTAATTTATTTGCAGTATTTATCTATTTTATTAACAAATATGTTATCTGTATTATTACAGGTTTGGGTAGATGCTGCTGTGCAAATCTTTTATTCGGTAGGCGCTGGTTTTGGAGTACATTTATCTTACGCCAGTTACAATAATTTCCATAACAATTGCCTCAGGTATACAGTTGTATTCATATATAACCGGGTTATTAAACTCAATTGCGTTTCCGTATTTTTCGCTCATGTTTTCTGTGCATTTTCTTTTTCAGGGATTGTCTTGTCACTACAGCTGTCAACTGCTTTACGAGCTTTTTCAGTGGCTTTGTAATATTCACATACCTCGGCTTCATGTCTCATAAACAAGGTGTTCATATTAGTACAGTTGCTACTGAAGGTAAATATCAATAAACAAATATTAGTTCAAATAAGTTTAAATTAATTTTTATTCAATACTGAATCAACATTATTTCTATGATATTTAAATATATTAAACAACATTTAAAAATATATGAATTTTATTTATAAAATGTAATAAACAATAAAAATAATGATTTTTCGTGCTTGAGTATTATTATTAAAAAAATATTAATTCTTATATTTGTTTAGGACCGGGCTTAGTATTTCAAGTTTATCCAGAAGCAGTAGCAACTCTTCCTGGATCCCATATATGGTCGGTGTTGTTCTTTTCATGTTGATTATGCTTGGGTTGGATTCAGCGGTAAATAGGCGATATAAAACTAATAATTTTGATCAAAATATAAATATGTTTATTGATTATATAGATGGGCGGCCTAGAATGTGTAATCACCGGCCTTATGGATGAGTTCTGTGGATTCTTCCGTGGTAAAAAATTCTCCAGGGAAATATTTACTTTTGGTGCAATTCTTGTTTCGTTTTCAGTTGCACTTATAAATGTTACACCGGTAAAACAGAATTATTTTGATACTAGTACCTAGATTGTCTATTTTAATCATTTTAATTTTCTAGGGTGGAATATATATGTTCCAGTTGTTTGACACCTATTCGGCTGGAATATCACTACTCTGTTCGGCTCTATTTGAAGCTTTAGCTGTTTCATGGTTTTATGGTATCTACTTTTAAATATTTATTAATAATTAACATTCATACTTGTTGATTTGTATTCATATAGAAATTATTCATTGAGACTTGCATACAATTTTAGTGTTATCGAGATATTTCTTCAATTTAAAAATATTTGACCTTTCGGTTTGCAAATATTTATTTTATATATATATATATATATATATATATATATATATATATATATATATATATATAATAAATATATATATATATATATATATATATATATATATATATATATATATTGTTCATCCAACACTTACATTGAAATAAACAACAATTTTTTTGTTATAGGTTTGGATAAGTTCTCTCAAGATGTGCAGTGTATGCTGGGTTCAAAACCAGGCTTGTATTGGAGAATTTGTTGGAAATTTATTAGTCCAACTTTCATTATTGTAAGTTTACAATTTATATGAACTAAATATAAATTGATTGGTATAACCTTAGATAATAAATGCGAATAATAAATAAATATCTAAGCGCATAAAATTCTCAATAACCGGAAATGGATCTCTTGTGTATAAGAACACATTTTAATAATTCTATTGCTCTTTAAATAATTTTCTAGTTGTGTCTTTATGTTCTATTTCTTTAAAAATTATTAATCGAGTGTTTAATTATATGCTTTTCTGTTCCAGGGTGTAGTAATATTTGGACTTATCTACCATCAACCACTTAAGTATAACGATTATAATTACCCAGATTGGGCAGAATGGGTCGGCTGGGGTTTAGCACTGTCTTCAATACTTATGATTCCGCTTGTCGCAATCATACAACTAATAAAAACACCCGGCACTTTCAAAGAAGTAAGTTGCAATTGTATTTCGAAACTTACATTTTAATTTTTTTTTTTTTTTTGTTTAGCGTTTGGCAATCAATATCACTCCGATAGAAGAACACGAACAACTTCGTCGAGATAAAAAAGTCAGCAGATTCAAATGCAAACATTGGTTGTACGTGTAAGTTAAGCGAGTTAAACTCTACTCTTAATATATATTCTGTGTTTGTACATTATTTAATACGCTGGCCCGTATTAAACTATAATAATTTTAACTTTATTCCTCTTAAGCAATATTTGTTTTGCTTTATTATCGACGTCAAAGCAAACGTGTAACTCCTTTACAAGATGTTACTATATATCCTTAAAACTGAAATGTGGTACCTCTTATATAAATTGAAAAAACTTAATGACAATAAAACATTTTTTATATGTTATAAAATTAAATATATTATTGTTGCTCTCTTAAAATATATTTAAAACTTCAATGTTTTCATGTAATAAACGTATTAATGCATATACATACTAACTGTATCTACAATCGAAAACGCTTCAAAATAATTGTAAATTATAATAATACGCTTCATAATAAATTGTCATTCTCGATGTAAGTAAACAAAATCAATGTAAAATAAGAATATATTATTATAAATATTTACTCAAATGATCGATACAAAAAAAACAGTTATATTCTGTATAAATGAAATAATAGACAATTTATTTTAAAAACGAGTTACTTTGAAAATATTTCGTTTTAAATGATTGTTTTATTTCATATTGTACGGATTAAATAGCGAAAGTAAATGTTTTATGAAACGAAATGATTCGTCCGTACTTATACACTGTAGTTGATTTTCATAAGCGAGCATCGCTCATTATTTTTAAACCGATTAATTTTATAAAATAAGTTTTAATTTTAAAAAGTATAAATATATTGAAAGTACAATCAAATGAATAATCTTAGTAGCAGTTTCTAAATAGAACACAAAATTTATTTCAGAGCCGATAAAAACTTTCTGTTCAAACTTATATAATATCGTAAAACGTAATAATGTATTAATATATTTATGTACGGTTAAGAACATTTTAAAACGAGTGAAAATTTTCTGATTTTACCAAAAAATTTTCGGTTGTTTTTCTAAATTGACCGTATGCTATATGTATGTATAACCATGTAATAGGGTCCAAAATGATGAAGAATATTTCTGGCTGGACCAGATGAATAGCAATGAATCAAATAATTATCGTGAAATTAATACAGCTTAAAAATTCATGATTTTCATACATTTGAAATATGTATGTGTGTGTGTCTCTGCTTAACGTATTTGTTTGTTCCATTTTAAAGTTAAATGTAATATGTATATTTTTATGGTAGTAACCAGGCAAACGTAACGTCAAACAGTCAGTATTATGTCCATATTTAATTAAAGTAATTGCCATATCATATTTATGTACTGTAACAAAATGTAATAACTCGAAATACAAAATATATGTATTTCAAGTCTCATGTCATTGTATTGTTCATATTAAGTATGATCAATTCCTTCCTAAGTTTATTAGTATCCTGGCGAACAATGATGCTGCAAATAAGTTTGCCGAAGTCCAGAGTTATTGAGCACTTAACTAGATTGTTAGAAAAAAGTCAAAAAGGACGAATTGTTTATTTTGTAATTGCCTCGAGTTCAACAGTTTATTTATTTTCAATGAAATTTTATACATTTCATGTATATTATCAAATAAACACAGATCAATAAGAAAATAGAATTCGCGCTATTACAAGAAATTCTATATTTACAATGTTCGACTCTGTGAAATTCAGAATTTACAACGGTGTATATAGGATAACATTAATGAAAAACATTTACTAACAACTTCAGATACAAGTAATTTTTTACAGACGGACAATTCATTCGATTTCCTTACAAGTTTTCAATAATTTGACGATTTATGTAATTTCATAACATATAATTGACGTTCCATTCAGAAAATTATCTTAGCAATACCTATTCACTTTTTTCTTGTTTCTTAATTATTCTACCCAATATATCAATCTTTGAACACTCTCCATCGGATTCGGAACTAACTTCTGATTCACTGGAATCATTGTAGCATCCTAAACCTGGCAAAATTCCTATACAAGTCAGAGCTCCTTTTGTGTGAGTGTTAACAGTCTTATCATCATCTTCTTCATCTAGTTTTCGTTTTGAAGAAGTATCCACCTTTTTACAATTTTCTTTGTCAATGATTGCAGTGACAGGTTTTTTTGGAGGACTTGGTTCTACGGTTTCACTATCACTCTCGCTTCGCTTTCGTTTCTTCGCGTCGGCTTTCTTGACAACGACTCCTTTTAACAGTTTCATCTGAGATTGTCGGGTTGTTGGTTGAGTCTTTGGTTTGGCGGTAACACTAATCTCAGCATGAAGACGTTGATCTAACGATTTTTCTTGTAAAGATGCAACACGATTCCGGTAATCATTCAATTCCCGTTCTTCATCTAATGTTTTCTTACGTTCTGCAGCTAACTTTGTACGATCTACTAAATCCAGAAACTCGATTTCATCATCGTCCAAACCTTTTATCATGTTTTCTTTAAAAAAATAAAAGATATGTACAACAAAATAGCAAATTAACACTCGTCATAACACTTACTCAATTTATGAGCCTCTTCATATTCCAAATCTTTCTTTTGTTTTTGTTCTTGGAGTCGATCGAAAAGACTACGAGCATCGTAGGTTTCTTCAGGCGCTTCTAGAATTTCAAATCATTTCCAATGAACACGAATTATTGTTTTCCGATGTATAATTAACCCTAACCTAGCGGTTGATCTGCGTTGCGAACTCGTTCCCATTCTTCTTGCCTTTTTCGTCTGGCTTCAGTTATCTCAGATTCCGTAACGAATCCTGAACTCATTTTAATTCTTATTTATAATTATCACACTGATTTTAACTTTAAAATAAATAAATTGTCAACATATACAATGACAGTTGTCCGTACGCCATTAATTTTTACTTACAGTCAATTCACCATGAGAACATCGGATCGTGTCATGCGGGTGGACTATTTTGCGCAAGTCTTAAAACTTAATAAACTACCAATCTGGTCTTTGTTTATGTTTAAATGTTCATAACATCCAACCAGTCAAAAGACAGCCATGTAGGAGAAAGAAATTGGTGCTACATTATCGTTTCATATAAAAAAATTCTTTCAAAATTATACAGTAATTCTGAAAAACACCGAGACTAATCTTGGTAGTTTTTTCATATATTTATCCTTGATTTTATACCTAACGTGAAACCGAGTTTCAGTACTATAGGTACCATAAATGCGCCTTAGAAATCTCGTTTTAGTCACCCACTTTTTTTTTGTTCCATCCTGCCTTACCCAGCATGTCACTCTTATTCAAATTATATTTATGTTTGGCAAATACCTTGACAAAGGGACCAATAGTTGCCTTCAAAAGTAGGAAATGGCGTAATGCCAGCCTTTTTGTACACGCGTATAATAATGCTGATGTAAGTTTTGACGGTCATGTTAAAAAAAGAATTCTTTGATATGAACTGTAGTTATAGAAAACGCTCGAACTGAAGTGTACCCATATCTTTCAGTGGTATCTTCAAACCATTAACATTTATCATGGAAGACGAGTTCATTGTTAATGTAGTTTCTTTATTCAATAACAACAATTGGAGTGAAATATTAAGTTTAAAAGTTGATGTTACATGTGAAAAGGTGCATTCATTGTTATGGGTATGGCCTACTGAAGAAAATTTATTTTTTATCAAACAATTCGTCAATAAATTTCGTTTAAAAGGCGTTACTTCTGTTGGTTGTGGATCGGGCTTATTTGAATGGCTCTTACAACAATGCACAGGTAACTATTTACAAACAACTACCTAATAAGCTTTAGAATTATATTTTTATGTTCATTCCCGATTGACTTTGCAATTAACTATGTTATAATTATTTTGGAATATTTTTAATTTTATTGAGCGCGTTTACGTTTTGTGCCAAGCTATAGAAAAAAAATAATTTCTAATATTTACCGAGCAATTTAATTGTGCAATACTTAAAGATGTTTGTTTTTAGATTTAAACGTAATAGGAATTGAAGTTGATGAATCCTGGTGGACTAGTATATATGCAAAAAATATATTCATGCCATTAAAATTTACTAAAATGCCACCTGAAGAGCATTTATTACCAGCAACTCATGCATTATTATTCTGTTATTTCAATAACGGACCTGCATTTAAAGAATACATTCAGCATTTTAAAGGGAATTTAATATTTATAGTAGGGCCTGGGCCTGGCAGGGGTACCCTTACAAATCCTGAACCATTCAAACCGAATTTCGGATCAGACGAATGGATTTTAATCAGTCATCAAGAAGTTCGGGATACTAAAGATTTTATTGCTGTATATAGTCGGCAAACTTGTGATTCTTGTGTTGATCGTTAAAAGGCATATTATCGACTTACGTAGTTTTTTATAACTATACTGTTTGAAGCTTTTAAGCTTATCTTTATTTACATATACATGTTTGAAGCATATACTGTTTACATGACAGCGTAAAAAAATATCTGTATTTTTTTTTTAATTCCTTTAATAAATAAAACAAATATTATTTTATTTTGCCTTGTATAGATAATGTATAACACAAAAAAATATTTGTATTTTAAAAGATTAGTAAATTATTAAAAATATGATATATACATATTTTGTCAGGTTGTTCATTTGAAAATTTAAAACAATACTCTCGGTCACAACAATTCAAATATAGCGTAATGAATAATTATATATTCTTGAATGTTTCGACATTTGTATTTTAATACCCCATCCTATCTAAACAAAATATACCTACTACATATAAGTTCAGTGCAAGACACTGCAGTTGTTTTATTGTCATTTTAAGGAGTTTTAAGCTAAAATTCAGTTTTTGCAATTAATGCAATCGATTGAAGATCTTTGCTGCCCATTCCATCAGCAGTTCAATGAGCCTGTGGAACCATTTTCAATCAGAAGACATCTTCATCAACTTCTGGGGGAATCTAGAGGATTCTAAGGAATGAATGAGGACAATGAAATTGTAAGTATATTGTTTAAATTATTTTATTTATTACGTTAGACAAATACATTTTGAACTTAAATATTAAAACTAATTAATCTTATTTATTTATTTATTTCAGAAAACACAGTCGATTGAAGATCTTTTCTGTCCATCAGCAGTTCCATGAGTCAAAGGAACCTTTTTCAATCAAAAGACATCTTCATCAACACCTGGAGGAATCTAAGAGCATTGCAGTCCATCGGCAGTTCAATGAGCAGCTCCTTCCCCTACCCCCAATAGATAAAACAAATATAATTTATTATGCATTATTTTTTAACTGAATTTATATGAACTAAAATATTAAAACTAATTAATTTTATTTATTTATTTCAGAAAATGCAGTCGATTGAAGATCCTTTCTGTCCATCGGCAATACCATGAGTCAAAGGAACCATTTTCAATCAAAAGACATCTTCATCAACACCTGGAAGAATCTAAGAGCATTTTAGTCCATCGGCCGTTCAAAGATCAGCACCCCATCCCCCTAAATAGATAAAACAAATTTGATTTGTTATACATTAATTTTTTAACTGAATTTATATGTTTTGAATTATATTTATAAACAATGTTACTTGTAACAATGATTTTTGTACTTATATTAATCAATTTACTTATATATGTATGTAGTGTTTAATGAAACTGTATCATGAATTAATTAAATAAATGTATAAATCTAAATTAGCATTGTTCTGAATTGAAATCCTTTTTCTTCTATTTTAATTTTCAGGATAATACACAGAAAAGGGCTCCTCAAAAGTAGGTATCTAGAGGTATGTATGCACATTTGATATTGCTATTATTTATTTATATCCTTTGATGTATGATTAGTAACTAAATAAAATATCTACGCTATAATAATAACAATGTATATATTATCTTATGAGGATTGATAGGATAAAGGACATTGGTGGTCTGTTCCTTATGGTCTCGACGCTGAGGGACATTACCCAGATGTATAAATAATATACTCAAAATGTATTGTTGTTTATTTAATAATAATAATTTAATTCAAGTGTTGATATTGTTTTGAAGTTGTTTATTAAGAAGAACCTTCTAGAATTGTTTATAACTCAACCGAAACAGCATATGTATATAAACAATAAATAATACAATAGTTTGTAATAATAGCCAGCTATTTGGCATATCAATTAAATGCCAAGTAGTGTTATTATAATCAATATTGTTTATAGATATTCATTTTACTATAGTATTATCAATAAACATTGTTAAAATAAATAAAAACAATTCAATAAATGGTTAAAATCATTCATTTTATATTGTTATTAGCAATAGTGTCCTTAAAAGTTAATAAAACAATAACAATTAGCTTTAAAAACAAAAATTAAAAATCATTGGTCAGAAGTTTACAGAAATTGAGAATTTTTATCGTTTTTTCACATATGTAGGCGGATCACACGAATCAAAAGAGTGTGTGAATTTGGTTTCAACTTATTATCTGTCCTTGTCTTACTCATACGTTTGAGCCCCCTTTTTAAATAAAAATTCGAGGCTCGAATTCGAGCCACTGGTATTGATTTTTTTTGTAAAAGTTCAGACTTTGCCGTCAGATGTCGTGAAAACTGGTTTTCAAAAATTCAAATTTTACGAATGATGCGAACAGATACGAATATAAACGAGTATTAAATTTGAATATACCGGGATTTCTTTTTTAAATTACCGAATACACAACACTAAAATGTACTTATAAAATCATATTATATTCAAAATTTTACAACTACTTTTTGAAAGAGAACAAATTCTATAAAATAAAACTCACTTTGAATGTTGTTGTCATGAAGACAAAAAAAATCGTTTTTGAAACTGCAATAAAAGATCATTTTTAAATAAATATTACATTTCAATTATTAAAACATATTAGCGTGATTATGTTTTAATTGTAACAAGTAAATTTATTTCTAATAATATATATTGATAACGTTCTCTTTATACTTTTATTTCCCTTATAGTATTACATGTTATGGTTTTACAACTGTTCTCTCAATTCGCACCCTTTTACAAGCATTCACTCCCTTGTTTTTCATTCTTGTCTTTTCGCGTCTGTTTCGCTATGGTCGTTCCATGGATTGTGGTTCGGCAGTATCATTGACGTCTTCCACCTCAAGTACCCATTCCCACCCTCTTTTTCTCTTGTCGGTGTCCACGCCTTCGCTTTCTTTGTCGTATGGTGTTTTGTTATTTTGTTCGTCAAACATTCGAAACATCCGCGTATGTGACGTTGCACATAACGCCTCATCCCGACAAACCAATAACATGATCTGAGTGCGGAAACCGTACGAGCCAATGCAAAATGTCCCGATGAATCTTGGTATTTCACAACTAAGCTCTTTCATATTGAATTTGGACGTACATACCACGCTAGCGTTGGTTCCATGATTAATGCCTCTTTTAAATCATCGAACGCAGCTTACTGGTTTGGTCCCCATTCGAACAATACTTCCTTTTTCGTAAGATCGCTTAATGACCTTGCACGTACCGCCTAGCTTTTGTTTTTGACGAAACGTTTGAAGAAACTAGTCAAGTCCAGAAATCGTCGCATTTCGTGTACGTTCCGTGGTGATGGAAACTCTCTGATTGCGGCCGTTTTTCGGGGTCCTGGTCGTACTCCTTCCCTTGAAACAATAAAACCCATATATTCTACTTCTCGCTTTCCGAAAAATAATAAATTATCACAGGCTCCAGAATGTTCTCACGCGGTTTCGCACTTGATATGAACCCCAACAAAAATTTGCGATAAAAAAAAAATCACGTATCAGAGCGATAAAATGATTAGCCAAAAAAAAAAAACACGAAGGCCTTACCGTTTTTTGAGATTTCTTTCGACAAGATTTATAATGAAACTTGTATTTAATCTTGCAATCGAAACACTAAATTTAGTGATTCTTGCGAAACTGGAATTGAATCTAGCACTATAGGTTTGTTGTATAGTGCAAAATGACGTGATTAGTACAGTGGAGTATAGCATTGTGCAAGTACACTAATCGTTTGAAACGAATAGTATTTCGTTGGTTCTATAGTTTGACATTTCGCTAACATAATCTACATTTAATCTGCACTTGCTCAGAAATCAGTGTAAGGTGTACCTCACTACATGAACTAGGACATGTTGCACTAGACAGATGAAAGTTTTGCAGACACTTGCACGAACACAAACGAACGATTTTTTTTCTGCATATTTCTTTAACAAATAGTGTAGGGCAAACGAAGGTAAAACCTGGTCTTCTGAATTCCGCCGCCTAGCTTCTTGCCCTTAAATAAAAACGATTATTTAAATTAATTTAAATTTATACAATATTTTAATATTAGAATTAAAACACTGTAAATCTTTACTTCATAATTTATTGGTTCTAGATGCACATTCAGTAAGTACCATCTTCAGTAGTAATTGTACTACTGAAGATGCTTGGTCACCGAAATGTGCATCGCAGTGAAGTAAAGATTTACAGTGTTTAATTTCTAATACTTCACTAACTCAATCATATAATACATATTTAAGTATATGCAAATTTCCCCTGCTTACAAGCGCAGGGCAAATACGTAGCTTAATATTTTGTACTTCTTAGAATAGTTTGTCAAATTTATGAAATAATGCAAAATTGTATTTATTACCAACGGTTTGGAATGACGAAATAAATGAAGCACAACTAGGATTAGTTAGTTCCCAAATGACTACAAATACTTCCAAAGTAGTCGCCTGGCGAACCTTCTTAATACAACATAATAAGTCAGCATCCTAGAGAGCACTTCCGAAAAACATATAGGCTAATGGTTGCTAAAGAGACCACGAAGCATGAACACCAACGTGTGCTCCGCAAATGCAGACCTCTGTACCATGCCAAAATGTTCAAATCCTCTAATAATAATCTCCTTTCCATCATACGATAAATGCGGTAATGAATTTGAGGTGATCCATTAAATTAATGCTAGGGGATAAAGTTGTTTTTTGTAATTACTTACTTTCCAAGCCAAAACAAATCACTTTTTACACAAAATTAAATCCACATTGTCTAAATGAAGATATACACTAACACAAAATAATTTATATATATTAATAATATATAAATTAATGTAAGGTTAAAGTGAATCTTTCGTTGGCAATCTGACAGTTGCAACAAAATACATAGAAAGCATACCCTACGAAGGGATTTGCCCCTTAAGCCAGGGCAAAGTTTAGGTTTGGGGGGGGAGGGGAAGCAGATCACGAAAACACATTCGATGAATTATCTGGAAATATCCATCAGCGATTATATGTTGTTTTTACTAAACGTCAGATTGCCAACGAAAGACTCACTTTTACCTTAATGTAAAAGTATTAAGAATCACCAAAACAAGAACAAATAACTATAAAATAACGTAAATGTCAGACTGTTAATTGTGCACAATAAAGCAGATAAGAACAATATGGTTACTAGCCAGAGAGTAGCAGAGAGTAGCTTGGAGTAGCTCAGAGTGGCTACAGCGGTGACCGGGCGAACTAACTTTGACAACGGCAAGATCAAGTTTGACAGGTGCAGCACATCATGGTACGAAGCGAATATTGAAAATATCGGAACTTGGGATGATTTTCAAATACGTTTCTCGAAAACATTAAATACGACAGATAAGTGGAATCAAGTACAAGCGCGTAAACAAAGGCAACATGAAACAGTGCAAGCATATTTCTTCGACAAATATAAAATGTGTCGCGAGTTAAAATTAAAATGTTCAAAATATCAAAGAACATGGACTAGTAAACAGAGAGGTTATAAGTGCGTTATTAAGGAAGAGTCAAACAGATAGTGACGATGTGATGCAATATATTCTTGAATTTCAACGTATTATGGGTGCGATTGGTACTAGTAAACCAAAAGACAACACAAACGTAGTAGAGAAAACTAATAGCAATCTGAATTCTAAAGCCCAGCTTGAGATAGAGACGGAACACTGCGTTGCTTTAAGTGCAAAAACTTTGGACATCTAGTTAGAGACGATGTAGCGTCTAATACAAGTAGAAACGAAATAAAATGTTTTGGATGTGCTAAAACGAGACATTATAAGCGTGATTGCTCAGCGGGAAAGACGACGAGAAATACACAATCTCGAGTGATCGAAAACAGAGTGGAACAAAGACAATCCTGCGCTGACAAAGTATATACAAAATGTACGCGTAAACAGGCAACATAATTGGATTGGAATGATTGACGCGGGTAGTGCGGTATATACGATACGTGAAGATGTTGCACAAAAGCTACAATTACCAGTAATATTGGCTGCAAAGACATTGTACGGATTCGGTGGTGGCAATGGAGTAAAATGCGGAGCTATCGCGACAGTAACGCTTGGCATCAATGACGTAATCGCAGAAAATGTTGAGTTAGTACAACCGGTTAGTTAGGACAACCGGTGGAAGTACTGGTTGGTCGTATGTTCACGAAAATCTGTTACAGTTCTGGTATGCCGTCGATGAATCTTTTCGTGAATTTAGTCCAGATGCGATGATCCGGACAAAATCAAAAATCATGACGGAACGTGACACGTTTCTACAAAATGGTCTAATAAACTATGTTTCAGTGCGAATTGATGACCAAAAGACTGTAATCCCGATATTCAACGACGGTGGTAAAGCGTGTAACATGAAGGAAAATACCTGCATTGGTAAAATTTCAGATGTGAATCTAGTGGGACATCAGATGGAAATGTGTAAAGATATTGAACGCGAACAAGTAAATATTGATCAGTCGGTCGAAACGGAGAAAACAGAAACATTGTTAAAACTTTTAAACGAATATCGAACACCAGCCAAACGAATATCGGGTGTACACATTTGACTAAAATTGACATTAAAGACAATAACGTACCAGTACGTTGTAAACCGTACCGAACAATAGCGAGGGAACGCGTGACAATTTCAGAAATGAAAGAGTAATGGCTTGGTTACGGAAACCATATCTCCGTATGCATCTTTCCATCCTGTTGGCCACCAAGAAGAATGGAGAATCTCATTTGGTAGTGAATTACAGGTGTCTAAATACCAGACTATGAAGTTGAACTTTCCAATACTAACATCGGACTAGCAGTTCAAAAGTCTAATCAGATGTTCGATATTCACTACACCCGACTTAGCTCAGGGGTATTTGCAGGTTCCGCTATCGGAAGAGGCGAGAGAAATAAGCAGAGTTTATCACGCCAGATGACACAGAGCAATTCGAAAGAATAGTTTTCGGTTTAACGAATGCGTCATCTGAATTTTGTCGACTAATAAGATTGGTTTTAGGTCCGCTTAGGAGTAAAGTGGCGACTTGTTACCTAGATGATATTTTAGTACCGGCAAAAGATTGGTCAGACATGTTACGATATCTACAGCTCATATTTCGAGCTCTACTGCACGCCGATGTAACCCTGAAACTGGATAAATGCGAATTTGGAAAGCGAGAAGTAGAATATTTGGGACTTATTGTATCCGAGGAAGGAATACGACCAGGACCCCGGAAAACGGCAGCAATCAGAGAGTTTCCATCACCACGGAACGTACACGAAATACGACGATTTCTGGACTTGACTAGTTTCTTCAAACGTTTCGTCAAGAACAAAAATTAGGCGGTGCGTGCAAGGTCGTTAAGCGACTTTACGAAAAAGGAAGTATTGTTCGAATGGGGACCAACCCAGCAAGCTGCGTTCGATGATTTGAAAGAGGCATTAATCATGGAACCAACGCTAGCGTGGCATATACGTCCAAATTCAATACGAAAGAGCCTAGTGAAATACCAAGATTCATCGTGACATTTTGCATTTGATCGTACGGTTTCCGCACTCAGATCATATTATTGGTTTGTCGGGATGAGGCGTTATGTGCAACGTCACATACGTGGATGTTTCGAATGTTTGACGAACAAAATAACAAAACACCATACGACAAAGAAAGCGAAGTCGTGGACAGCGACAAGAGAAGAAGGATGTGGGAATGGGTACCCGAGGTGGAAGACGTCGATGATACTGCCGAACCACAATCCATGGAACGACCATTGCGAAATAGACGCGAAAAGACAAGAATGAAAAACAAGGGAGTGAATGTTTGTAAAAGGGTGCGAATTGAGAGAACAGTTGTAAAACCATAACATGTAATACTATAAGGGAAATAAAAGTATAAAGAGAACGTTATCAATATATATTGTTAGAAATAAAATTACTTGTTACAATTAGAATATGTTTTAATAATTGAAATGTAATATTTATTTGACTTAAAAATGATCATTTATTACAGTTTCAATGACGAATTTTTTGTCTTCATGACAACAACGTTCAAAGTAAGTTTTATTTTATAGAATTTGTTCTCTTTCAAAAAGTAGTTGTAAAATTTTGAATATAATATGATTTAATAAGTACATTTTAGTGTTGTGTATACGGTAATTTAAAAAAGAAATCCCGGTATATTCAAATTTAATACTCGTTTATATTCGTATCTGTTCGCATCATTCGTAAAATTTGAATTTTTGAAAACCAGTTTTCACGACATCTGACGGCAAAGTCTGAACTTTTACAAAAAAAATCAATACCAGTGGCTCGAATTCGAGCCTCGAATTTTTATTTAAAAAGGGGGCTCAAACGTATGAGTAAGACAAGGACAGATAATAAGTTGAAACCAAATTCACACACTCTTTTGATTCGTGTGATCCGCCTACATATGTGAAAAAACGATAAAAATTCTCAATTTCTGTAAACTTCTGACCAATGATTTTTTAATTTTTGTTTTTAAAGCTAATTGTTATTGTTTTATTAACTTTTAAGGACACTATTGCTAATAACAATATAAAATGAATGATTTTAACCATTTATTGAATTGTTTTTATTTATTTTAACAATGTTTATTGATAAATACTATAGTAAAATGAATATCTATAAACAATATAGATTATAATAATACTACTTGGCATTTAATTGATATACCAAATAGCTGGCTATTATTACAAACTATTGTATTATTTATTGTTTATATACATATGCTATGTTTCGGTTGAGTTATAAACAATTCTAGAAGGTTCTTCTTAATAAAACAACTCCAAAACTATATCAACAATTGAATTACATTTTTATTATTAAATAAACAACAATACATTCTGAGTATATTATGTCCCTCATTGTCGAGACTATAAGGAACAGACCGCCAATGTCCTTTATCCTATCAATCCTTATAAGATAATATATAAATTGTTATTATTATAGCGTAGATATTTTATTTAGTTATCAAAGGATATAAATAAATAATAGCAATATCAAATGTGCATACATACCTCTAGATACCTACTTTTGAGGAGCCCTTTTCTGTGTATTATCCTGAAAATTAAAATAGAAGATAAAGGATTTCAACTCAAAACAATGCTAATTTAGATTTATACATTTATTTAATTAATTCATGATACAGTTTCATTAAACACTACATACGCATATATAAATTGATTAATATCAGTACAAAAATCATTGTTACAAGCACAATTGTTTATAAATATAATTCAAACATATAAATTCAGTTAAAAAATAATGCATAATAAATTATAATTGTTTTATCTATTGAGGGTAAAGAAGGGGGCTGATCTGCCGATGGACTGCAATGCTCTTAGATTCCTCCAGGTGTTGATGAAGATGTCTTCTGATTGAAAATGGTTCCTTTGACTCATGGAACTGCCGATGGACAGGAAGGATCTTTCATCAACTGCATTTTCTGAAATAAATAAATAAAATTAATTAGTTTTAATATTTAAGTTCAAAATGTATTTGTCCAACGTAATAAATAAAATAATTTAAACAATATACTTACAATTTCATTGGCTTCATTCATTCCTTAGAATCCTCTAGATTCCCCAGAAGTTGATGAAGATGTCTTCTGATTGAAAATGGTTCCTCAGACTCATTGAACTGCCGATGGAATGGACAGCAAGGATCTTCAATCAACAACATTTTCTGAAATAAATAAATAAAATTAATTAGCTTGAATATTTAAGTTCAAAATGTTTTTGTGCAACGTAATAAATAAAATAATTGGTAATACTTACGTCATTGTCTTCATTCATCACTTAGAATCCTCTAGATTCCTCCAGAAGTTGATGAATCCTCTAGATTGATGAAGATGTCTTCTAATTGAAAATGGTTTCTCAGGTTCATTGAACTGCCGATGGAATGGAGAGCAAGGATCTCCAATCGACAGCACTTTCGAAATAAAGATTTTATTCGAAATACATCTATTGACCTTCCCTGAGTCGAGTTTTATTATTTTTGGAATTCCGTCTGTTTGTGTGTGATTCAGGGAAAGTCAAAAAGGGTATTTCCGCTAAAAACTCGGGATAAATTTTTTCATGATTACAATACTTACTTATTACTTCGTATAAGTAAAATTTTGTCCTAATCAAGCCCAATTGATAGCGCCGTGGCAAAAAAAAAAATTAAGAAAAACCCACCATAATTCCTTAACAAGACAGTGTGTTTTACTAAAAAGTCGAATACGATATATCTTTCAAATATGATATTATAATTTGTTTAATCAATTTCAATATACATTCAATATCATGATTATTTGTGACCAGCAGTCAAATGTCGTTTCAAATAGATCATTTGTGCTTTGCTTTCTAACGCACACAAATCTCGTACAATGGGCGCCATTTGTGCCGTATGATTTTCATACTGCGACCCAACGTTTTGACGTTTTTGTCCGTACGTAACTTTGCCATCAAACTTATCAGAAGGGACCTTAATATCGGACTGTATTTGTTGTATTGTGACATTCAAATGCTCTTCGATATCTGCCAAATATTGCATTTCGTTGTACCACATGCAGCAACCCCGTTCATCGGTTAACCGAGTATTCCAACAATTACGACCGCGAGTTTTGCACCATTCACCATGGTACCAAACCTAACCAAAAAAATAAATAAATAAACAAATAAAGGTAAAAAAAAACAAGGTTCTTTTACCTTTTCAGGAACACTGCTTACTAAACTAATAGCTAACCCCATACGTTCCGCTCTTCCTACACGACCAATTCGATGGACATAGTTTGATTTTTCGTCAGGTAACGTTACATTAATCACTGCGAAAATATAAAATTTCTTTGGACATCGATACAATTTATTAAAAAAATAAAAACGCTAAAAATGTTTTCAACTTACTGAATGGTAATCCACCGATATCCAATCCTCTGGCAGCAACATCCGTACAAACCAAAAACTTCACTTCATTATTTTTAAACTTTTGCAAATTTTCTTTACGTTCATTAGGTTTTCTATCACCATGCAAACAAACACACGAATATTCACGGGCATTTATTTGTTTCAGATATTTCTCTAGGTTATCACAATCAAGTTTTGTACGACAAAAAATAATCGCACGGTCCATTTTGTGCTCATTGATCGCTCGCACACAATATTCCCCCTTTAGCATTTTGATAGCTTCGCTAAGAGTTTCAGCTGAATTATTACCAGGTCGGACATTATCTTGTGCGTGAACCGCATCAGTAATAATGTGTTTGTTTAAGTTTTGCCATGTGTTATCTTTTTGTGGATCGACTATTGCTACTACGTGATGCACAGTTTCAGGAACTGCGTCTTCACCTTTCAAATCTACCCAAGTTGGGAAATGCATTAGTCGTTCCTATATAACAATTAATTTATTCATCAAGTTACTCATTATATATTATATAGACAAAGAAGAATGTTATAACATATTCATTTCGTTTAACTTACCGCCATTTTCTTCACCTCAAATGCGTGCAATGTAGCACTACACACGATCATTTGGAGTCTACGACCATCTGAAGTAATTTTCGGCATCTGTCGATGTAATCTATCAATTAAATCTGTATAGCCTGATTTTAATAAGCCATCAGCTTCGTCTAAAACGAAAAATCGGCATTGGTTTAACGATATATATCCTCCTTGAATAAGATCCTCTAAACGTCCTGGTGTTCCGACGACAATATCAACACCGGCATGTAATGCGGCAATTTGATCTTTAACATTTACACCACCGATAACTAGTAACTCGCGTACTTTTGGAGATTCGATAAATTTTTTAAATTTTATTATTTGATTGCATGTTTGTTCTGCCAATTCTCTCGATGGCTAAAATTAAAAATAATATATGCTAACATGAATTACTAACACAAAATGTCTACAAGAGGACTTCAAACCTCTATAATGATGGCTTGTGGAGCATTACTGGCTGGTTTACTGGTAGAACTAGCTGAAGTATCGCCTGCAGAAGTATTCGTAACCAGTTTATCACTAGCCGCTGAGTTAACAGGTAAGTATCCTTGGGGCGGAGGATTTTTGAATGGTGTGTCACCGAAATTGAACGACATTTCAGCGTTCTTGCGAAAAGAGAAATATAATTTGAATACATTTTTAGACAGTTTCGAAAAGGTTGATATACCTTGAGTACAACAGCTGGGAAAAACGCAGTTGATTTTAGTTGTTGATTTAAAGTGAATGCCAAGCCTAAATCAACGCCATTTTTCGTGAAACGTATCTCCCCTTTTTCTAAATCAATCATACAACCGATCACATCGCTTTTGCCAAATGCTTCGCCGTAGTCATCAAATTTTTTGTTGTTTGATTTTTTACCGGTTCCACCAAAACCAAAACCAAACCTTTATAAAAACAATCAAAATGTTTGAATAAAAAAAAAATTGCGTTATAATATTCATATTTTACTAAACAATTATATCATTTCAAAAAACACATAAATAATGCATCGCAAAAGTAAAAATATAGGTACAGTAAAATACACTTCCGAATCCTTTTTTCAAACATTATTATACTTGATTAGTATTAAATATGTAGCTTCTTAAATGAATAAACTACATACCTGCAAGTTCCCAAATCGAGATTCGCT
This sequence comes from Nebria ingens riversi, assembly GCA_018344505.1. Classification (NCBI taxonomy): domain Eukaryota; kingdom Metazoa; phylum Arthropoda; class Insecta; order Coleoptera; family Carabidae; genus Nebria; species Nebria ingens. The sequence goes on along the minus strand of JADQWA010000113.1, from coordinate 207,814 downwards.
TGTAAGGTGCTCCATCCAATTCTGCATAATCCTTCATCGGTCACCGTAGCTTCATAGTACCAACGACCGTTACTCTGGACACCTCTCGTACATCTAGCTCCATGCCACTCTTTTTGTTCCCGGGATTGGCAACGCAAGCCGCAAGGCGCCACAGCAAATGCAGAACCACGATCGTAACAAGATATCGTCCATGGAGGAGCTGCAACAAGAAACAAAATTATAAGCTGATTTTGAACATGAGACGCATGCGCAAGAAACACTTAAAGAATAAAAACATTCGGCTAAATTTGGTCAAGCTCGACTAGTTATTCTGGTTGAGCGATTTGAACTTACATGATTGTGCACCAACTTTAGTAATTTTTCCACTTTCTAAATCTTTAAGCGTCTCCCAAACAATTTGTAGAATAGGCAAGCAGAAAGCTGCAGTTTTTCCACTTCCGGTTTCAGCTGCCATCAACACATCACCTCCTCCTAAGATTAAAGGAATAGCTTCTGATTGGACATCGGTGGGCAGCCTGCATACAAATTTATATGAAAAATATACATTATGGTCTTCTAATTATAAAAAGCTTACATCCATTCTAATTCATCCACTGCTTTACCGATCTCTGATAAAACACCGAACTCTGAAAAAATATATAACCTATAATAAAATCGGAATATCTATATAAATACACAATCTCAAACCTTCAAATGCCGTCATTATAAATGAGCAATATATAAATATAAACGTCTAAATTTATTAATAATTAATTAAATTGTTTAGACTGTTTAGTTTATAAGAGACATGACAGCTACGTAGAACAATCGTGAAATACTGATAGATGATGCGCAAGCGCAACTGTAAAAGAAGTACATATTTCAAAAAATAATATTGTATAAAATCATTATTATTTCATCAGCTCTGCAGAAATTAATATATATATTGACTGATATCTTTCATAAATATATAATTATTGTTTCTAGTTTAATGATATTAGTTAAAGAATTAAAATTTAGTTGTATTCATCAATAAATATGCATTACATTGTAAATATTATAAAAGCACGTTGATTTTATTGACGATACTATACTAAAAGGGTCTATGTAATAAAATAATATATATAACGGGTGAAACGCGTACTATGTTATTGATCTATCCGAAAGTATACTCAGAATGAAAATTGTAATTATTTATTATTAAATCGAGAATGAAATGAACATTTTATTAATACATACTCTTCAACTTAATTTTAATCCCTTAGAGAAATAATAAAAAATGTAACTTAGTATTAATTAAAATTCTACTATATGTATCTAAATGTATTAGCAATGAAATAGTTTAATATTTAAATTTTTTCTTGCATTATAAATTAAGAAATAAATTTTGTATCAAAACAGTTTAAATAAACAAAATTATTTAAGTATGGATTATCCTTAGTAGTATTTTATTTGTTGATTTATATCAAAGAGTGTACAGGGATGCTGCATATCCTATGTGTGTACCAGTTTTCCAAGTGATCTCGCTTCGACCGCCGAGATGGGAAACGTGAAAATTTACTATCTCCTTCAATAAATTGCAATTTACAATATCATAAAATCGTACCATAAAATTTGCGATCGTTTTAAACATTCAACTTTAAACAGAAATGTGCAATAATTAGTGAAAATATTAGAAAGATATTGATTTCTTAAACGTGTAGGAACGGAAAAAAATTGATTTGAGAAATAATCAACTAGTGTTAATACCGGTGGTATATATTTTAAAATGAATGTTTAATATAAAAATTATAGATAAAATTTGCCCATCTCGGCGGTTTGTTAAATAAATATTTTTATAAATATAATTTATTAAAATTGTTGAATGTCTTCCAATATTATATAATTATTAGAGTTAAAGAAAATGAATAAAAAACATTGTTAAAAATTGCGTGAGAAATCACAAATAGTAGCAAATAGCAGAAGGAAGGTAGGAAGATTCCATTATTAGCAAAAAGTACTAGAGAAACGAGTCAAAATGTCGCGAATCGGTGGATTTCGAATTCCTCCATTCAGTGCTGCAATGAATGTAGCAATGCAAACGCTACGCCAGACGGTACCCGATAAAAACAAAGGCAATCCAGCGCCTCCACAAGCAGGAGAACGAGTACATTTCGCTCAATTCCCAACAGAAGGTTCGTCAGAACATTGCGAAATGTCCAGTATGCAAGCCCCTGACCAGCAAAGCCAGAGCTTCAACCAGTGGTCGCCCGACAAAAGCGAACAAGCCGAGGATAGCTTCAACCAAGGTTACCAAACTGGCGGCCTGAACATCCCCAAACAACCGTCAATGCAGTCGGTAGAATTCGGATCGGACGGATCCGATTTCGTCGAAGGAATGTCTAATGTTCAAATTAACGAATACCAAGCGGCTTGGAACGTGACGAATGCTATCCAAGGGATGTTTATTGTCTCGCTTCCATTTGCAGTACTCCGAGGTGGCTATTGGGCAATTGCTGCTATGGTTGGAATTGCTTATATTTGTTGCTATACCGGGAAAATTCTTGTCGAATGCTTGTATGAGTTTGATCCTGTACAAGGGAAGCAGATTCGAGTTAGAGATTCGTACGTTTCTATAGCTAAAGAATGTTTCGGGAAGAAATATGGGGCTAGAGCTGTGAATATAGCTCAGATTATTGAGTTACTTATGACTTGTATTTTATATGTAGTCGTTTGTGGAGATCTCATGATTGGCACATTTCCAAATGGCGCAATAGACACTAGGTCTTGGATGATGTTAATAGGCCTCTTATTGCTTCCATTAGGTAAGTCAACCAAATACACTTAACTACATTAAGCACTAAATAAGTATTAAGTTTTTCCAATTAGACATAAGCAGGTGAAATCAGTTTTAATAGAAACATTTAAACATTTTTTGGTGGAGGTGCAACACAACTATAAACCATACCCATAGACAAAATAAACCTATACTAATACACTACTAAATTGTCATCCTCTTTTAATTCATGTATACGTATATATAGAAGTGGCTACTTTTTAAAGTGCATGTTATTTCGACAGTTTGCAACACTGACGCGCTTGACATTGATAGATATGTAGTGTTAAAACTCCTTACAGCGGAGGTTCGACACTACATATCTATCAGTGTTGCAAACTGTTGATATAACATGCATTTCAAAAAGAAACCAACAGATGGCCCACCTATATAAGTTTATTAATTTTATTTTTATTACAAATAAATAAAAATAATTTTGTTTGTAGACATATTGAAAAAAATAGTACTTACTCAATTTTTCTCTGCAGGTTTCCTTAAATCTTTACAAGCTGTAAGTCTGTTGTCCTTCTGGTGCACTATGGCGCATCTGTTCATCAACGCAATTATCCTCGGTTACTGTTTACTGGAGATTAGCGACTGGGGTTGGGCCAAGGTCAAATGGACCGTCGACTTTGAAAACTTCCCGATAAGCTTGGGCGTCATTGTGTTCTCGTACACCTCGCAGATTTTCTTGCCGACACTGGAAGGCAATATGGAAGATCGTTCGAAATTCGAATGGATGCTCAACTGGTCGCATTTCTGGGCGGCTATATTCAAAGCGCTCTTCGGCTGGATTTGTTTCTTAACATTCCAAAACGACACACAACAAGTTATCACAAATAATCTTCATTCAGCCGGCTTCAAAGGATTTGTTAACTTGTGTCTAGTTATTAAAGCATTATTGAGCTATCCCTTACCGTATTATGCAGCTTGTGAACTGCTGGAACGAGCATTCTTTCGGGGTAAACCCAAAACAGTATTTCCAACCATTTGGGCGTTAGACGGGGCCCTGAAAGTTTGGGGACTTGCTTGGAGGGTTGGGGTGGTTGTTTTCAGTATTATGTTAGCGTGTTTCATACCCCATTTTTCTATTTTGATGGGTTTTATTGGTAGTTTTACCGGTACCATGTTGAGTTTTATTTGGCCTTGTTATTTTCATTTAAAACTGAAACGAAATAGTATGGACAGCGGAGCTGTCGCTTTCGACTATTTTATTATATTCTTAGGTGTCCTTTTCGGCGTTGTTGGTATTTATGATTCAGGTAGTGCTCTCATAAAAGCATTTGAAATTGGTTTACCATTCTAAATGTTCAAATTATAATTTTGATAAAACACGGCAATATATTTCAGATTCAATTGAGTACTCAAAAAAGAAGTCAATTTTTTAGCATATACGTACATGTTAGACATAAAATCAATAAGTTTCCATATAGTTCCATAATTATATTATTAACAAATTGCTATTTTTAACCGATTACAATCGTTATGAAATGTTATTATTGCAAAATATTAAGGTATTTACAACGTTGTCAACGAAGTCTTCCGAACATAAAAATGCCTTTTCAGATTTGGGAAACTAAAAAAATATTCTTTGACTAATTGTTAATATATACCATGTAAAATGAGAATATTTATTATTATGAGTAATCTGGTGTCTTCCATTTTAAAAAGCTTTCGAAAAGTTGTTAAAATAAAATCGTATTTACCAAAATGAAAAAATACGACTTTATCGTAGACAAGTGTTTAGAGATATGATTTAAATTATATTTAAGAAAAAGTGTTGTAAAAAATGGCAAATAATTGCTGAAAAGTCTTCCATTAATATTGTAACTAGGTCTTCCAAGCCCATGTGTGGATTCATGAAAAAAACTAAATGTTATTGAATAATTATATTCATTATTGTGTACGATATTCATACGTAGATTTTAACTGTTAACTATTATATTATTATTCTCCGCAGTGTATGTTACTGTTAATTCGTATATAATTACACCAGTGAGATGAATCAAATCATATTTTATTTGAATTTGTAAAATCAGGTTTAAATTGAATAAAAACAAAAATATAACATTTGGTGAAACGTCAACCTTCGGAATTTTAAGTAAACTTACTTGAATTAGTTTAAAAATATCTTTTATTTCTTATTATTAATTAGTTTAATGTTTATATTTAAAATAATAAAATCTATACACTTTACTGGTTAATTTATACAATTCCAGTAACGTAATAAACAGAATGGGCATGTAAATTAAAATGTCAAATTATTATTTTTGAGTTATAGGTACAACAAAAAACATATCTATAGGTAGTGGAGACACGCGTTTGTTAGAAAAGTAGCTTTACATTTACCTGTAATATTATATATATATATATACTGTCTGTTGCAAATGAACAACACAATAAAAATATTTACCCTGTTGTATACTGCAAATGTATGGAAGAGTGATGAAAAATAAAGCTAATAATTGATGTATTAACACGTTAATATAATGTCACATACATTTTTATTTCTTATAATATAATAATATAAACACTTTGTTAATCACAAATAACAAAGAATACACTTATAGCCTAGATTCAATTCTTACTTAACTTACACTAAGTCTGATTGTATTTGTTTTGTTATAATCCATCAGATTTAATAGAATACTCAATCAATTATCTTTTAAAACAAATTAACCGTTGAATACGTGGATAAACATTATTATTTATAACGCTTTACATTATTTTGTAGAATATAATTTTATTAATCTATATAAGAAAATGAACCTTTTCAAATTAACGAATTGCAAAAACATTAAAACTATATATATGGTGTCCCTGCGCCTTTTTAATATTTAAGAATGGAAAAAAATTAAAAAAATATATATATATATATATATATATATATATAATTTAAAATAATAAATTCTAATATGTGTTTAGTACTTAGATTTTTAAAAAAGGTTAAAAGTTACGTTTTCTTACGTAAAAGATACAGAAGGAAGATTCTATAGGATGGGCCATCTGTTGGTTTCTTTTTGAAGAGCGTGTTATTACGACTTGACATTGTTCAAGCGTAAAACGATCGATTTCTTACAGCGGCGGTTTGACACTACATATCTATCAATGTCAAACGCGTCACTGTTGCAAACTGTTGAAATAACAGACACTTTAAAAATATACCAACCTATATTAGCTTAAGGGTAAATAATATTTTTCTAATCAAACGAAAAAGTTGAGATGTTAGAATAAAATAATCATAAAATTTGTGAAAATAAATTAGATTGTAAGATCAGGTTTGGTTAGGTCTAATATCAGAAACAATTCGAGGTGGCAATTTAAATAACGCATCGTTAACAATTTAAAATAGTATCGAGTATCTATAAAATCTGATGTTTAATAATTATGTTATATGTCACGTGGTGATAAATAGTATTAAAACAAAGCCGCGGTAGGTTTTTTGCCGGGCCATGCCTCTTTCGCATATTTCTTCTTTCGAGGCTCCAAACTGTCGTTTTGCGCCTGATAAGGCACAAACGGAGTGGTTTGAGCATACGATTGGCCTAAATCAACATCAGGCGCAGGATTTGGCAGTACCATACCCAACCGCGAGCTCAAACTACTGTAAATATTCATACTTGAAGCAACACCACCCAAGTTCGTTTCCGGCGGTAAATCTTGGTACAAATGCGGTATGATCGAACTAGGGTGTATGTGTTTCGCGAGTTTTAGGTCAGCATTATGCACCCCAACAGCGTCTGATAACCGGCTACGCTTTTGAGCAGTTGGTATCACTGTTGTTTGTATTAAATTACGAAACCGACCGACTGATGGGTCTATGTCTTCGGGGTTTATGATTTCTTCGTCTTCATTAAAAGACACACCGCGTTTTTTACGTTTTCTGTTATTGTTACGTTTCTCGGAATCGTCAGTGATTCCTAGCATAGATATTCTACGATTATGCGCTGTATTGAACTCGGTTAGATTCTGAAATGGAATCCGAGGTTTATGACGAGCTCAGCATAACTTCAATTCATTTTCTGGTAGTCATTATACGCACACATTGATAACAATAACTTGTACATTAATGTTGATAGTTTGCGTAAATAATTATTGTAAATTGGACATTTGTATTAAATATTATAAATTTATATTTAATTTATTATAATCAAAGCGCACAACAAAGTGCGATTTATCTCAAATTAAAAGTAATTACAGCAACAATAAAAAAAGTTGTGTTTCTAACATACGAAATACTGATATAGCTGTGCATGAAGAAATGAAGCTATATTTTCTGCTTGTAGAGTGGAAATTTTAGGATATACAATTTACATTACATTAAAAACATTGCTAGAAGATTCTGAATAGCGCCCCCTATGAAAATCAGTAGCAGTACCTAATTGATTTTATAAAAGGGTAAAGAATAAAAATTAAAAAGGGGCAATATTTACTTTTTCTCAACCAAAAAAGTAATACCAACGAAATATATATATATATATATATATATATATATATATATATATATATATATATATATATATATATATATATTTATATTTAAAAACCGCTAACGATTTTACTTAAAATTAAATTAAACGAAGAAAAAATTAAGTAAGATAAAAAATTATAATCTCTAACAAAAGTAATACATTAAAATGATTGTTCTGAAAATTAGAATCTTTTCAGAAATGCTGGCACGGTAAGTTTGTGGCTTTCAATTTTAAGAATACTTAATAATAAATAAAATGCAATTTTAAATAAACTCACATCGAGTTCAATCTCGGTTTCAGGTAGCCCAAGTAACCCCCCTTCAACTTCATCGCCAGTCTTCTCCAACTCGTCAATGATGGGCCTGGAACCGGCCTGCGGTCTTTCTCGTATGACATAATTTCGTGTCGATGCACCGAAATGAAACGTTGAGTCAATCGGTAACTGTGTCGGTTTATTCGATTCTAAACGCATAGATCCAATATACGTACCATGGGCTGAAATTCTTCCATTAATAACAATCACTAGAACACTCGTTTAACTACTCACTGCTGCCTAAATCTACCAAAAACGCCCGATGCAAATGTTTATGATACACAAAAGCCGCGTGAACTCTCGAACAAGACGCATGATCTATACAAAAATCATTCATTTGCGTATTTCGCCCGAAAAGATAACATTTCTTCTCATCAATCATCAGTTTTTGGATTAATTTGTCACCCTTAAGTACGTCCAAATGTAAACCTACCGGTGGTTTACCCGCCCTGAAATAGAAATGTAAACAGACTATTATAATACAGAATATTTAATAAATAGTTTACGTTTATGGTGGCGGTCTTAAACATAACCTTTAAATTATATACATATAAACAAGTTTACATGAGGCTTATGAAATAAGGATATTATATATTGCAATATATAAACTAGGGTTTATCTTACCAATTAGGGACTTCGTAATGGTTAGCCATTATTAAATTAAATTAAAAATCGTTCCATCAATGACAGCCATACACAAATATTTAAAAACCAAGACCAACTAGATGCCAACTAAATCAAATTTTATTATTTTAAATTTTTGTACTTGCAGCAAGAATCTTACCACACCACGAATTGCTAACGCAATGATGAACATGGACAAATCTTATTCTACGTATATTATTTGTTTTAAATAATTAAAGTAATATACTATTCTTTCACACAAACTATTGCCAGAATTCACGCAAAACTGTTGCATTACGTATAAGAAAATAATGATTTAGATAGAAACTTAAATATTATAGAGATTCACTATTCTGGTTTATCCTAGTAAAAAATATCAGATTCTTTTTTATTAAAATAGATTAATGATATTTAAATCAAGTATTTTATTCCATATATTAAACATTTATTTATAAAGACCTCTCAAGAACATTTCACAATTTAAATCTTCAACAATATGGACACTGATCTTACGCCCAATATACAAATATGGCCCTGGCCAGAATAATTAATTATATATCATTTCAACTTGTCAACTGATTAGATAAATTTCGTTTATACAATTCAACAGGGCACTTTAAACATAATATATATATATATAATTAGGAATAAAATAAAAGGATGTTTAGAATAGTTGACAAAACCGTATTATAATGCAAGTAAATGCAATAATATTTTAGTCTTTGTTGTATGGAAAATTATTTTAATTTATTAGTAAGGCGAAATAAAATCACTAGGCGATTGTCAATCTTTCAAGAAATTAGTTCAAATTTACGACACCAGGTCGGCGTTATCTCATTTTGCTAGTGAAACCAAAATATATACAATAAATTATAGATTACTCCATGTTCATTTTAAATTGGATTTATAAGTGAAAAAGTATGCATTAAAAATGTAAATTAAAATAATATCGCGTGCAATATATAATTAATTGAAAGACACGTTTCTGATAAAATTTCTCATGCAAAATCCAATCTCCATTTTTTTTTTGTTAAACTCTAACAAATATTAATACTTTTATGGACATTATTAATTTTCTAAATACATTATTTATGATTATATTACTTCCGTTTATTGCAAGAGTGTAAAGAGTATGGAAAATATATATTTGTCATTTTCAGTGTGGCACAAAATTTAAACAAAAATAATGTATATACCTCAGCATATACTAAATTATATTTGATTCACGTTTATTTAAAATAGCAAATCGAACATAATTATATCGCTAAATGATAATTTTAAAGTGTATTTATAATAGTTAAAATGCAAGGAAGTCAGACATATACACAAACACACGATAGAAATATCTTTAAAATTATCATTTAAAACTGGAATAATTATTCCGTTTGTTTTTTATGCAGTTACGATTTGATCAGTACTTCTTCTGTGGTCCCCTTCGTCATGTCTTTATAATCGATGATTTTTACATCATTAGAATCGTAATTATAACCAATGATTTTCTTATCTTCATCTTTGATTTCATCTGCGTCGCTCTGATTGTCTTCACTGGAATTGCCGCCGGATTCACTATTTCCAATTCGGTTTCGGTCGACAAAAATATCGACGGAGTGTAATTTAGGGATAAATGTTGTCCATTCTTTTGAATTTGCATCGAGATATTCGATTGTGTTTAAGAAGTGTTTACCTTTTAATATAGGTAAAATTATAATTTGCTCTTTTATTGTTTTTTTAAAAATATATTATTAATATAGTGTCTACCAAATTTAAGGTAGTTTAATTAATATTATAACTTAACTTTGAAATATACATTATGACGTCACAAGCATACTTAACAATAGAGCAGTGTCGTATAAAATGTATATTTAACTGACCTGAAAATCCGCCAACAGCGTATAATCGATCACCAACAACCGCTACGCTGACATTTGCTCTCGGTGTAGTCAAACTGGGTCCTACTACCCAAGACTGGGATTCTGCGTTATAGACTTCCGTGGACGGCAATGAGTGACTACCATCGGACCCGCCGATAGCGTATAATTTGCCTTGGAATACAGCGACGCCACAACCACGACGCGCTGTTATTATAGGTTTGGTAAATGTCCATGTGTTCTCTTTTGGATCGTATACTTCGACGGAGTTTAAACAATTCCATGCATCGCATCCGCCGATAGCATAGACGTGATTGTTAAACGAAGTAACACCTGCTTGATATCGCCCTATAGTGGAAGAGTATATTTTAAGCTATAAAACATGATAATGGTGGTAATCTATAAAGGCTAAGTTTGTATAAATTTAAACTACTTGTAAGTGAAATATGTGTAGTAATAAACCCGATTCATATTTTTGCTATAAAGAAAAGAACATATACAACAATAATTGGTATTAGTATTTTTAGTATATAACAAATGAATTAACTTAAAAGACATTGAGCAGAATCTAAAGAAATTTAAAATGTTTCTTTGTTTATTTATTAATGTCTATATATATATTTATTTTTTGCAACTTTTATTATGTTCACTATAAACAAATTTAAATATTTGTAAAATTACGAGAAAATTTATTTTTAAAGATGCTAAAACAAGAAAAACCTTACCAATATTTAATGAAGCAATAGATGACCATGTTGAATTTTCTGGATCGAAAACATCACACTGTTTGATGCCGACTTGGCCATTCCAGCCTCCCACACAATAAATTTTGTTATCTAATTCGCATACGCCTACAAATACAAAAGAAGCATGGATAACACAATAACAATTGTAATTCTTCTCATTAATTTTTCAGGAGACGTAAAAATAATTTTGTTTTACCTGCGTTACTTTTGGCACATGGTAATCGGGTGCTCTTAGCCCATTTCTCCGCGTTATCTAGGTCGAGCATTTCGACTGTGTCCAACTCAGTAGTACCATTACTACCACCAATCGCATACACTTTGTTTCCGAGCACGGCGATGTGAAACCGGCCGCGAGCTTCTCGCATTGCGGGCATGGAACGCCATGTGTTTGATTCGGGTATATATTGTTCGACGGTCTTCAAGCATTCTATTCGATCATAGCCACCTAACAGAATAATAATGGTTATCACGCTTGCTGTCATAAGTGTACTAATTCTTATTAACGTATTACTGTAATTTCATTAAAAAACATACAGTGTCGGTTTATGTAAAACTTTGAATTATAAATAGATGTAAATACGCATGCGCGCTAAACATACAAAGAATTAAGATATTTGATTGGCATCTATTAAGTCTTTAATATTTCTCATAAACAAAATAAGCTAAGATGAACTCATTACTACAATCATATAGTAATTCTAAAGAAACATTACTATTACGTACCACAAACAAGTAAATTCCCATGCAAGTTGGCACATCCTACTGCACATCGTCCGGAAGTCATATTAGCGAGAACACAATACAAATCCGGCTTTTCTTCACTGGCAGGCCGGCTAGCTTCAGGTGTCAAAACTGGCGAAGGTGTACTTGGAATATTTAGCTTCAATTGTATCGAAAGCGTCGCCAATCTACCCGCTATCGTCACCAACGCAAGGAAATTATGTTCGCCAACTTTAGAACTGGCAATCAGATTCCAATCCGTGTTGAATTCAGTCTCAAGTCGCTCTCCTATATCTCGCGAATAAATAAGAACTCGAGGTTTGCTCGGTTGCCCCAAACACTTTGTTTTGCTCTTTTTATTTTGTTGAACACCCTTCAAAGACATTTTCTTGTAATCTTGTACGATGTCTGAGTCACTGACGTCACCATTTGGCAGACTAGAACAATCTTGTAAGGAGTTGTCGATGGCTAAATATAACATGAATGTTTTTTCACTCAATGAGTCAGTATTGATTGAATCTTCGGTTATCTGTCGTTTGATCCACTCGAGTACGAGTAGACTGAGGGAATTGTGATTCACCAAAGTCATTTCTTGTTTGGTTTGATTGAGGATTTCGATGCGAGCGCAAAATAGGTTTAGTAGTGTTGCATTCTTGCTGAGTGTTGGAAACTAGAAATTGAATACACTATTTATATCAAAATAATTCAGGTATTTTTCTAGTTGTTGCCTATGTCTATTAAAAACGACATAAATAAATTCAAAAACTATAGTCGAAATAATGTTTTCTTAATTAATGAATAGACTACTTATTTGTACAGACCATAAAATTTATTCTTTTGCACATTAAATGATATGTGTAATAAAGTTTTCTTAGAAAATAAATTATATCTATTCATAGAAAAACTTATCCGGATGTATATCTGTATTTATTTAAAACAATGATTCATATCCTATTGCTACTTTTAATGTATACTATTGTACTTTTACTCTATAAATCAACATAAAAATAAACAAAGCAGATAAGTCCGTAAATTCGACACTAGAGTGGCGTATTATCTTTTCTCAAAACAGTTTAAAATAAATATAATTGATTTTTATTTCTAATTGAAAAAATATCAATAATTTAAAAATAGTGTGCAAATGCATTCAGTGCCAGTTATTGTAGTCTCTATTAATTTTAATAATAAAAGGCTTACTTCTTTTGTTATAAATGCATCAACGTGTTCTGCAAATTCTTGGTTAAGAGCGATACCAGGTAACGAACGAATCTCAATGCAGTTCTCTAGGGATATGTTCTTGATTAGGTGAAGAGCACACTCTTTGACCACACGTTCAATCTTCAGTGTACATGCAGCCATGTACACAGACTTAACCTATATTAAAATAAACAAGAAAAGACAAATAAACCCCAAGAAATTCTATTCAATTGACATTTACTCAATATTTGAATTCAATAAATTAACTGATCATTCTAGAACACCTAACATAAACAGATCCACTATTTTAGATTGGATAAATAATAAAATAAATCATATTTTTGTTTGTGATTTTGATTGAATTATAATTATAATTTAGTTATAACTAAATATATCTAAGCAGCTATGATTGCCCTAGAAATAAAATTTGGAGACCATATTGTTATGTATTCTAGAATGTTGAATGAGGATTAAACAATAAAGATCAAACAGCCAACCTGATGGTATAAAACTTCGAGTTTGCCTGTATAAGCATAATCAACAAGAATTTGTAATGAATTCTTATCAATGCCGCCGTTCAACTTATACGTGACAATATTTTCGGTTCTTCTTTTATCTTGGTCCATGGTGAATAATTCAAACAAGTAGGAAGACACGCTTGCCAAAACAGCTCGGTGAGCGTGTACTTCAGCATTGCCGACCTAAAAAACACCGAAAATATTCGAATAAATCGCATCAAAAACGAGTAACATATAAGTCATTTTGTATTTACACTTTTTAATAAATCGGGCTCTGTAAAAACACGACATTCATTCAATTTAAAGCAAAAAAAAAAAAAATTATTGTATTTATAGGCACAAAAGTGTGACGTCATGATTGCTTAGAAGCAAACTGTAGCATTTTTTTGTTCTCATGGATTGTGCAGTGTATAGGAATTCTTACCGAATATAACAAATTTAAAGATGTACTAGAAATTTGTTGTTTTATAATATATTTTATAAATATATAAATTGCGCATTTCGCATAATTTTATTCATTTTTATACTATTTAAGTTCGTTTGAAGCACAATAATTATTCATTTGTAGTTGATAAAAAAGAAATATAAGTTTTCTTATAATTGCTAATATAATTAATATTTCGACATAAATACACGAAAGAAATTGAAATAATAACTTTATTATATATTTATATATATTATATATATATATATATATATATATATATATATATATATATATATATAATTTGAAGAAAAAATTACGTTAATTTAATAAGAACATATTTGAAGCCAAATAAATTTTATGTTAGTAAATTAAAGATCCTACACAACTCGGTAGGAATTCCTAATAAATTTCGTTTGCTGATGACGTCAATACTTTTAACCTAACTATCAAAAATAAAAACAAAATATAATAATGAAATTGAATATTTTTCGAGAATCAAAGCTACTCACTAATCGTACTTGCAGATAGAGGTACTATGTCTGGTGGTAGTACTTAGGGTACATACGTGTAGTACCACGTCGCAGAAGTGCTGATTCTTCCGCATGAGGTTCAAGGAGGCTAGGGTGTTGTCCTGTAGTTGGTCGTCCTTGAACACCAGATTTGGTTCGGGCACCTCGTCACCGCCATCCATTGTGACGCCGTTGTCTACAACAAAGAAAAGGCAGATATGAAAATAAAACCACAAAACGGATATACTCAAACAGAAAAGTTTATCAAAGGCTTGGAAATATAAATGAGTACCCGTATATGTATATTAAATTAGTTTACACTTTACAGACAATTGTGTAACCTTCAAACCCAATTACAAGAAATTATTATTATTATGTAAATCTAATTTAAAATGAACAATATCGAATCAACATGACATTTCATGTCAACAACATAGTTGTCATTCGTTCATGCTTGGTATCTGTTATTTTGCTAAAGTTATATAGATTAATAGAAACGCGACGTTTCCAAACAAAATAAATAATAATTATATAGTTTAATAAATATTTTCTTTATACATATATTTAGAATTTGATTATAACTAAGCTGCTAACTATACAATTGAGATGATTTAAAATCTTCCGTTAATTTAATTTGTCACTAACACCTAAATTTGTTATGATATTTAATTATTTGTACAGAATTAACAATGCCATTTATTGCAAGTAAAAATATTAACGCTTCACTAAATTCTGTTCAATGTTTTGAGTTTAAATTTGATTGGTATTTATCGTCCTATTTTTTCAACTAATAATAGCTCAACATTGACAGGAGAAGCTGTGTATTCATCATCATTATCATAAGAAATTTACAAAATTAGTTTTTGGCATAGTTTTGAATTTTAATGATATATATATTATAACAAGCCAATAAGTAATTTGATATTTAGTTTATCATATAAATTTAATTAAACACAAGAAAAGAACTCAATAAATTTGTTGTTTATTCGAACTATTAAACAAAAAAAAAACAATGAATCGATATGTAAGAGACAGGCCAAAGGTCCCATTAGATATATAAAACAATCGGAGTCCGGAAGTTCAGTCGAATTTACAAACCAAATGAATTTTCCTATTTGACTATAAATTAGGGCGAGGTCAATTTTTAATGTCTGGGTACCTATTATCAAGTTTTTCCCAATGACAATCATCACGTGTTTCAAACATCAGGTGTTTGTAATCCAGTAAGATGATTTACTCATAGAAATAACGTGGTAAAAGAAAACATACATTCTCATGTTATGGGCGAGTTCACGTGTTGAAAATAAGTATAGACCGCGGTGAATACGTGCAGAAGTTAATTTTGATTCGACATGCTTCTTTTCATTCAGACTAACTTGTAGTATTTCGATCGACCTTCAAGAATATTCTAACGTTCATTGGTCTGTTAAGTTTATTAATTTAGTACCATCAAGCATGACGAAATTACTGCCAATACTAAAAAATTTTTTTAAAAAAAATGAACGTGTTGTGGTGTATTAATTTCATGTTTTCGAGGTTTCTCTAGGCAACTATAGTTACGTTCTTTTGCCAATTTACGGATTCAATCAGTCAATCATAAAAGAGTCCTACAAGAAACACGCCCAAACATCTCAGTAGTACTGATGATACTACAGGCACAGACTCCAAGTTAATTTATTAAAATAATGCGGTTTTTTATATGTTTCAAGTGATCGCAGTAATGATTGAAAAATCACGAACCTGTGTAAGGTCATATCTTATGCATACCACAATTCTAGGGTTACCTAATTATAAATTTTTATGGTTCGTTAAATAATGTTTATAAGTCGTAATGATTGTAATGTGAATTTTAAAAATTCACATGCGATATTTGTATGGCATTGAGATTAAACAATTTTGTCGTTACGCGACAAGATTTATTGTATATTTGTTTGATTCAAAATAGGTATCTTTTGAATAAAATATGAATAGTATTTCAATTAGACGTATTGTAAGTGCTTAACCAACTTTGAATAAATTTATAAGGGTCATAAATAAGTTTATTATGTAAAATAACATAAATTAATAATTTATATAATAAATATTTAGAACATCCGAAATTTGAGGGGGAGAGATGTTTGCTATGAACTCTTTTTGAAACTTTCGGGAAAAGATTATAAACAGATATATCGATTAAATAGAAATTAAAAATATATAACAATGAAGTTATTTGTTAAATTGAAATATCTACAAGTCTGTATCGAAATAATCTGTAACTAAGTTCTGTATAAATAATAAAACAAATATGTATTATTTATAAATGTGTACCTATTGGTACTTACAGATTTTAACAAGCTACACATTTATGTCACAAATTGACCTATGAATCATAAAAAAATTCTCTGAATAAATATTTATGTATATTATTACATCAGCAAAACGTATGGTTTTTTTATTGATTAGTAAAACTTGTCAAATATTTCTGACGCAAGTTCTATAAACTTTAACGAATATTATAATAAATTTCTTAAATAACAAATGTGACGCACGTAATAAATAAATAAAACTAAGGATCGATTTATAATATGCGGAAATAATAATTATTGCTTTATCAGTATTGATACTTTCCTAGACGTTAGATTTATTGAACCTAACTTAATAAATGTACGGCAGGTGATAGCAACAAATTATTGATTTAACATTATTGATAATTTTTTAACTCGGTTATCTAACAAAATTTAAAAGTATGTCAATTGCGTACTTGAAAAACAATTATTGGATTTTTATCGAACGGACGCGACGAATTCGATTGAATAATTCAAAATTACTTATCTTTTATAATAATTAAATATATTTATATTTGATAACGGTAAACCATATTTAATATACTTCAGATATACATTTTTATATTGAATATATTTTTTAAATATATATTATTAATCTTTAAAACTAGATATTGATTTATTATGATTAAATAGTATTATAAAAATATTAATATCTTTCAATTTTATTCTAACTATTTTTACTGTAAGTGCAGCCGTTTCGGAGATATGCAAAAAGTGATTCAAGTAAACATGCACTTCCGGTTTGAATATGCTTTTCAAAAATAGGTGGTTTTCCTCCCAGGCATATACAAATCTTAAGTGTAAAGTTTCATAATTTTATCTACAACGGTGTAGGCTGTAGAGCGCATACAGACTCTCTCACACACACACACACACACACACACACACACACACAGGCATTCCAAAAATAGTCAGACTCGATTCAGGGAAGGTCAAAAGGTGTATTACTTCGTAAAAGAAAGTAAAAAGTGTTAATGTTAATTACATTTTATTTATTTTAATATCATTATCATGCGTTCAACTATAGATGACGTGACATTTAGTTAACAATAAAATAGTACTCAGGTACTTTAATACTAATTATATTTCATTGATGATGAAGTAAATTTGTTTGTTTTTGTCATATGGAATACCAAATTCAGGTTAGGAAAGTTAATGAATAATTATCTTATCTATATGAATATGAATGAGTTAATATTTTTATTATGAGTCTAACTTGTTATGGAAAGAGGTGCAGTTAGGGCGAAATGGTGACCTATTTATATAATTCAAAACCAACGCAATAATCAGACAATGACGTTACTAATTAAAAATATTAATTTATGTATGTAGTATTAATGCTTTTCTACATCTACATATGTGGACAAAAAACTTCAAAATGAGGGAATTTTGAACTATACTAGTAAATATTAAATTCAGCGACCCAGGAAAAATGTGTATGAAGCTACTGTGAATTATTATTATTATTATTTTTTTTCGTTAAGGAAATGTTGTAGTTTTATATAGTTATGAAATATAGCTACAAAGCATCTAGACAACTGTAAAGTAATTACGTATTACGACCTTACGGTGGCGACGTGCAGTCTGGCACAGACTTACTATTTTTAAAATTATTCATACAACCATGGAACAATGAAGACCTTTTGTGATAAACTGCATCAGAATTTTAAATCACATTTTCCAGCTTTAAAAATTAATTTATAAATAATGTCAATTAATATTAATTGTGTAATTTTTCCGTAAAATAAATAAACCATGTGTGGTTTTTTCGGCAAAAAATATGAAATCACAATAAATTTGCAGCTTGTTTAAGTACTTAAGTAAACTACCATCAACAAATACCTGCTTATAGCTTCTTTGATAAATAATAATTCACAACTAACAGTTGTAGCACAAATAAAGTAATGTCAGAATGCCATTTGTTTAAACAAGTGAAACATCATCGAATAGTCGATGAAATACTGAAGTATCAACTGGAAACACGAAGGCTGAACGTTATTACTCAAAACAAAGCACTGTGATACCACCATAAACGAGTATTCGAATGTTCGCACATGCTCCTACGAGCAACAGTGTAAACACAATTGTGACGCCGCGTCAACAAGGAAAAACGCGCGGGAGCTGAGCTTTGGGCACTGGGAGCATGCGGGACGAGCTTCACGGGTAAAGAGGGACGCAGGTAGGTACAGGCAATCGCGCACACCCAGCTCCCTCAATCAATAAATACGAAACACATACTATGAAATGAACAGAATTGGATAGATACACCGTAGAGGGGTATGGATGCCCTCAAAACCCGTCTACTTAGTACGTTCGAGAACCACGACATCAGCTCTTGGACATTTCCTGGTGACCTTGACGAGGACAACGATACCTCTAAACGAACAGCTCCAACATTTTTGTTTACCTGCTTTTAGAATCTTGCGTTATCTACCTGTATTTTTTTTTTGTAACAACATTTGACACAACGGTTTTAAATAGGACAGCATTCCTTGTATACCTTTCTTGGTTTTCTTGATAACAGATTAGACTTCTGTTCATTTACCCGATTCCATTTAGACCTGTATATATGGTTTCAATCATATTTTTAGGATAATAACAACTACAGGTATAAATATTATTTTTGGCGCCAAGTAGAATTAGAAAATTGCTTTAAAAATCAACATAAAATTTGGCTGAATATTCAAATATTAAATTTCTTATGGGTGGTATGCCAAAATGACAAATAAGTTTATGAAAAATATAATTTCTTCAGATAAAGTTGTTCATTTTGACGAACGAGCACGCAAATTTATCATAGTCACAACTCAATTTTTAACTACCGTTAGTCTAAATTTAAATTATAGTTTATTTTTATAAGCATCAAAGCAACGGAGAATATTTTATAAGCTTCTATGTTTTACATGATTTACCAATTACAAAACTGATTTAAATCTTTTATAATTTAAATAAAAGTTTATAATAAAAAACACTTAAAAGAAAATAACTCATACAATTAGATTATATCGGTTAAGTATTTCTGTAGGTATATCGGCAGAAATAAAAGGAAAAATAGTTATCTAGAGACGAGTATTGTCTAGACGAACGAATGTGTATTTATAAAACAAGAAAAGATTTTGTTAAAAAATCCTTCAACGTATCATTTAGGTTACTACATTCTAGATCTCGCTTTAGATATATTTATTAGAATAAGAAATAAACCATTGAACATTAAAATATAATTTACCACAAATAGTATTTTTGTGTTGCTCAATAAATAAAAATGAAAGTATTATTGAAATGCATTCAAATAGTTTGATTTGATTTATATATATATATATATATATATATATATATAAGATATATATATATATATATATAGATATATATATATACATATATATATATATATATATATATATATATATAATATATATATATATATATATATATATATATATATATATATATATATATATATATATATATGTATGTATATATTCAAGAATAACTAACTAAACTTAATTGAAATATGAATACTTTTGTTAATAAATAAAATATAATATAAGCGCGATCGAAAATTCTAGACGCGTCCTGTGGAAAGGATAATACAACTGCGCAAAAAGGACGTTAACCCTTAGACGAGCCACATAAAAGAATAATTTATGGGTTCGTTCCCTCTACAGGCCCAGCTTATACTCCAGAAACTTGTTTTGTTTGAAAACAAAAAAAAGTAGACTGCTTACGTGATAAACCTAATCTATCTCAATTTATTAATTAAATTAAGACAATGGTTGATATAATGACATAAAATTGTTTATTTGTAAGATTGTTCATTTTGACGGTCACTTTTCAAGGTTTTTTAATTTGCAAAAAATTCTTTTTCGGTAAAAATACCTAAGCACAACAATTATAATAAACTCCCATGATAAATATTATAATTTTTCGTAATTGTGAAATAGATCTTTTATTTTCTGATTGAAATTTCTCTTTGATTTTTTGTATTGGTCAAAATGACTTTGATGAAGGTCTTATGCAATTGATATTTATTTGTAATTGTAATTATAGTTGAGGTTAAGTAAATATGAGCCGTTTTCAAGTAATTTATAATGATTAAATATAATATAATTTGAGATGCGAAAACTTACAAAAATGTAAACAAAAACATCTGATACTGAGACACGAGTCAATATTTTCAAGCGTGTATAATGTATACGTATACTAACTACGTCAAATTATAAAAATTACTGTAGTGTAGAAACGCCCTAATTCGTATTTCGATTAGTGCAACACACCCTTAAAGCTAAAGCCAGATTTACACTTGGAAACCTGGGATTTATGGTGTTTATATATCAGTCATTTTTGATAAACTAAACCAAATATTTGTTTTCTGCATTTTTCAAGATTATTATGCCATTAAAACACAAATTTCAAATATATTATGCTGATTGTAGAAATATTTTATCTTGAGCATGTTTTAGAAGATAAAATGTATTGCAGTACTTATTTTTTATAAACATATTTCTATAATTGTTAGAACCTTATGAAATATATATAAAATTATAAATTTCCTATTTTTTTAAAACATACATACTAAAATCGGCGCGCGTACATACCTTACTTGTGTTAAATACAAAATTCTATAAAAGAATTAAAAATATTCTTTAAATATGTATATACATAATTAATATATAAAAAAGAATTAGCATGATGACATAATATATTTTTAATATATCATTGAATAAAGAATTGATATTCATGAACTAGATTTCATAAATTTATTATATATAACGAATTTTTGTCTAATCGATATGCCCTTGACTAAAACAATGTATATAATTATTCTAATTTTTCTAAGAAAATATAGACCACTCTACTGCGTATCACACGACAAACATTTTTTTTATTAGTTATAAAATAATTTAATATATTAATAAAATAAAAACTCACCGATGGTTGTTGTGCTTTGGGTCACCATTCTATAAAAAACAAGAAATAACAAATATAACAATAAATATGACAAAATATGAATCATAACCTTATTTTATTAAATAAAACGATAAAACATTTTTTTAAATTATAAATAGTATGACCCTCAAAGAGTTCATTGAATTTAGATTATTTATTGTGAGATCTAAAACATGCAAAACGTGGTACCGAAAACAACTGCCAATTAAAGGAAATTACCCTGGAAATTCGAAAAATAAATGTTTAATTCCATGTGTAATATTTTGATAATTTATAAATATTTTATTATATATTTAAATTAACTTACATGGATAGTTGTTCACTTAAAAATATACTTTTATTAACTAGAATCTTCGACGGCCATTCTAAAAAGAAAGCATGTTCGCAAAAAAACGCCACAATTTAGTACGCAAAGTCGTCTACAGACGACACTAGTTACTTGATATATAATTTTTCGTTCCTACTTAATAATAGCTGAACTATTTCAGTTGATAAAATAGATATTTTATACAAATGTTCTATTTATAAACAAATTAAAAATATTAGTAGGGTTAGATTTTTCTAGATTAAATTGAGCTAAGTTAAATTAAGATAGTTAACTTTTATTATTACTTAAAATACTCATCAACATTGTACAAATTTACAAATTATTTAATCAATTGATTTAAAAAATTCAATTAAGGTCATACGCGCTTCTATGTATGTTTGTTTCGACAAAAAAAATTATTAATAAACAGTTAATCGTCTCTTGTATGCTAATGTTTGATGATATTAAAAAAACAAATAAATAAGTTTCAAGTATGTAACATTGTCGTCATATTATGTCATCAAAATTTCATTCATGTATTTTATGATACTTGAATTATTTAGGTATGTGCAGATTAATCTTAAATCATGACGCAATAGAATTGAAATTTAAAAATAAGATTGTGATTTGTTTTATAATTTTATGACGAAATTTATTACAGTGAATCATTTAAATTACCATTTTCTGCATAGAAATTGTTATTAACAATTTAAATATTACATTCATTGATGGATTAAAAAAAATCTGTAATTTCAATAAAGACAATATTGCATCTAAATAAATACTACTTGCAATACATTGCTGTAAGTCTAGGGACTTCTGCCACCAGAGTAGAAATAATATTATTTAAAATCCAATAGTTTTTGAAGTAAATTCCTATCAGTGTCAGTGAAATACAAAAACAAATAATCGCCGCATTAGCGATATTTCGCAAAAGAATGTGGCTAAACCATCAAATAGTGCTGGTTTCTGCTGAGTAGGTGCTTATTAAAAACTGTAGGTGTAGACAATAAAAACAAATTCCAATCTTAAAATATGCAAACATGGTTATAGTGAAATCAGAGACGCATACATACACAAAATAAATAAACAATGAATATGATATGAATGTAAGGAAAGTAGGTGCATATTTATCTTGAATTATATGTTTCAATGTCACCATGTATATCATCTTGTTTTATTACAATTCATCTTAAATTTCAAAACGTTTTCATATAATATATATAAATATAACTACGTTATAAGAAATGAGTGCATAACTTTTATAGAATCGTATAATTTCACTGAGTTCTAATAATAATAATAATTTTAACACATTCGAAAAATGACTATAATAAATTTAGAAATATTATATACTTCTTATTGTAAATTTAATTATTTAAATAAAGTATAATATAAATATAAATTATATTTTTAAAAAGATATAATTTTTTTACTGCCAGAAATGTCGAAATCACTGAAATTACTGTTTTTGGTGAATATGCGTTTTACACCTTGTGGAAATCTGCTGTGATGTATTCATAACGTATAGGATTGTTTTCATGGCTTATTTCTCTTATAGAACACCTAGGTATATGCAACTTTCAGCGTTTCTTTAGTTTTAGCTTTATAATTTTGATTGTCAAATTTAAAATTTGTCAGTTTTGTTTTCTTCTATAGTTACGAGTTACGTTATTTTTATAATTCTATTTTATTACTGTAAGTAATTTTGGCATAATAATCCATCAATCAGTCCGGCAATAAATCTATTATAACGGAATATTTATTATATTTTTGATTTGTTTGCTTTGATTTTTTCATCAATGTACAAAATATACATTACTATTGATGTAATATTTAGAATAAATTGTAATATTTAATGCAATATTTAGAATAAATCTCAACATTTTATCAAAAATCAATTAAAATACATAACGATATTTTAAAATTATTCATGCACTCTGAGGGTTATTTTTGATGCATAGTTATAATTTTCAATAACTGAGCTTTCAGTATTTATTGATGCGAATAAAAAAAATCCTAATAAATCAATCTGAAATAATTCTACAAAATTGACATCACACTTATTCGAATCAACTACACATTACACTATCAGTTGTAGATTCATCTAAAAATAATTAAACCTAAAATACAACACATCAATTTCAAAATATAATCCTCAGAAACATATGACTAACAAATTTCGAGATTCCTCATATTTATCCATTGATGCTGAAAATATAAATAGCGCATCTAATCACAGAAATACGTTTGCCAGCTATCTGTTGGCACTCGGCATGTAAAGAAAAGAGATGAACGGTACGTGAGCGTAACGTTATTTTGAGTCGGCACGACGTGGGTATAGTTTTAGAACGCGCGAACTCAACTGACAGTTCTATCGCGACAATTGCCTAGTGGAGACTCAGCCTCTTCGCTGATAACGAAGAAAAAGATCGCTGTTTCAATTTGTTAATTTTGTTTTTACAACTCACGATAAGGAAACCAACTGCTTGACTGTCGGAGACCAGATTATTCTTTAAACATCAAAGGTATTTATATATTTTATTTATTTAAAAAAATATATTATATATTTTGAGAGTCGCAAAAATGCATGATTCGAAATATATATTTACCTAATTTTTCTATAATCATCAAAAATATTTCATTAATAATATTATGTTTTTAAAACATAAATTAGACGAAATTTTTGAGAGAAAAAAATATCTACGCAATTTTTGGTTTATTACAAATATAAAATTCTCATTTGAATTTAAAATGTCGACATACATTTAGAATAATAAATATTTTATATATTTCGTAAAACAAAACAGTGTTAAATGCATTATTTATATAATTAAGAAAATTGATAACAAATTATTGAAAATAAATTATTAAACAAAACGAAGCAGTTTTAGCCATTTTTGTATATGAATATAATTTAAGTGGATTTTTTTTATATGAAATGTTTGCGTATGGCGAAGCAGCGTTATATGAGGTATGCAAGCCATATCTTATAATTTATTATTATTTAATAAATCATATAAAAACCTTGACTCTAAATTAAATTTGCTGCACCAAATAATGTTGAAAATAATTTTATTGCATTGATAACTTTTGTCCTTTCGCAAATATCGTAAAATTAAAGACGCTTATCATTATTGTAAAAAAATATTTGTGCTGTTTCTATTAGATAATGTTAAGGTCTTTTATAGAAAGATAAAAGTATATGGAGCAATTTAAATCAAATAAAATACACCCTTGTTTATAGAATTTTAAAAATGCAATTGCAACCTTGAATTTCCATAGAAACAATCTAATGTCAAATAATATTATTTAATGATTTTTATCGTAATTATTTTCACTAAAAACATTTTAAAAATTGTTTATGAATACGGTTGTACATGTGTATGTGTTACCGTATTCAAAGATATATTTAGTTTAAATTTAATAATATAAATAGAAGTTGTTGACATTTTACGTTATTTCGGAAATAATTTTAAATATTTTCAAATGATGAACAAAAATCGATAGTTGTATTCTTATCGGCTATGAGACCAATACCATGTCAATATTGTCACCAACCGCAAACCTGTACTATTGATTGCATTGGACCCGAATTAAAACTCAACATTTTACAAATTCCATTGATTTTCAGACACAAAATATCCCAACTTAATAACTATTTAAAGATGGATTAATTCTGGGTTTTTCATCACCAAATAATTTCAAAAACACTTGTTTTTTAATGCCAACGTTTCGGAAATAATTTTTCCTTCATCAGGGCTCTATATTAACATATGAAGTAATAGTACAGCAACATTTTGTTTATCATTATTATTTCATATGTTAATATAGAGCCCTGATGAAGGAAAAATTATTTCTGAAACGTTGGAATTAAAAAGTGTTTTTTGAAATTATTTAGTGACTGAAAAAACCAAAATTAATCCATCATTATCAATACCACAGTCGAATAATACATCACAAATAAATATTTAAAACTATCTTCCTTGTAATGGTCCATTAAAAAAAATTCAGTGAAACATGATGTCATAATAAAAATGTAATAGGACCTTATGATATATTACAGTGAAAAAAATGTTATTAAATTTCATTATTGGGATTTCAAGCTGTTGTTAATATTTTTCGAGTGCGAAAAAGTCACTTATCAGGTCAATGACAGTTCTTATGCGAAATTATTTATGCAAAAAAGAAACTTAAAAGATTTATGGGCCCAAGTGCAACTTAAAAAAACAAATACTACAACGGGTTTTTATTGGTTTGTTTCGTTTAAGATTATTCTTATTTTGCTGTTCACAAAACGAAATGCAATGGTTTTAAGTTTCATACAATTGTTTGTGCTAAAATTATCCTGAACTTAGCCGCGGTATTCTAAACTAACGAGATCGTAAATTGAATATTAAAGTATGTGCAGGTCTTATGGAATGCTTAACAAGTAATTTACTAATGGCCATTTATACTTGTAAATGTTTACGGCATGGGTGTATCACAAAATATTTTTAAAATTTAGTGTTTTTTATTTATAAAATTATGATTTTTGTTAGTATTAACAAATATCACGTGTAAAAAATTGCATTATTGACATGAATACATTTCAATATAAATAAATTATTTATATAAGGGTGATTAACATGTTTTATTTCCGTTAAATATATATTTAATTTATTATATTTAAAATTGTGTCAAATAACTTCCGAAATTTCATGGTTCACTCCACGGAAGTTATGTTAGTACACGACAAAATATTTAAATACAAAAATTTATAATTTGCAAAAAACTTTACATGCTATTTAATCAATTAAATCACTTGCTATGGCATTTTAATATACACTTATACTAATATATAGGTTCGGCCAGCTGTTGGTTTCTTTTTTAACTGCGTGTTATTTCCACAGTTTGCAACACTGACGCGCTTGACATTGTTCAAGCATAAAACAATCCATTTCCTACAGCGGAGATTTGACACTACATATCTATCAATGTCAAACGCGTCAGTGTTGCAAACTGTCGAAATAACACGCAGTTAAAAAAGAAACAAAGAGATGGTCCACCCTATATTACTAGTTGTAAAAGCTAGATTTGTTAAATCTAATAGTGTTCATTATAAGTAATAAAGTAACTTTTGACACTTAAGATATCTCATGTCGTTTATAATCTGATATAAACTACATTTATATCTGACAATTGTGTCGAAAAAATATGTAAAAATGTAAATAATGAAGCAACTTGGTGAACTAGTTACGTATGTGCTTGTGAACCCTTTCGTCCCTGACACGGATAACTTCATAAAAATAAAAATCTTAGTTCTAGATATGGTGTAGCACTTTGCATGCTCCCTAGATATTTACTTTAAAAAAAAAAAAACGCTGCAACCGGTTTCATATTATTTCATTTTTATTTTCATGGATTTTTTCACCTTGTCCTATTCTCAATTTGCATATTGTGGCTCAATTCGTACATTAGTACAGTTAAGGCAAGAAATTTAGATAGGATTTTATTTACAACTACAGCTATTTTACATTAGATAAATGTAAATAAGTGTTTTGCTGGAAGAATAATATATACATCATTTCTTATAATGTATGGTATTTATTTTAATATATAATAATTATACTAATCAGATTAATATTATTACCACTTTTTCTAAAAACATTTACTTTATATGCTAAATGTGGTAAACAATTATTGCAATATTTCCTCTGTGGTATTTACAAATTGCATCACAAGTTCGTACACGTTTTAGTCTAGAAAAGAGGATATTCAATTTCCTTCATTTCATGTCTGGATTTCCTTGCTTCTTTTATACATAAATCTTCGTTAAAATGTAAAATCATAGAATTACCATAATTTAAATTTTATAAGCATTGAAATATATGTTTAATTTAAAAAAATATATATACATATGTAACGTTACTCCAAATTTAAATCTCATTATCGAATTGAATTTCAATTATAAATTTAACAAAATTAGGTGTCGTTTATAGGTTAACAATAAAACAGTGTCAGTATCGATAATTGGATTGCCTGATTTATTAACTGTAGTAGCCCTTAACCTTGATAAAACTCAAGGTTGAACTAGTAAAGCCTTTCGAATAACGAGTGGGATGTGGACTATAATCTAAATGTGGATAAGAATCAGAATAGAAGAAAAAAAAATCTAACTTTGTTTGCTGTTCCTTAGAAAATTGAGTATCGGAAGGTCTGTTTAAACTCAGCTGTGATCTAAGAGGCAGCCTTGAGAACCGTCTAATCTTCTACAAACTTTGATAATTTATGTATGGTTCCATTTATATATTTTTATACTAATAATCGATTAGTTTATCCGTGTAAAATAAATTTTAAACTTCAGTTCAATTTAATAATAACTATAATAAATGTTACTATTTAATTTCCTCGTAAGAGAACTACATATACAATTATTGACACACTTATCTAAAAATAATGTCCAATTTAAATTAATTAATTTTTATTAACATCAAATCCATCAAATTATTTTATACGTTTTTTACGATAAGGCTTTAAGTAATGCAAATAAGTTATAACATGATTGTTTTTATGGAAATGATTGAAAGTTATATAACTATAGGCGCCCGTCAATTGAGGGCAACTATCTAAAATGCATGTGCACTTTTTTGCGCGTAGTGCAAAGATTTAGGTTAAGTGCTCCATATTTCTATTCGTAATGTTTATACACTTGTTTTCTTGTTAACGGCGTTGAGGACAAGTTCTTTTTCAATAAAGATTGACTTGTTTTTTTTTTATCGATGTATGAGACAACTGAATAATTGCTATTTTATATAAATCAATTGATAACGGAACTCCAGGCGCCGCACAAGCTATGCGTTAAAATCGAATGTGTGTCATGAGGATTCGATTTGCGGGCATTCTTTCGTACATGATCACAGATCAAAGCTGGATTATAACTATTTCATGTTTGCCCTTCAGCAAGAAAGTCACTAGAGACAGTTATCTTATGCTTAATATATTTTATATTATTATTATTAACGAATATGCATCAACAATGATGAAAACATATAGTTCTGGTGAACGTCGGGATCTAGTTTTTCCTGCTACGATGTATTTTAATCCGAATATATAGTTTTACATTTCCGTTGCATATTAATAGATAAATACAAGGAAAGTGCTTGTCAACTAGCTTAGTTCCTGTAGTTACGTTATTTAGACAGTTCGCCGGATTTAATCAATCAATTATATAAAGAAAAATAACATTCTCAAAATAATACTTTTTTTATTCTTTTTGGCTCAATTAAAGTATAATTAAATAAAAACATTATCCTCTAATACGTAGAATGATTTAAATTTTCAAAGACTTGCAAAATAATCTCAAGTTTCTTAAAATATAATCAACAGATTTACTTTTTTAAGTTTCGTTTATTTTATAATACAAACAGCACAAATAAACGAACGAAGAATTAAGTAGGCCTAAAATAACAAACATATAATCCAAGCATTAGAAATAATCATTTCGGTACTACCAAGGCTATTTCGTGTAGTTTTTGTGTCAGCTGTTGGCATCAAACCATACTATTGCACATGCGAAATAACAAGCAAGTAAAAAAACAAACGAAAAAGGCAGAGGATTGGATTTTGGCAACTGCACTCTGTCACAGTAAAACGTGACGTCAAATCCTGACATCATCGCCTTGCTATGGTAACCAACGACTGTTGTTAAATATATAAAAGAAAAACAGTAAGTTTCGGTTCGTAGAGAAAAGGATAGGTTGTGTAGCTAATGACTTTGCTGTCAGAGATGATCGATTGATGATTCTCGCGCTAGCTAGTGGAGTATGTCATCAATTCGAAGATTTCCATGATGGAACTTGGATACTACTACTGACATTTTCACTGTCATTGTCATAAACTGAAAGTTGTTTAATGTATAGGTGTTTTGCATATTATTTTATTATGACATAATTTATATTTTGATTTTGTATTTAACACTTTTGAATGTCAAGTCTGATTTCTTTGTATATCGAAAATAATAATAATAATAATAACAGATTTAAAACGTGTTAAATTATAGATGTAGTTTATCTTAATTGCATCTTTTTAATTTAATTTCGAATTAACACACCCACATTCATAGGTACTATTTATCACACTTACGTCATATTTTGTATAAAACAGGATTGGTGAAATTACTTTGTCATTGCCACACCAGAATAGATGATTCTACATATGTAGGTACTAATCTGACCCTTTTCAGAGCTTTGACAGTTTCGAAATTTTTTTTATTTATAAAATTTTAAGTGCTAAATCAAACCACGAAAAAAATTAAACAAATGATGTTTATCGTAGTCATTGTAATTTTAAACTAGGTAACTTTTAAAATTTCTAATAAATAGGACAATAGATACATAATTTTTTAGCGATACACTGATTTGTATGTGACGTCACAGGTCGTTATTATGACAAAAATCGTCTCTATTATTAAACTATTTTCAAACCAGTGCAATTATAGTTTATATTGTCTCAAACTAGTCAATTATAAATTCGAGTGCATTGAGTAACTAAATAATATATGTACACC
>JADQWA010000113.1:20000-172500 GCA_018344505.1 Nebria ingens riversi | reverse complement strand
TGAAAGCGAATAATTAGCGAATTCTATATAATTATCCATAAAAAAAAGCATGACAGTTCTGGTGAAAGATGATAGTGTTAAGAAAAATATTTCACACTAATCATTTTTATATCAAATAATAAATCAATAATTGATTGACGTTCGGTTTGTTTTAATTATAATTATATCTATTTTAGTTTGTGAAATGAATCTAGTTGCTATTAAAACTGCATTTAAAGATAATAATTGTATTCTCATCTTTTCTTGAAATGTGCAACCGCTTTCTTAAACTATACAATAATTATACTTTTCCTTGCTTACATTCTAAGATCAAGACCGATTAAAACTCACAATATGATATGAAGGACATGATTATATTAACATCAAGTCTGTTTGTTCTGCACTGACTTGGTTTCTGTTGCACCAAATATGAATATGAATGGTATTTTTAAATTATTTGAGCTACTTTTATTGTCAATAAAACACTCGTAAGTATATGTCTATTATTACTCCTGTACGGTTTTACATCTTTGAGGACTTACACCGAACAGAAAGAGCAAGAGAAACGTACAAAACTAAAGAATTATTTATATACACATAGATTTTTTTTCCCTATGTTTCCTATGTATTTTATTTCGAGTATTGTAATATCAACTATTTATATGAATATACGTTCAACCATTTGGTTTTTCATCAGTAAACATATTTGCGAAAATATTTGTTTTTATTTCCTTAAAAAATTAAATATCTTGTTAACTATGTAACTTGTAAAAGTCATTAACACCACATCCATAAAAATATAAATTGGGTGTGAACAATTGGTTTATATTAAAAACATGACATTACTAGATCACATAAAATAATTCATGTATGTGCATACGTCATGAAGTGATTTATAGGCGAAACCGTCCATCAAAGCACTACTTGACGGAGATTAGCTAACACTCTATAACTTATGTGAAGTGTGTGACTCTGAGCGCTATTTTCGGAACTGCTGGAATTCACAGGTTACATACCTTTACAGTAATTCCACAACTGTATGCTTATTAACCCCGTCAAGAATTTGATCATGATTATTTTTAACTGGCTATTCACTTTAAGTGGGCTAGATTTGAGCTACATTATTCCAAATTTATTACTTGTCGAGTTATTTTTAGCGATGGGAAATTGTAGTGTGCTCTGTTTTTAATTTTAATAGATTTTCGAAAATAGATACCACAGTGAAAGTGGTTGCGAAATATTAATTTATATTTTGTGTTCTACATAATTTTTTCGCTACGCGATTTATTAAAGATAAAAGTCTTGCACAATTTCGAGTATTTTTGACAGAACATAAACATTTTAGTTGACTAACGATTAATTCAAACTACCGGTGGCGGCAGCAAATTCAAACATACCTATATACATAAATAGAACAATTTTCTACATACATACATACATACATACATATAAAAGTTCAACTAGCACTGACTTCACATTTAGTTTTTCTGGTTTTCTAAATTAAAAATAAAGTGATTTGAAATTTAAAAGGAATCCACACAAAAACAGAGTAAAAAATTCTTAATTAAAAACTACAAATAAACATGCATTCGTTTCGCAATCGAAATTTTCATTCTCTTTGATCCTGTTTTGTTAGACCACCTATCCACTTAGATGAAGCAATGGATTGTAGTAACTGTTATAAAGGATCGTGATCTATATTTTATTTACTCAAGTGGTATTTCATTCTCACACTAATATAATAAATGTTATAAATAAAACCGGTTGATGATATTTTCGAATGTGTGCTTTTGTATTTTTGTATCGTTGACAACATTTCACTATTTTTAGAACGGATCCATAGGTAGCTGCATTACCAATGAAATATTTCAGATAAAAATACATGCATCGGCGTAATAAAAACGTGTTTTATGATAAGAATTAAAGGAAAAATTGTTTGATTTAAACACATTTTGACAGACGCGTTGATAATAATAATTTATTATGAAGTTTTTACTCGATAAAGGACGACATAAATTTAATTTTAACTACAAAAAATACTCAGATGTTTCATATATATTGGCTAGTAAAATGTTGGCATTAGATATAAACATTTGTCTAATTGTAAGCATGACACGGTAATATCCAATGTGATGTCTGGTTTTGAAAAATATACTAACATATTAGATTAAAAATTTATAATACTCCAAAGTGACGTCACTGGTCACGATATAATGTTATTTCGACTAATGACGTCAAATGCGCAATTTGAATTGTTTTTTAATGTTATTTATTAATATTTATGAAAAGTACACAATTCAGGATGATAAAAAAGACTGTTAGACTAACAGTCTTTCTCAGTCATATATAAGTGAGGTTCTAGGAGGTTTTTTTTTTATCAACATGGAGGCTGAATTTTTTAACCAAAATAGTTTTTTTTTTGAGTACAAGTTAAAATAAGTCATTACTATAATTTGTTTAGTTCAAAAGCAAATAAAAGTCCTTGTAAATTGTTATAACAAAATGATTAATTTTGTTTTTATGCGAGTTACTAATTGAAGAAGTTGTAAAAAGAATTGAAATAGATGTCTCTATTTTGTTAGCTTGTTCAAATATGTTTTTTAAATTATTACGACACTCAACTTCTAAAGATGATTGTGTTTTAGCACTTCATTTTTATGTTCTGACTACTATTAGTATTTTTAAATGTGTTTGAAAATAACCACTAACTTCTACCACTGGTTTATATAGGATATCCTTTGACGAATATCTTATCTAATATAATTTGGCGAACTTTGAAATCTAAAATACATATTTTTACATGCATTAATTAAATTTAGGTGTATAACCACACATATGCCTATTCAGCAGCCAGTGGTGACGTCGGTTTGACACTGAATCTGATAGACTAATTTTTTTTTAAATAGATCATATTTAATAATTACTTATATAACTATAAGGAAAATTATATATATATAAATATAGATATGTAATCATTTGTGAATTACGTGTGTTTTGTTGGTAAAAGAATCTAGAAAAATACAAATGGCAAAAATACAATTCCATTCGAAAATATTTGTGACGTTCAGCAAATGAAAATAGTTCACGTTTCGTCATATTTAAATACAAGTCTGGCATCAGGTGTTAAAAAGGCTGTACCTAATCGATTAGAATGCCAACCACAGTAAAGTATTTCAAATTATTAAACAATTGATAATCTGACTTTCATGATTAGAGGCAGATGAAATAAAATAGCTATAAATATAAACTTGAGCAAACTCAAAGTAGCACTGATTCTAGTTTGTAATTATAAAACTTTTCCTCTGAAGCCAGTTCTGCAATTGGCACCTTAAGTACTATTTGCGAATGTCACATATGTTATTTTGAAGCACAGCATCAAAACAGTGTTGACCCTAACATCAGAGAAAGTTCTGTAGGTATATGAAAGGTTTATTATTATACATTATGGAATACAAAGTATTCCGTTCATCTAGATCGCTACCAAAAACATATTTTGATATTTGGGATCAAGGTAGTTTCAAATACAAAAAAATAAATAAATAAAAAACTACAAACATATGCCTATACATTTATCCAGGCACTGCAATATGTTACAATATCCAGTTTTAACCAAGAGAAACATATCTCAAAAAAGGTATCCAGATTTGATTCAACTCCGACCTTTCTTACCGATGTCTTTTCGTGCCGAAAATGAGTCATTCGAATACTATGACGTGCTTTTTTAACCACATTTTCTATAATTGATGGCATTGTTTACATATTCTGAACTATGATGCAGTTTCAATAAATAAACAAATAATTGTACTATGATTTGTATATATTTATAAGCTTAGTCATTATAATTGTATATCATAAGTTAATAATACTGTTAGTTTTACTCAATATGTGCAAAAAAATATAGAATCAAATACATAAATTCATCATCAAAAGAAAATTCATACTCTTGTACGTAGTAAAGCAGAAAGTATATTAATCAAGAACATTTTCAATAAATACAACCAAATGAATTGAAGAACAAGCGCATAAAGCCCGTATTCAGGGGTGCAAAAGCAGTTTGGTCAAAAATTTAATTTCTAATCGAAATAAGAAAAATTTCATTTAGAAAATAAATAATTTTTTATATTTATGTCAGTGAAATTTCTTCTTGTTAATATTTAATATTGCAACGCCTGACTTTTGCAAGAACGCAATTTCAAAGCACCACTGTTAAAATGGTCTCAATATTCATATCGTTTTCCTATACTAGAACTGGCATTTCTAGAGACTTACGTCACCAATGTGTGTTTGTGATGACAGTCTAGTATAAATTGAGCAAGCCAAGCGCAAAGAGGATAATAAAGATTTGATGAATCGTTTGTTTTTATAGAAGTCTCTACGTTTTTTCCCCCTAATATAACAAGATTTACAGATCGAAAATTATTATATATTATAGACCTTAATCTATCTACTACATGCATAGCAAAAATAAATAAATAACCATAAATAAGATAAATGTGTTAAGCAACATTCTATTTATCATTTATAATATTTGCATAAAACAAGGTTTGGTTTCCGTTTCTAAACCTATGTTACTTCTAACTCGAGGGTAAATTATCTCAACTCGCTGGCATCTCGGTCTCTGGTATAAAACTTATTATTTAGATTTCACATCATATAAAAGCTATTT
Organism: Nebria ingens riversi; assembly: GCA_018344505.1. NCBI lineage: Eukaryota > Metazoa > Arthropoda > Insecta > Coleoptera > Carabidae > Nebria > Nebria ingens. The sequence goes on along the minus strand of JADQWA010000113.1, from coordinate 167,855 downwards.
ATATATCTATATATATATATATATATATATATATATATATATATATATATATTATATATATATATATATATATATATATATATATATATATATATATATATATATATATATATATATATATATATATATATATATATATATATATATATATATATATATATATATATATATATATATATATATATATATATATATATATATAAAAAATAATAATAATAGCGAGATTGACTATATATTTTAATTAACAATAAATACAGTTAATAAATAAATATATGAATAATTTAATTTTTTCAACTTAATAAAAAATTGGGATGTAATACATAATTTAGTCTATAAATATTAATTGAATTTAGTTATATATTTTTTACAGAAAACATTGTATAATATTAATTTAAGATTAATATCAAGTAGATATACATTAATATGAAAGTATATTTTAGAGCTGTTTCATATTTTAAAAATAGCATAAAAACAATAACAAAACCTCACCTTACCTAACCTAATATAGCATAATTTAATGTTTATAAGTGACAAATAATTATGTCAATTGCTAGAAATGCATTGTAAAAAGCGCCATTATTATACCTTATATCAGTTTGTAATTATACTCGTATGTCACTAAATTACGTATGTCAATTGGTGGAATATTTCATAATAGTATCACGCTTCCATCTACTATCAAAAAACACTATGCGTTAGCGAAAAATGGAAAGAACACAGATCTGACAATCTAGTATATGGATTATAATTATTATTTTGTGTACGTAGTACAGAAGAGCTTAAATGTTTGTCGGATTCAAAAAATTCTTTCACCGAAATTCATTTCACATCGCTCGGATTCCAAAAATATAAATACGTTATATACTTAGTAACATGTTGGTCGCTCGCTAATCGTAAGACCAAAATTTGTCGCTTCTTCTCCTCTGAAGGTACCGAACCGATTTCAACTAAATTTGACAAATATATTGTGCAAGTACTCGATTGACTTCACTCACATATTAAATCCAATCAATTACGTACTTCATGAGATATTGCCCTCCCCCAAAAAGGCAGTGATTTGTTTTTTTCGGCTTGTGACTAATATATATATATATATATATATATATATATATATATATATATATATATATATATATATATATATATATATATATATATATATATTATATTATTATTATTATTATTAGTTCATATCTTATATTGATTACTATAATATATGTGTATTGTTTATTTATGTAGATATTCGTCATGCTAAACTTTGGTACAGCCAATGCTAAATAAGTTACTGAATATGAGACTCAAGATATAAAAATAGATATCATTGATTGATTGTTTCGTCATTGTTAGTTGGTTTGTTACGTTAATAATTTTAATTAAAGTACAGCTTTTGTTTATTTATGCAGGTATTCGCAAAGTAAACCTGCTTGTTAAATTTAATTTAATATGTTTGCCAAGTTTAAATAATGGTAAAATAATTTTAACTGGTTTATTGTATTTTATTTCTCAAAAATCGCCGCAAATTTAGTACATAATAACAAATACACTGAATAGTAAATTATTTATATTTAATTTGGAATCCATCCAAGTTTTAACAATTTACACAATCTTCGTAGACCTATCAACAAATTACAAACGTAACCTTGGTGCTAATTTGCCTAATTATAATTGTAGTATATACATACCAACCATTATTTTAAGGTTACGCTAAACTGTTTACATATTTTATAAACAAAATTAAAACGAGTAACATTGGTCGTAAATTTAATGTTACACACTAGAAACACGAAAGAGTGAAAATGATTGCTAATTTACATATATTTAAAATAGTTCATGATGTCACTGTGTCTTTTCAAATTAACAGCCTATAAAAATGTATTACTGAATACTTTACAATACGTAATCAACAACCAATGACAGACCAATGTTACTGATTTAGGACAACACGGTTGCTAAGTAATGACAACGTTATGTCGGAAAGTTTTTTGTTATATTCGTTTTTCAGATTGTTAGAATTGTATTTTTTAAAACCTGCCATCTGTTGATTTATTTCGGAGCTATTGTAGTTCGGAATAGCTTTAAATTATTGTTTTTGAATTAAATTAAAAATAGTCGTGTCATAAAGGTATGATATATTACAGATGCTTATCTTTGAAATAAAGTATCGTAAATTTAATTTTGAAAAATGCCTACCTCTTTTGAAATATTTTATTTTTGGAAATTGGGACAGAATGCGACCGAGTTTGAATATAAAAACAATTTTGTTTATTTTTATAACCATTAAGTCAATGTCAAAATATATTTAACTCACATAAAATATACAATATATTTTATTTGTTCCTGTTTAGATTTTTTGCCAAATATTAATATAGGATTTCACAAATTTGTGTATAATTGATGCGATTATGCCGTTTTTCCGCCCCCTAACACTTTAGAAATAGAAAATTGCGTTATGTATAGTAATACAGCCTTTTTTTTTTAAATAAAGTAAATCATTTATTATTATGTATAGTAGTTTTCGAAAGTTCCAATTTTTAATACAAAGCGCAGCCTTAGAGAATAAAAAAAATAGCTCATATTGTTTTAAATAATGAATGCAAATGTTCGGTGTTGTACCTTTCAATTTGTACAGATCCGTAATATGCAAATCGTCATATCTGTGACCTGGTTATGTTGCACCAGTCGTGCATAAGCTTTCGCAAAATAAAAAATAAGCATCCGTTACTACAAGAGATACGATTGCAATGTGCAGCAAGAAAAAGGCCGCCCGCTGTTTCGACTCCGTTAGCGCGCGAATGACTTGATATGGTAATGTATCGTGCTGCCAACTATAACGGACTGTACCGCTCCGGTCTCTAACAACAATATAAATTTTACTACTTTACACACGTATTACATTATATATTTATTGATCGCCGTTAAATTATTTACAACTGCAACGCTATTTCTTTCAATTGATTGTTTATTGACGAACACCATCAACATTGAATATTATTTGCATTTATAGTTATACTTATAGATTTACGATTTAAGTTTTTTTTTTCTTATTCTTTGACTAATCAGTTTATATTCTTTAGTATTTGTGTCGTTTAACAAACTAAATCAGAATATTTTAATAATTACCACACATTTTCAATTACACAATAGGTAATTGCATATATATGATTTTTCTTATTTTTGAAAATTATTTAGGCAATTTATAGTACAATTTACTAATATTTACTAAAATATATTGTACGTTGGCCAATATAGAACTATTATAATTGGAAATGAACAAAATTGTATATACTGAATTTGATTGAGTTTAAAAAAATAATAATAACTGTAAACGAAAGGAATTCATAATGATATCCATAACCAATTAAAATTGTAAAACCAAATATAATTTATTTTCGGGTACGATGATTTTCCATGCCGGCGCCACTGATAGTTATAGCCTACTTTACACAAACACGATCAAAGATGACAGATTGTTACATAAGTGTAGCGTTCACTAATGGCGATGATGAGTTCAACATGAAATTATTTTAATTGGCTTCAATATGTGCATACATACATACAGGTTCTTGACGCAGACGGTGTATAGAATCATAACTATATTTATATATATAAAATAATTAATATTTCTACACGTCGTTCGGTCAAGTGGGCTCTGTCTAAAATAATAACTATTTTTTCAAAGTGTATTTATAGTTAACGGAATGAAATGTTCTCTTGAAATAGTTTTTTGTTTATTTGCAGATGAGATCCGAAGTGGGGATCGTTGTAGTGGCTGTTGTATTGGTGGCAGCACTTGTGTCGGCTATTCCGGACTATTCCGGTTTGCCCAAAGGACCATACTGTGCGGCAAGGCCAAATGGATGCTGCCGAGGGAGGGAGGACAAATGTGCTTTTCCCATTATAGGTAAAATTGGAACTGAAAGCTAAATTCAGTGCACAAAGAAAAATTAATTTCTGTAACTTCAAATATCGAATAAATCATTATTACATCATTTTAAATGCTTGATCTTAAAATAATAGTAATAATAATACAAAAAAAATCATAAAATCTTTATATTATTTATTACCTATAGGTACTAAAGTAAATATTTTGTAAAGTGCTGTTCAATCATTCGAATTTTGTTATTTTAGTTTAGCAATAAATAATTATATTTCATAACGCGTTATTTATTTTGATTTTTTTAGGAACATTGTGCTATTGTGATGATTTCTGTAACCGTACAAGAGCAGAAGATTGTTGTCCAGATTTTTGGTCACACTGTCACGGCATTATAGATCCTCCAGAAAATGTTTACCAGTGTAATCATAATGGCAGACCTGTTAATTATAATCAGGTCATAAAAGACAACTGTAACACTTGGTAAGTGAACCCATTAAAATCACGAATCTATTTGGTTTCCAAAGTAACAAGAACCTTGAGATTATTTCATTTTATTTCAACAGCAAGTGTGAGAAAGTTAGTGCTGATAAAGCGGACGTATTATGTGAAGATAATCCCTGTATGATTGAACCAGAACTAGTAGAATCAGTAAATGATCAAATAAGCACAACAGGATGGCATGCGTCGAACTATACAGATTTCTGGGGAAAGAAATTAAGCGAAGGTTTAACTCTTAAACTCGGTAAGTGTGAAATAAATAAATATAATTTTAAACTTTATATTTGATGATTGTGTTATTTTTTGTAATTTAGGAACTCTTCAACCACATAAAAGTGTCATGCGAATGGAACCAATTCGAAGAATATACGATCCTAATAATTTACCGAAGAACTTTGAGGTAGAAACAAAATGGCCGAATTCAATTTCGAAAATCGTCGATCAAGGTTGGTGTGGCGCATCTTGGGCTATTTCGACAGCGGCTGTAGCTTCAGACAGGTAAATTAGGATTTTTTTAAATTGAACTACAACATATATAGTTAAAATAATCTACATTACGCATTAAAATGTATGCGCAACTTATATCATCAAAATATATCATGAATTTAATTGAATAACTTTTTTTGTTTTCTAGATTCGCAATCATGTCCAATGGTGACGAACAAGTGACTTTAAGTGCACAACACCTTCTCTCGTGTAACAATAGAGGGCAACAGAGTTGCAATGGCGGTTATTTAGATAGAGCGTGGCAGTTCTTAAGAAAATTCGGGTATGTAATTATATATTACTGACGTATTTGTTAAATTTTATTATAGATACACTATTTTTATAAGTGTATATTTAAATATCTAATGTGTTTGTATTTCAATAATATACTTATATATATTTTTTAGTGTTGTAGATGAAGATTGCTATCCATACCATGGTAAAGACGAGAAATGCCGAATTCCAAAACGCGCGAATTTACTCACAGCTCGTTGTGGTCCACCACCAGGCGGTGCTAAACGCAAGGAGATGTACCGAGTAGCCCCAGCATACCGTTTAGGCAATGAAACTGATATCATGTATGAAATTCAACAGAACGGCCCTGTACAAGGTATTTATAAAATATATTTTTAAGCTCGTAATTGCATCAAGAAAAGAAAATCATATTAATATTAAGAAATGCAGAGATTAATAATAATATTGTCGATATAAATGTAAAAAAAAATATATATATTTATATATTATTTTAGCGACAATGAAGGTATACCAGGACTTCTTCTCATACCGCGAAGGTGTTTATAGACATTCTATGTTATCGACATTGCATCGTACCGCTTATCATTCTGTTCGTATTGTTGGATGGGGCGAGGATCGGTCTGCTTATCCACCGAAAAAATACTGGGTACGACACTGTGTACTATGGTGTATTATTACTCAAATTAGTATCATAAAATAAAAATTTGAAGCACTCAGTATTTAATATATAAATGTATAGAGCAATTAAAATAATTTCAAATTTTATATTCATAGAAAGTGGCAAACAGTTGGGGTCGTGACTGGGGGGAAGAAGGTTATTTCCGAATTTTAAGAGGAACCAACGAATGCGACATTGAATCTTTCGTGTTAGGAGCCTGGGCCCAACCCGCACTTGACGATAATGAAGTTGCACCGTTCAGGCGTCGAGGTTAATTTATTTAAAAAGTATTACCAGCTTACGAAAAATCACTAAAATTAGGTGACTCTTGACAAACACAAACTTGACAAAGAGTGCCATATATTTTTGATATTATTCCTAAAAAAATAAAGTAACGAGTGCCTTCAATCATCACAGCCTACTTAAAATGGCACCAACGGGAATACGCTAATTTATTTAGCAACTTAGTGATAAATGTTTATAATAATTATTTGTTCAAATGTTTATCGTTACCTTTCAATTGTTTAACAAACTATTGTGATCGAAAACGTTTTTTTTTCTATTTTATATTTTTAAAATTAAATCATTTTTAGTATAGTTTCATTTCTACTGCCATTTTGTTCAAGTGAGCACAAATACAAATAAATGTGTTCATGCTACCCTTATTTTAAAAACCCCATTAGTGGTGACGTATCTAACAGTAGTAATGAGATCAGACAGGCCTTTAATATATATTTTTAATAATAAATAATTCAAGAAGCTACATTAATATAATTATAAAGTAATGTGCTTTTTGTTTGGTTTTTGAAATCGCACGTCACCACTGGTAGGTTAAATTATAATTATTGTGTTTGTAACATTTTTATGTATGTATATTTATAAATTATGTGTAGTATAAAATAGTTTTTTATGTTATAACTCATAAGTTAAGAAGTGCCAAAATTTTCAACAAAAAAAAACAATTTCAAAAATGCAAATGTTACAAATTTTCGTACTTATCTTGAATATATTTGATTGAAAATTTATTTTTATATCATTGCATCTTGTATAAATAATTATGTACCGATTTTAAATCGTAATAAATAATTTAACAAATTTTTAATCAAGTATAACTACGACACTATTCATCTTTTATTACAAAATAAATTACAAATAGAATAAAAGGAAATTGTATAGAACAGCACACCCCATTCTCATATACGCCACTGATCCCCCTCAATTTAGAAGTAATCAATATTTTTCCACTGTACACAAAGCTATTGATTACTATACACCTAACATACAAGTTATTCTCCACCTGTTTTAAGTGTAAACCCCGAATATTGTACAATTACAAACATACAAATACATTTAAAATGTTACCAACTATCAGGCCCGTCTTTACGTTTGATTTAAATAGTAAAATAATACCCGGAAGAGTAACAGTGGGAAAATATGACGGAAGCCATCCCTGTTTAACAGTAGCAACTACTGCGGATAAGGTAATCAAATATCTTTGTTTTAAAATTGGTTTAAAAACGAATTTGATTTAATTTTTGAAAAGGTATTAATACATAGTCCTCATAGAAGATCAGTGCTAGCTACTGGGAGAGTAATATGGTCAGAATCAAATAAAGAGATTGCTATTTTGAATATGAACCAATCAATCACAGCACTGCATGCGGAGAAATTTTTACCTAATGATGAAAAAGATATTTTGATTATAGGTAGTATTAGTTTATATTAAAAGTTATATTTAATCTGAACTGATATGTTTATATTATTTTATAAGTTCAGTTTAATATTTTTAGCGTCTAAGAAATAATATCGTTAGAGTAATATTAAAATGTATCTGGTCGTATCAAATTTTATTTTTAGGATCACCAACACATATTTTAGTATACCATGTTCATGATAACAAAGATGTTTTTTATCGCGAATGTCCCGACGGTGTTCGAGCTGTAACTATAGGAAAACCAATGCAAAATACCGTTCCTTTAGTTATAGTTGGGGGTAATTCTGCTATACACGCATACGACCACACTGGAGCCGAAGTATTTTGGACAGCTGTAGGAGATTGTGTCACAGGGCTTGTCCTAGTGGACTATAACAATGACGGATTCAACGAGGTATATTTTTTTTACCAAAAAAACGTTACAGTAAACATTTAGTCGCATGTTTTAGAGGCGCCACAGAGAGACTAAATGTTTGCTGGGTTGTGCATATAGCAGCAAAAAAAAAACAAATATATGAGTAAAATTCAAAATCATTACTAGCATAATCATCTAATATGTGTTATATTTTCAGTTAATCGTAAGTGCGGAAGATTACATCATTCGTGTTTATAAAGGAGACCGTATGATATCCGAACAAGCCGAAACTGAAATGGTTACCGGTGTAGCAGAAATGCCGGATAACCGTTATGCGTATTCCGTTTCAAATGGAACCATCGGAGTGTATGAGCAAGATACCCGTTTATGGAGAGTTAAAGTATCGGAAATCTGTCTTTAGTAAATGTCATTTAGAAATTTATTTAAAAAAAATTCTAGTCCAAAAATTTGGCGATTTCAATGTACTATTACGACCTCATGGGCCAGGGAGTATGTCAACTGATAACCGGATGGTCAAACGGAAAAGTCGATTGCCGGTCGATAACAACTGGAGAAGTACTTTTTAAGGATAGTATGAATCATGGCGCAGCTGGTATAGTTGAAGCTGATTACAGAGGGATTGGAAAAGCTGATTTAATTTGCGTTAGCGTCGAAGGCGAAGGTTTTACAATATTTAAATAATTAGCGAATCGCCCTATATGAAATAATAAATTATTGTATCTTGTTATGCGTATTAGTTCGTGGATATTGTACAACAAAAATGCTTACATCAGCAGCGTCTGGTTCGAATCCCGAACAAGATGCAGTACGAGAATTACTCATGCAGAAGCAATCATTGATTTTAGAACTCAAACATTACGAAAACAATACCAAGTATATAACATTTAAAATATAACATTCTATAAATTATTTATAAACATAACTCACCAATAGATTCAATGACGACATACTTAGACCACGTGACACGGATAATGTAGGTGTGATCCCAGCAAACACACGGCTTCAGATTGGTATCTCAACCAATGAAGAGAAAACAGTTAATATTTCCCGAAGACAATCCTGGAACAGAAATTAATTTTAATTATATTTACAGCCACATGTAGAAATTTCAGTTGCAACTAATAATGACACAATCATTCGAGCTGTTATGATTTTTGCTGAAGGGATTTTCAAAGGTGAAACATTAGTTGTTCATCCTGCAGATTCAAAATTGGCAAATCATTTATCTGTACCATTGTATCCACCAAAAAACAATCCTGTTGATATCCATATTAAAGTATGTATATAAATTTACTACTTTGCCTAAACTATGTCTAATTCGTAAAGAAGTTCTAGGATAAAATTAAATAAATATATTTGTGACTTTTAGGCCTTAGTTGGATACAAAACCAGTAAGCAATTCCACGTATTTGAATTAACTCGCCAACTACCACGATTCTCAATGTATTCTATATCTCGACAAGAAACTAAAGATATTGAGAGTTTCGTTGAGTTCAAAGTAAATGAACGCATTCAACGGATATGCATGTGGATAAACCAGAATTTCTTATTAGAAAACGACGTTGAACCTTCAGCTGAACCTGACTTTAAAGTTCATCTGAATTGTTTGAGAGATGCGACTATTATTACTATTACAGTAGATATATCTGGGAAAATAATTATCTACACTAAAAATATGTTATTGGCTGCAGATTTAGTGAGATCTTTAAGCAATTTCTTAAATTTGGACCACTTACAAGTTGGTTTATATCTATAGTGAAATACAAGAAAATATCGAATTGAAAAGTATTTTTATCTTTAAGTCACGAGCTTCATTCCCAGTTGATGAAAGTAGACTAGGGACTCTTATGGATAGTTTAACCGAAATTCAAGAAGCTAGATTACGATTAGGAACTGATGTTGCTGATCGGTTGGGACAAATTCGTGGTTTAATTATAAAGGCAGAAGATAGCAGGCTGAATGCATTGTAAGTACAGTTACTGCTAGGGATGTTTGAATTTCAAATTCCTGAAACAAACTTTTACAATACCTATAGAAAATTATTGCGACTATAAAATGTATCACTATTATAATATATTTAGCCTTAATTTAGTTAAAATAGTATTTGGCTAAAATCTAATTAGCCCATATAGTTAAGACGGCTGTGTTGAGATACTATCTGCTATGGTTTTTATACTTCAATACATGAATGATGGACATATTCAATTAGTTTATGTGTTATGTAATTTAAATAGGTACACGTAAATAGTAAGTAGTTAAACGTTCAAGTTCCAAGGACAGCGCATTTCCCTCAGTAAGATATACCTACATAATGCTTTGAATATTGCTTTATATAAATTTAGTATTAATTTATTATTACAAAAACCGATACTATTTCACAGTATTTTCATATAATATTTACCATATATTATAAAAATTGCAATTTATTGATAAAAAAAGATAGGTAATAATAATGAAGAATAAAATCTGTACATACAATAATTATACAATGATACTTCACACGCATAAACACACGCACGAACACTAATACAATTCTAATATTCATAATAATATTTTAGCGCCCAAACAACAAATAAACGTCCACTTACACTCGCAGTCAACTCACAACTGGCTTGTTTAATACTTGATTTATCTTTAAAACATGATTACTAAAGACAATCCCTTATTAATACAACGGTTGTTACAAGAAATATATACAATATACATATATACATACATATATATATATATATATATATATATATATATATATATATATATATATATATATATATATATTATATATATATATATTTAAGTTTAATATACCTTTAACATTGGGGGAACAAATAATTTTATTTATAAAAATTCAATTTTCAGAAATGAAATGTCGAAATATTATATAGAACTTGACAGTTTAAATAAAGAAATGATTGGGAGTTATGGAATACGATTGAAAAATTATGAAGAAGGTATTGAAGCTATGAAAGAAATTAATTCTATAATACAAAAGGCATCACGATTACGAGGTTAGATAAAAGATAAATATAAAATATGTTAAATTATTTACCTATTAAAAATGCTTTTATGATTTAGTTGGCAAGTACTCTGCAAACATGATAAATAATTGTAGAGTTGCGATCAAAAATAATAATGTAGAAGCACTTGTAAAAATTATCCAAACAGGAGATATGTAAGCATATAATATCATCTATACCTACATTATAATTTTGTTCACGCAAATAGAAAATATGCGTTCGTTGTTTATATTATTTGTTTATTTAAAATAAATAAAATTATGTTAACATTTAAGATCTTTATTTTACTATACATTATCGCCCTATAACATTGTTAGTCAAGTTGTTCTTTTATACTCAGTCTTCCACTATCACCTGATCCAATTTATAATTAATACGAATCACGAAACAATACAATGGTGCCAGAACTCTTTGTGATAGCAAATTATATTATTTATATAAGTTCACCATATGTAACACAAATAACCTAACAGTTGATAGCTTGTTATAATATTAATGTACCACTAAAAATAAAAAATTATAATATAGGTCTATCAGACCGACAACTCGCATTTGTTAACTTCACCACTGGAAGACTAAAACGCACTTTATCCGGCAGCACTATCAAAAATTTGAAACAAAATCTAAACCTGTAAATAAATAAATGTGACGCTTTAAAAAAAATCTACTTTTTATTTGGAACCATGAAACTTATTAATGGAATGGCGCCACTGGCATAGAAGATAATTTATAGCCGAATTTTTCCATCGTTGATATGTCGGTATATTTCTTCTGTTAATGGCTTAAACTCGTTCGTTTTCGCTTCATAGTAATATAATTTATCTTTTATTTTACTGATATCATATCCTTCTTGTTGGATATCAACTTTTTTGAGCTTGAAGGTTCCGGTTCGAGGAACTTCTTTCATAACTCGCAGAAATAGAGGGCAAGCGTATGCTGGGAGATTCTTGCGTAGTCCTTTAGCCAAATCTACTAAGTTTAAGGAATCTTTCGGGTCAACTATAGCAACCATACCACATCTACCTTCTGTATGTGGTATCTTGAAAAAATGTCACACATTTAAGCATATTATTCTGATTAATGATATGTTGCTTGGTATCAACAAACTGGAGCGTTCTAAGCAGAAAATAGAAAGCTTTGCGTGACTCTACAGTATTGAATAACATGTTCTATTTTCTGTTTCAGACTGTTCCAGATTTATTAATACAGCTAACATATAAGTCACCTCTACACCATAAACGACTGCATCTTGTAATGAAATAACATTGCTAATAACAGCTTCTACCTCAGAGGTAGCAACATTTTCTCCTCTCCATCTAAATGTATCTCCAGTTCGATCCTTAAATGAATAATAGCCTAGCTCATCCATAACCAAAATATCTCCAGAATTAAAGTAAAGGTCTCCTTTTCGGAAAACATTTTCCAAAACTTTTTTCTTAGTTGCTTCTCTATCAGTATATCCAGAAAATTCACTGACAGCATTTCTAAAATTCAAAACAACTTAGTACACTAGTTTAGCAATCCTTTCTAGAATTTGCTTTTTAACATTGTGTACATTCATTAGATTTAACTAAAGCATTTCTTACTTCTGATTAATTTTGCCGATGAATATTCCTGGTTCATTTGCATCACAACGAATGCAAAAACCCTTTTTGTTTTTTATAGGTAATCCTGTTATTTCATCGTAACGTATTAAGGTTACTGGATAAATGTCACCAACATACCTAGGTTTAAAACCTACTGCACCAGGTACACCTTCGAAATTCACTAAATAATAAAATATTAATTAATCAATCGATTGTTTTAAATGTAACTCAATTTTAGTTCATATAAATTTGTTAGTTCTAGAAGTAATGATATTGCTAATAGGTAATAGGAGAGACTCAGAATTTTATTTATTGGTAAGCATTTAAGTAATATCAATTAATAATTGCAGAATTAACCGTAAGAACTGCACTTACATTTAAAATTTCTATATTAAAATAATGATTTGATAATTGCTGTGTGGTTTTTAGTAGATATGTCAAAAATAGCAAAAAAGTATGTTTAGTACCCAAATTAGAATTTCCTTCTGTAGCACCATAAAACTCTCCAATCTCCTTAATATTAAACCTTTCCACAAAATTACTCCATATTTGTAATCTCAATCCATTTCCATACATTCTTCTAACTTTATGACTAGTTTCAGCAGAATCACCAGGTGGAACTGCTAATAAATATCTGCACAACTCTCCGATATACTGGGCCACCTATAGAATTGAACCAAAGTTTTGTAGCACTAAGGTACACAATGTATTCAAATGCTTACTGTGCAATTATATTTAACGCAGTCTTTCCAGAAATTACTAGCTGAGAATTTTCTACGTATTACTACAGTAACACCATTTAATACTGCCTGTCCTGCACCTGCCATACCACCAGCGCTATGATACAATGGGAGCGCGTCATAGATGATATCATCCCAACGTAAATGCATCATGTAATACACTGCAGCGGTCATGAAGAAAAGTCTAAGAATAAAAGTTTTCTTAAAAGTTGTTAAATCTAGACATACGAAAGAAAATTTTCTTTCAAATACTCAATTAACAGCAGGACAATATAAACAAATATTTTACTAAATTAGAAATTAAATAATAAATATTTGGTATATAATATAATAGCATAAGTTGATACACGCAAATGAATCAGAGGTAATTATATTTTATAGAAATTCCATTTGAGGAATTTGATATAGGTATGTATGTATGTATGTATTTTGTTTTTGTTCTATTATTGTTCCAACATTGAGTATATTAATTAACAAAAGCATTATTTCAAAAACATACAATATTATTTATCTACCTCATTTTTGTGATAACTGCAGCTTTAGGCAATCCAGTCGTTCCCGATGTAAACACATACAACAACTTATCTTTTGGCCCCATTGGAACTATTTCATCTCCCAAATAAGATCCACTGATAGTCTTCATTTGATTTACCACATTTACTGAACTCTTCAACAATTCCTCACCTTTGTCAGTATTATATTGATACAACTTAATATCAGACGAAAGTTCAACAGTTACTTCTTTCAAAGCTACAATTATAATATATATTTATATATAAAAAATAAAATTACTTGAGCAACCAACGAATGTAATTTATATACCATCTACAAAATTCGAACCAAACAGGATTGCTTTACTGTGAGCAACAGTGAAAGAGTGTAATAGTGGTTGTTTGCGTAAATTTGAGTTAATCAAAGCAGTGACTACACCAATTTTAGACAGGCCTAACCAAACGCAAACATACTCGGGTCTGGATTCCATTAATAGCGACACGGTATCTCCTTTTTTGAATCCTTCCGCTCGGAAATATCTGGCAAATTTGTTGCTCAATTCCTCCATCTATAATTGTAATTATTTAATCATCTAGTAGTGGGGTCACCACTAAAGTGTCAAAGTATTTAGATAATCGCAAAGAAAACTAAATTCACATTTTAAATAAAAGTTTCAGAAAGTATTTCTCATGTTCTGATTAGAACTTATCTGATATTTACATTTGTAATACAATATTAATTTTATGTAAAACTAAGGTACACTTGCCTACATTAATCATGATCAAGTGATGTACAGTCGCCTACATTAATTATGTTCAAGTTATTTTTGTAAGAAAACTTAACTTTGAAAAGCGATTTGAAATAAGGTGGAATATTGGATACAATAGTTCGAAAATTAGATGGAATTAGATATTGGTCAAATATAAAAATTAATTACTCTAAATTCTCAAGATATTATCACAAATAAATATAAAATGATTTTTTTTTAAAAACGTTGATTGTCGACGCTTTTGAGCGTAAACATATATTAATATATAGTGGCAGTTGTCGTGTTAAATTTACAGTATATTTACTTGTGTGTACGTCCATGGTGTATCTTCAAAATGAAAACAAATTTTATTTGGATGTTTTTGAACGTGGCCTTTGAAAATTTCACCTATTGTTTTCTTGTCCCAAAACTTTAGTGTGAAATGTAATTTCAAAAATCTTATGCCGGCTCTGTAATCAATATTTTTAATACAGTTTCAGAATATATAAATTGGTTTATTGAACTGTATTTACGTAAAAGTTGAGATTTATTTGTAATTTAAACCTTGCACTTTGAACAATTTTAAATTGATTGATAGCTAAAATTAACAGCACATGTATGATAACTGGATAACAGATTATTCTTTAAATTATGATATACTTAAAAAGCGTTTAATTTAATAGTTAACAATAATAAAACCTAACGTTAACACCTATAAGAGTTACTGAAAAAATGGTTTAACGTTATTTTATACAATTGGACCTGAGTGGTACTACATTCTAACCGGAAGTGAAGTTTTACTCAATATTTGGAGGGGAAACATAATTTTATAAATTCAATTACTTTTGTTTATTTCCAATTAAAATTAGTATTCTTGAAAATCATTTAATTGATAAATAGCTTAAAAGAATCTTTAGATAGAGTTGATTCGGAGCAATTATGTATACGTAAATATCTGGAATAGTTTCTAATTTGAGTGTACGTTAATTTTCGTCTAATTTATATTAATGTCAGAAAATTTATAGACCTTCACATATGGCAATTCAAACTATTTTGGTAAATATGCAGTGATTAATCAGAATATAGGAATGATTGAACTATTCATTATATTCGAAGAATATTATTTAATGAAATCTGCATACCATTTTTAAAAAAAGTTTCGCTTTTGAGGTAATAATATTCAAAAACATTTAAATAACCCTATTTCCGTAAACATATGTTAATTGGTCCGGAAGTTATATAACATAAAATACACATTATGGACATTAGAATAAACTTATAATATGATAATAGAATATTTGTATAAAGCGTAAATAAACATATTTGATCGAATTCGAAATATAAGTTATTTGGTAATTTTCCGTGTCCAATTAAATATTTTATAGGAATTACATACGAATACAATAGTCCTCTTATAAGTAAATTGTGTTTTTGTGATCTTAAAAATGACATGGGTACAAAGTTCAACTTCTTTATCAATGAAATCATATACGCTATCATACCACTAGCGGTACTAAACGTATTTTATCTAAAATGGAGTCGCTTTTCCAAGTTTTTCTCATTTCAGAAAGCACTAAGAAAAAACACAGTTAATTTGAATTAATTATCTAGTAGATTGGTGATAAAAGTTATTTTAATAAATATATCTAAAGTCTTAGAAGATATATATATATATATATATATATATATATATATATATATATATATATATATATATATATACATATATATATATATATATATTATATTTAAAAACATCCAGTAGGTAGTGTAAAAAAAAGTAAGATTAATGTCTACTTTTGATAACGAAATTAAAAAAATTCTTAAATAATTACTGATTAGGATTTTATAAAAAAGATTATTTATTTATTTACACTTTTACAGGAATTTTATTTACTGTTAATAACGGTTTTTATTTTATATATATATATATATATATATATATATATATATATATATATATATATATATATATAATATATATATATATATATATATATATATATATATATATATATATATATATATATATATGTATAGTATTTTGCCTTCATGTTGTAATACATTAGCCAAACTGAGCTAAGTAATTTTGTTTGTAAAAAGAACCTAAAATACCTATTTTATTTTAGAAAACATGTCTGTTTTAACAAAATCTATAACGTCCTCAATTTGGGCAATTTTTTTCATGCAATCGTATTTTGATTTTACACACTTCATTGCCAATATAAATATATTTGAATAATATATATATATATATATATATATATATATATATATATATATATATATATATATATATATAAAACCGTAATTTTAACTTCAAAATTGTATTTTTTGGAAATATGCTAACTTGTGTACGA
Organism: Nebria ingens riversi; assembly: GCA_018344505.1. NCBI lineage: Eukaryota > Metazoa > Arthropoda > Insecta > Coleoptera > Carabidae > Nebria > Nebria ingens. Next base: position 151,048 of record JADQWA010000113.1, on the reverse strand, counting down.
AATTACGATCTTTACATGGACCGATGGACCCACATAACAATATCGCAGCATTCAGATCCAATTTAGGTGTTATTACTATGAAAGTGTCATTTGTAAAGTATATTATGAGCTATGACATGAGCAGCATTGTAAAACAGAAATTACACCGTAATTAATAATCACCTGTTTATAAAAGTAAACACTGATAATAACTACCTATATCATGAATACATCCTAAACTATTCATTAGAATTGTTGTTCATAAATACTATAAATATTGGATCCAATATAAATATCAATTAACCAAGATATGTCATTTTATTTATATTAAAACATTCTTACTTTCAAATTTGATATTTTATCTATTGATTTATATTTGATCAAAGAATAAATCACTTTCAAATTGGTGTTCAATTACTTATAATATAGATACAGAAAACATGAATGTAATGTTTTTTATTTAGTTAGAAAACGCTTTGCAATACTTTAAATTTTTTAATAGAATTAATCTTACCGGATGAGGGTAGTTAAATAGTGCTTTTGATTAGGCTAGGGTTAGGGAAGATTATATGTAATGAGACAGCAATTTTATACGAATTTATATGGAGCAAAACAAGTTGGTAAGGATAGAGTCGAATGACGAAAGATTGTCAAGTTCTGAATGGATTTCTGCTACTCCATTTTATGGGTATAGGCATGAAGTTATGTATGTATGTATCTATATATATATATATACATATATATATATATATATATATATATATATATATATATATATATATATACATATATATATATATATATATATATATATATATATATATATATATATATATATATATATATATATTTATAATAATAAAACTGTTTATTCAATTTGATAAATTAGTGAGAATAATAGTTAAACTTTACACTCTGCGACAGGTAAGTACGTAGGTAAATATTATAAACTACAGTTAAGAACAAAGTCATAGCCTACCTATTTCTAAATTATGTATTTTTTCGTACTATGAACTATGCACCTATAAGTATAATATACCCATAATTTCGCTATAGATGGTTCATTTTTTAAAAAAATGTTACATAATCGTGTATAACTACGCATCTAATAGTATTGTTTAAATAACTGAAGAGTAAAACGTCACGTCCGGTTTAAAAGTTTTGTCAAAATTAAATTTGACTTGCAATATATTAAATACATAAATTACAAGTTATAGTTTAAACTTATTCAAAGTCGCGAAAAATAACTTTATTAAAAAAAAATTCCATCGGTTCAAATAAACAATTTTATTTGAAATACCAGTTCAGTAAACCACAAAAATGCAAATACGAGTTTAATAAATATATAAAATTACTTACGTTAAATCCCTTGGTAAAGTTTTATAAAAAATATATAACCATTTATACCATCGCTTTTTGAATACAACCGGCAAAACGAATAACGCTACAGTCGTTAGCAACTGAAACCCGAGGGTGTACGCTAGCGCAACCACTAGAAGGGTTAATGTAAGCGTCACCCCTAACAGCGATAACAATTGTGGTATTGTAGTAGTCATGGTTACCATAGAAACATGTGTATATTATAAGACCACTGAATTGTAACTGACGGCTAGATAAAGGGTACTCTACCCACAGACGAAAAATGTCATTGCTGATCATGTGTTGTTTTGAATTGTGATATATAATACGATTAATCAGTCCAACTGGGCCACCACCTAAAGTGGACTAGGCCGGGAATATTCGGATATGGTCGATTTTGTAGCTTACGCTTTCCCGCATTACAAATAAGCCAGTTCGGTTGAAATTGTTATCAAACATAATGTATTGAATAATAATATGTATTTTATAGGTTAATTTTCGTGATTAACCAAACCATGGATGTCTATATATATAGAATACTACAATTCTATAACTATAAACAAGCATGATTAGGTATTGGTTTCTCGCGAAAATTCAACATTTGCTATTTGTACAATTTTACTAAACATATTTTAACAACTTTTGATAGTTATGTAATCACTCTCTGTATGCAGGAATCATGTTCATATTTATGTAAATATGTAATATCTCCTACATGTAATCGCATAGTAAAAAGAAGTATATTGTTCATGGTTTGATTTTTATTTCATATAGAAATGTATATGAAATTGCGCTTAGGTCAAAATACATTACTTATAGAATTACATAACGTTGTTAGTCATCTAGCAGTCATTGCCGCAACTATTAATAGATAAGCTAAATCGCTAATTCACAAAATCACAAGTTCCTGAACTTTTATCATTATAGGGCATTAGTTATATAATTGTATAACCAATAATAAGAAATTAAGATTTGTACCTCTAATTCATGCATTTATTTGCGCGCAAATAAATTAGCGCTATTTGCTTTTCGTAAAAAAATAAAGCTAAATTTCTATTCATTGAGTTTATGTGTAAAAATACAAGTTTAACTATTTCCTAAGAGATAGCGCTAGAATTCAGTTTTACATCCGAATATATAGTAAATGCTGACTGTATTCTTTGACCTACTTTTGTAAGTAAATACGTGTGGTACGGATTATACGCATGCGTCGTTATGCATGTGTTTTTATGTATTCGATAGAAATGGTGTTTGAGTATGTGTGCATTCCTGCGCGTCTGAATCAGGTTTGTGACGTCGGACGACGTCACAACTGCAACAGGCGGCCAATAACATAAGCATATATTTTAGATTTGCCTCTTAAAATATTATATAATAGTTTTTTTGTGATTATTTTCATCCTATGTAATTTTATTCATACGTAATATATTTAGCTAATAAAATTGAAATGATATACCTAGATATAGCAAATTTTTCAATTTAATGATTTTTTTTTATAAATACGAAAAAAATGTTAAATAGAAAAATTCGCTGTACGGAAATTCGCTTTAGAATATAATTAAAAGAAATATTAACTTTTAAATATTTTAGCTTTTTGAAAACAATTTTGATTTTTTAGTATAATACATATATAAATTCATGTCTATTCCCATTAAATGGGGTGGCAGATTTTAAATCAATTAAAAACTTCATAAGTTATGCAATTTAATTTTGTTCCTTCTTTATCTATCTATTAGCCGAAATGAAATAAAAACTATTTATTAATGCAAATAAAGTAATGATAATTTGATGAATAACAATATCAAAATATATAAATGAAGAAATGCCGATGGGTTGTCGATTTTTTTTTTAAATGTATAATGGATGTTCTATTTTGGATATACCCTAATAACAACATAATTCTTTCCATCCTAACCACTGAAATAAGTGTGTATCAAAATATCCTATTGATGTATTCAAATAGTTATGTTAGAAATAGTTTTGTCATAAAATAAAATATCTATTTGTAAATGTAAACTTTAATACGCAATCACATTCAGCGTCTTCCAACGCGAAATGTAGTCTTTGCAATTCCTGCAACCCTGATAGTAATACGCTGCTACGCGCATAACGCTATCAAACGACAAAGCCACCGCACGTAGTACGCATAGACTCGTCATCCGAAAATTCGACAATGCGAATCTTACGTCAAAATTAATGAGCCATAAAATCAAGTCTTCCCGTTTCACTTTCCTTGAGAGCGCACCGTCGCGTCGTCATCAAAGTAGCGGAAGAAATCCTGCGGCGCGCATGCGTGCGCAAAAGTTGTCATCTTGCTGTTGCCGTTCTATAGTCCTGCTGAGTCGCGCGCTTACCGGGCCAGTGTTCAAGTGAGATAGCTTGGTTTAGTACAGCGACAACGCACCAGTAAAGTCGCGCACCGCACCACACATGCGACACAGTTCAAATTTTATGTGCGCCAAAGTGAGTCGAGACGCGTTTAGCAGTAAAGTTCGTGCGAATATTTATTTGTTTAATGCGAATTGTCTCATCCCGAGCACATGCATCTATCGTCTGACAGACACACGTTTTCCTGCAAAAGTAAATAAATAAAAAGCGCGCGTGGACAAACGGGTGTAGTGTCGAACGATTCAGCTACATTTATACGCAGAACTGTCGCAGGATTACTTCTTGTTTGTGGCAGCAGTGACTTTTATTCAATAGTGGTGTGAATTTCCAAGTGTCAACATGTACCTGCAAAGGTTCAAATTTGTTTCTTCTTACTGGCGTATTTAATCATTTTTGGGTTTCTTAATTGGTGCACTCGATTACCAAGGAGTTGGATTTTAAATCCATACGAACTATTAGAAAATTTTAAGTTTCTTAACTGGTGTTTATAATGATTTATGCTGAACAAACTGTATCTATATGAGTAAAGATTTAAATTTCTTCTTGATTCGATTACGTTTATTATTTTTATTATCGAATAAAACTCGTTTGGACTTTTAAATCCGTATAAAAAACTTGTCCAACGGATTTTGTTGTACACGAATTTTTGGACAGTGAAAGTGTGTGCGCCCGGGCCGAGTAAAGTGAAAGTTACGAAAAATCCAACAGTCTAGTGGACCAATTGAATCGTGCGCGGTGAAGGATGGACTCACCGCAGATGTACGATACGCACAATAACCAGCAGAACGGCGCCATGAGCGCCGACATGAAAAAATCCGCAGGAGGTGCCAACTCTCAACCCTCAGTCAACCCTAACACAAATAATAACAACAACAACAATAACAATTTAACAACCCTAAACAACAACACAGGCACGACAAAACAAACGGCTGCGTTGTTGAAGCAACACCATCTTCAGCAACAATACCACCAACATGGAGAACTCAGCGAGTTGAACTCACCAGAGATCAGTCTCGATTTACAAAATCTGATAGATGATTCGCAGTTCAGCGAAGGATTATTTACGGATTTGATAAACACCACAGCTGGAGCTGCAGGCAAACATTTGCAAGGATTACATCCTGCTAATAGACAAATGCAGACGACACCGAGTGGGTATCCTAGAACGACTTTGGCGTATATGCCTCAGCCTGTTCACAGTGGAGCTGGCGCGTATTCAACACCTCAAACAGCCACAAATAGCGATTCTAATTCATCAATGGGCAGCGATGAACCTTCAATCAAAGAAGAACCAGTTGATCCACAAGATTACAGGCGACAAAATGCTGGAGGCACAGTCTTACCGGGTGCAGGTGGTTACCTTCCTGGTTACGGTTCTGGTAATCCAACATTCACTACTTTAACACCTGGAGGAGTTCTGCACCATCAGCACCATCAATTCCAAGGACTTGGAGGTGGCGCGCCTGGGATGAAAGGCGGTGGGCGACCGACGAATGGTCTACACCCGCACCATCATCACCAACAGAATTCTGCAGCTCGCAAAGGGATGAAACCCGCTGATAAAAGTAGCGATGAATACCGAAGACGACGTGAAAGGAATAATATCGCGGTGAGGAAGAGTCGCGAAAAGGCCAAAGTACGAACACGGGAAACTGAGGAGAAGGTGAAATTGTTAGTGAAGGAAAACGATCGGCTACAGAAACGAATTGAGTTGCTGACGGAAGAGCTGAATGTTTTGAGGAGTTTATTTTCAAATGTAGGCGTTTTACCTGAACACCTTCACCGGGAGATCAACAAGCATCTGGATACATTTCAGTTGCAGCATCAACAGCAGCAGCAGCACATGTAAGAACGACCACAAGCACACAAGGCAATGTTACATCTTTGAAACAATTATATTTTCAAACAAATCAAAGATAACATATCATTTTGTGTTTTGCGGAAACAACCCGGAACTTTATGTTTTTATTTTCCCACATTATTATAAAAAGTATTTAAAAATGTATTTAAAAAAGAAAAACAATAACATTTTTAAAACTTTATATCTTAGGTCGACCCAATCCAAATGTCATAAAGTAATATTTTAAATTAAAAAACAAACTAATTACGATATTGTTTGTGAAAACTTACAAATCAAATTTTTAAATGTAAATATTTAATTTGTGTCTTTTCAACCTACAAAAAGCAAGAAAATATAAAATTTCTGATAATTATTATTAAATATTTTGCATTAGTAATAAAAATGTTATTTCATACAAAATAATAATATTCCATAGACAATTTTTGTGTAGGTATATATACAAAATTCGAATCTAATAATAATATTCCTAAATAACTAAAATTAGAAATAATTTACTACTAATTTTAATTGAAACAAAAAATTACGAAAATACTAGAAAATTAATCGACACAATGAGCATTACACAGAAATTCCTGCAGAACATAATAACTAACAATCTTCCATTTGTAATTCAGGACAGAGGACCGAAGAGTTTTGGACATTCTACAAGAATACGGCCCCTAGTACACACTTCACCCCAGTTGTAAATAAATTCTCCTGAAAGCCCCATGCTGAGTTGCAAATCAGTGAAACAAAAACTGCCCCAGTGTTCAGAAAAAAAAACATCGAATTTGTACAATTATCGAATATAAATCAATCATTAGTGTTTTCGTTTCCCCTATCTAACCCCCCAATTCTCAATCACCTCATTTCACGGACGCCTATGGACTACAGGAAGCTGTACACATCTTCCAGATCTCCGAATTTCTTTAATTTTTGGACGCTTTTCTAAGCGTTAGAAAACAACTTTTTGTACAAAAATGAAAAGCTTTAATAGTACATCAAGTTGTTAACGGGTATTATTAAATATGAAATAATAAAAACAAAATAGCAAAAAAAGATTGTTTATATTTTTAAAGATAGTTAAATTAAATAGACGATTTTTTTTTTTAAGTTACATATTCCGTTCTAATTGTTGTGATCAAAAGCTGTATATTTGTTTTTTTTTTCTTAGCTATTAGAAATATTTAAATAACTTGTATGATTGTATGTATGTGTAAGTATGTATATTAGATTTTAGAACAAAAATACAAGTACCTTTAAAACTCTATGAAATAGAGGATATATTTTCATACAATAAAAATATATCAAATTGTTGATGTGTCTTAAATATTATAAATATTTTCATGTGTATAGAAACAATTTTTTTCAAGTTATGTGTAACATATATCTTTGTAAATTGTATTATAATAATGTTATTAATTAAACAAATAATATATTATCCAAAGAAATACATTTGTGAATGTATTTTAAGAAATTGAACAAAAAATTTTTGGTTGTACATTTTTTACGTATATTATAATTAAGAATTATTTAAATTAGTGACTGTCTTTTTTTCTCACAACTCTCATTTTCGCTTTCATTGTTTTCTTCATAGTCGAAATTTTACATATTTATTTTCAATCATTCGCCGCCTAATAAATTGTTGTAGATTTTTTTAGTTTTTAAAAGAAATTAAAATCATCAATTATTGTAAAACGAGACAATATGTAAACATCTTATTTCTAACAAACGCACAAATATATTTTCATAAATAAATTTCGTGTTTTATTCCCTAATGATTTAAAAATCCTAACAATTTACGTAATTATTTTTTCAGTGTTTGCATTGTTCTCAAAAACTATATTGAGTGCCCCGAGATCTATAGACCAAATTAGAACTAGTTGCTTAACGTCTCAGAATAAATAAAACAACTTAATATATTTTTATAGAATATTGAATATTAGGTAAAATACTATAGGTAAATAATAATGTTTTAAAACAAAACATAAATAACCAAATAAATGAAATTGATAAACCGAAATGAAGCCAACACACCTGCATCTACATGGGCTGAAAATACGCAAGGATAAAAATATTTCAGGTTTTTCAGGCGTGAAACTATACACACGCTTCATGACCACGGACGCTTGGAGGTTGTTTATTTTCAGTAAGGATAAAATTAGTAAACATTCGACTAGTGTTGCTAAGGCTAATAACTAATTCAAAGTTTCTGTCGACCACCGTAAGTTTAGTTTACCGAACAAATTCTAGCAGTAAACTGCAGTTTCTCGACCCAAGTGCCAACAAATCAGAGCCAAACTGATCTAAGCATTAGCCATGTATGTAAATAAATATATATATATATATATATATATATATATATATATATATATATATATATATATATATATATATATATATATAATCAAATCACACGTACTCGAGCGGTGTACTGCTACTGATTTTCTTTGTACTCCAGTGCCAAAAAATGTTCAATGTGAATTGGTATGACTTCCCCAAACATCAAAACAGCTGATTGTATTTATTTACGTTTGTCAAGGTTCTGATTTTATTCTTATGCGTTCAACAACAGTTTTATTTTCACACCTGCTACATGCTACATCACGAATTTAATACTATTCAAAAATGTGTCTAATATTTTCGATGAAATATTAAACATTAGTTACATTTATAAATATGTACTGGTATGTGAAAAATTTTTAAAAATTGATATATTAATAATTACTTTTACTATTTATATATTATTTAATGTGTATTAACTTAAGGTGAACCATCAAATTCGCTAAAACATCGTGCCATGTAAATGAAAACTAAAAAATACTATTCGATGTGTATTTGCATAAAAAATTCTTAGTAAAAATTTCATTTAAGTTGAGCTTGTATTAATGGAGAAATAAAATAAAAACTATGTAAAAGTGCCTATTTTGGAGGATTTTATTTTTTATCTCCAATAATACTAGTTAGAAATAAATGAAATTTGTATCATGCATTTTTAATGCAAATACACATCGAATGACATAATTATTATTTTTAAATTAAAACTTCCATAATAGACACTTTTTCATAGTTTTAATTTTTTTCTCCATTAATACAAGCTCAAATTAAATGAAATTTTTACCAGGCATTTTTTATGAAAATACACATCGAATGGTATTTTTTATTTTCATTTGCAAGGCACGATGTTTTTCTAAACGAGCCTGATGGTTCACCTTAAATAAAACAACAAATCGGATCAATTATAAGAAAATTTGACTAATTGATAGCATAAATACGCAACTGGTAATTATTAATATTTTTTAACATTTTAATCAGTGAAAGGTCAAAGAAAAATATGTTTAACGCGCAAAGTTAAAAAACTATATTTGTCGCGTATGATAAATAATGTATTTAAAAATTACGTTTTAAGAATCAGGAACTAGTGCTAGGTGACCGTACATTATACCATGGAACAAATTTCCGGTCAACCTTCGTTTATTAATAAATTGCAGTAAATAAATAAATAAATAAATAGATACGCATGCGCCTCTCTGAATCATGAATAAATAACAGTGCATTTTCAATAGTTATTATAAAATCAAATCATATGATGATTGTGTAATTTGAACAACAAATGAAATATTTTTAATGCAATCGTATATTATACAATTTAAAAATAATAATATGCTACCTCTCTATGAGACTGCATGTCGCCTATAAAGGGACAAAAACAACTTGATATATTCAATTTCTGCTACTCCTGATACAAAGAAAGCAATTCTAAGCCCTCGCGCATCATGTAACCCGAATAAAATTGGACGAGGGTGATGCTTTCGTCACAACTAGTTAGCCACATTGAAATCAATACTCGTTTGTGATTGGTCGCATGTGAGCTTAGAGTACGCCTACTCACCCTGTTGCAGCAGGAACAGCACTGTCGGCAAGGGCAGGATTAGCGAACAAGTTAGAGCAGGGTGGGCTGCCTGCGGACGGGTAAATATAGCGGTTGTGTGTTTCGGGTGTTACACGTGCGATGGTGCTGTCATCGTGTGTGCACGCGGGACTAAACAAAAATAGCCTTTAGCAGGGTGAACCTGAGTCAATGTCAAATGACGACCTTCGCTATTAATATATTAAATACACACACAACGCTAAGACACCAAGTGACATGTGCACCTAGTAGTACAGTGTGTTTGAAATTTGTTGAACGAAATACTTTTTACTTATTTTATCAAAAATCTATATTGATATCTAAGTTTGTCTAACACTTATTAGTCCGTTTCTAAACATAACCACTAATTTAGTGTATAAGAAGTTAGGGTTAATATTTAACGATAAATAACGAAGATAAATCGTAAATCAATTTGAGTTTTGGAACTAGTTACTATCTAAAAATCATTTCCGAGTAAAAGTAACAAATTTTTGTTGGAGTGGACCTTTCGTTTCTTAAAATATATTATGTATTTCTATTCTTGTAATAGAAACCAAGATGACGTATCCAAGGAACATCTCTGAATCAACTAAAACTCAAATACACTCTACATTTAGCTGAAGTTCAGACTCAGTAGTGTACACCCTGTCAACCAATGACACTTTGTCATTTATTTAAAATAAAACAATTGAACGACACAGTTGCCAGTGATGTGTTCTTTGAGGTTATTTTCAAGCACCGCCTACGGGGTGCTTGTGATGTCACTGCGCGCCAATCACCATGAACTGTGTCTTAAAGAACTTTTATCATATATTTTTAACTCCAATGTATATTTTAATTTAAGGGTTGAATAAAATCTTTTTATGTCTATTTTTTACTTTATTCAAAAATAAATTAACATAAAATTTGTTTAAATTGAACAAATATCGTAATAGTCAGACTCGATTCGGGGAAGGTCAAAAATGGTATTTCTGTTAAAACCTCGAGATCGATTTTTTTTCATAATTATAATACTTATTACTTCGTATAAGTAAAAAAAAAAATACCATGGATGTAGATTAAATTTTAAAAAACATCTTAGAAAAGTTATGTTTAATATAATTTTCTCGTAGGTATTATAAAATATTTTCTGTTTTTCAAGAAGATATGTTATGTGTGTGAATGATCACAAAACATTTATTGCATGTTGTGGAAATAATTGTAGTTTATTATAATAATATCGTATTAAAGAAAATCGTGAAATATATTTTCCATTAGATCATCTGCAACTGCAAGAAATATAATTAACCTTTTCCTGCAGTTTATAATTTCTTTTAATATTTTTTCGAATTATAACAAAATTTGCCAATAAATGCCCTGATGTACATGACGTGTCATGACCATAGTACTAAACCTAAGCACAACCATTTTTAGGTACGTAATGTGACGTGATGTCAATAGTCAAAAAAATATTATGACCGTTTTCAAAGCAGCATATATATATATATATATATATATATATATATATATATATATCGCCATATATATATATATATATATATTATATATATATATATATATATATATATATATATATATATATATATATATATATATATATATATATATATATATATATATATATATATATATATATATATATATATATATATATATATATATATATATATATAAATACATTGCTGTAGTCAAGAAGTCTGTGTATTCTTGGCAGAGTTATTATATTTGAATTACTTATCTAATCAATCAATATATAATTATTTAAACGCATCAATAAATAAACCTAATGTTTTTGTTTGTTTATCAATTTAACTTTTCTAAAAGTTTATTGACAAAAGAGTCGACAACATACTGAAATAATAACCATATTCTCTTACTAATAAATAATTTTCTCTTAATTATCATTTATATTATAATTAGATACAATATATTACCTCATAAATTCACAATGTTTTTGCGAACAAATCGAAAACTGAATAAGTCGAAAGCATTTTTGAAATAATGATATTATTTATGCTTTATACAATATCTATAAAATTGATAATAAAAATAAAAATTTGTATTTACGCCCTAAAATTTACGCAATTTTTAAAATTACATAAGCTATATATATATATATTAGTTATAAAAACAAAATTATCATAAAATTATATTTAGAAATCGAAAGTTCCAACTATAGTAAACCAAAAACTAAATATTTTAAAAACAGCAAAGTATACTTATTTAAATTTACAGTTTGCTTCTTTACCATTACTATATATGTGTTGAACTATTACACTTGGACTATATTTAAAACCTAAATATTACTACTTCCGTCAAGAAAGAGCAAATTTTAATAACGAAAATCCCCAACATATCGTACCGCCAAAACAAAACAATACCACCATTAATATCTAGCACTAGTGCGAAAACAATGGCATTATTCAACAATTAACAGTCGAAAAAATTTGCATCACTTTCAGTTTATTACCATCAAACTCATATTCCTCGAGTTAATGGTATCAAAACTACATTCATAAAAGTGAAAATAATAGAAAACTTTTTGGTTATATAATGCAGATAGTACCGACTGAGTATACATAACAAAAACGTTAGAAAAAATACCTGTGTGTTAAAATGTATGCCAAGGTAGGCAGGCCCCGGCGCATGCGCACAACTTTCAATGCCCCTTTGCACCTAACTTCACTTCTGTTGCTCTACAATTAAGAAGATTCACTCTTCGTGCATGTGACGTCACATATTTTTCTATCGCGTTTATAGAGTTGTTACGTCAGTCAGAAGACAATTTTATTTCATCTTTTTTTCTCTCTCTCTGTTAGTCTAGATTTTTTGTGTTTACGGTGCTATTGTCTTCATTTTGAAGAACAATTGATGCTGTTTTCAGTTCCGTAAATGCACTAAGCACGGAAAATTACTTTAGTTTATGAAATTCTGTTAGATAAGTAGATAATCGTAGCTGCTTACTACCCTTTAATTCTTTAAAATTATTATGAAATACTTTGTGTATTTAGTACATATATATATTTCTAAAGCCAGAACAAGACATGTGTTAAACGCAACAACTTCCGGTTTTACATTGACAAATAGTACATTTCTTTAATAAATTTCGAAGTATTTCTCATCAATTCTGGTCATACTTTGGCAGTATGAACGTTTCCTTTAAAAATCCCACACTCAACCACAATTGGATAAAGTTTAACGTAACTTAATATATTATAAAAGTAAAATCTTAAAATATTTTTACAAAAACCAGATAGTAATGTTTGTAAATACAAAAATGATAAATTATTTATCATAAATATGTAAAGAACAATGGCATCAGGAAATAGTGTGCTGATTTTATTATACATTATTTTGCGTGTAGCTAAAATAAACATTCGCAAAAAGTAGGAAGTGTCTGAACCAGCAGGCACGTGTTGTATGAAAATTTTTGGTAAAAGTTTGCCGAATTTTAACTTTCACTCATTCCCATCACTCAGATATGAATGAATTCGCGTGTACTAAATTTTCGCATTATATTATTTTATATACCATTATAATTACTCGTCCATCAGATATTTACTTTTATAAGTTTTATTTTATTTTTTAAATCAGGGTTGAAACTAAACGAAATAAATGTTGGAGTAAAATATGAAAGAATGTTTAAATTATTTTCAAAAATAAAATCTTTATTTATTATATAGTAACAGATGCAGATATAGCAACTGTAAATATCTCTATTGTTATTTTGATTCGATAATAATAATTATATTTTTTAAAAACTATTATTATGACGAACGTATATTCAGTTCATTGTTCTATATATTAGCAAATCAACTTAAAAATAGTTTTTGGATATCCGTTCATCGGATCAGTTCACTAGCGTTTCATATATGAATTTTTATACGAAGTTCGATCGACAATGGGAGCGACAGTTGAAAGTGTATCCTGAATTTTGTAATTTTATAAAATAATTAAGGTCGTTAAGTTGTTAATTAGTCGACTCTAAGGTCGTTCTTTATGCATCGAATTCATTAAAATTTCATATTTTATATAAATAACGTACAGTACCGTATCGATCATTTTATTCAACTGACATTCCTGACATTTCGCAACGTTGGCAACGGTTTATAATTGATTTTTAGAACATTTTGACTATTTAATAAATTTAAACAATTTTTTTGGCGTACATCGTATGTTTGAGAGAAAATAAAAATTAATGTAAATTTACTTTCATTTTTTTCTAACTGTATATCTACCTAAAAATATAATGTTCCTTTGCAAAGAGATTAAAACAAAATTATTTTCTGATTGAAATATAATACATGTCTATTGAAAATGAATTTGATAGTTATATAAATTAGAAAAAGTTATATATTTCGCTATACCAATTACCAGTAGTTTAAAGCACACTTCCGTCATAATATTAATTTACATATTATGAAGGAAATTTGTAGGTATATATACCGAGATTATTTATATTTCACAAAACTATACAGTTATTATAAATATGAAATAAAAAAAGTTGAACGTTTTAACATGAATATTCGAAAGGATTGTTTTCGAATTATATATCAAGTGAAGCGTTAACTACAAATATAACCCAAATACGAATCCACAAGTTCATCTACACTATTTACACTTGCATTTATAGTACATGTACATAACACATGGTTTAACATATGCAGATCTCTGCATTACACTCCTACAAGAGCAACAGAACCAGACGTATACAATACGCATCTTATGGCTGCATCTTTGTCTACCGGAAATGACACTATGTTAGAATTAGGTCGGCGAATAGCCGTTCTGTGGCAGTAGGCAGAACGCCAAAATCCTGCACAGCTATCTCCATCTTCCTTCAACCAAAAACACATCAAATGCATCCAACTCACTCTTGCATATAGTATTATTATTACATGGATATGTGTTAGTGATATTGTATATATGAATCAAGTGTGTCGTGTTTTGAGATCACGAAAACGTGCGTGGTTTAAAATAGACCGTGTGACGTCATAAGTGCACTAGTATATACTGTTGGGGGATTTTTAGCTGGACGGTAGTTAGATGTGTGTGTATTTAAAAACACAATGAAATCTTGTTTTGCATAAAATGACTGTCTATTTGCGTGAAGTTTTAACACCAATAGTCAAACATTTTAGCAACAAATAAATTTTCTGAATTTCTCTAGATTAGGGAAAAATAATTCTTGTTGGTGCTATCGTTAATAAGATAAAAAATTATTTGGTTCGTCATACTATTTATAGTTTTATTTATAGATATTATAAATATAAGTTTAATAAAACTTTAGTAATAAGATATCGAACTCCGTGTTTATATTTGTAAAAAATGTTTTATCATTTACAGACGAAAAAATCTATAATATTGCATACATATTTCTGATCAAGAAATTATTATTTTCTGTTAAATATTCTTAAGTCAATATTTATGAAAACAATTACCCAGTCTACAAATAACAAATGGTATCGGTGCAAATTTAATCTCGCATTTTTTCCCTAGATAATCGAGATAGTAAGAATGTCACATACATGGGCGTAGTAAACAAATGAATGAATGTCGTATGTGTAACGTTTAAGGACATGCGGTCATAAATAAATCACCGTTTGAACGTTGGCAATTGAAAATTAATTAGAGCAATTTTTAATTGATTGGAAAAAAGTTGAAAGAAATTATTCTGTTGCTCATTTCCCGCAATATGTTTTTTCCTTAAAGAAATGACCATGGCATTTCCTAATTAAAAAACTTTAATTTGTTTAAATTTCTTTATCTTAAATCAGAACTTGTTTTACTGAGTGTTTCTCAATTATAGTTCTATACAAGAAGATCCTAAATTATTTCTTATTTATTTTATCTATAATTTCTTTTATTGAACGACTTTTTAATTTACATAATAATCAACAATATAGAATTGTTTTTTTGACAGCAATGTTAAATGTTCATAAAACACAAAAATATCGATTTGATTTTGATGATTTATATACGTTGTTTAATTTTAACTTAGAGTGGTGAAAATGGTCACTTTTGAAATTAAATAAGATAGTAAAAAAAGGTTGTGATAACTATAGAAATATATGATTTAAAATTTCACTAATATCTAAAGAATTTTCTCGATTAGTATAATTTGTTAAAATATCAATTCAGAATTCCTACAAAGCTTATAATTATTTTTCCTACGCATAAATAATAACAAGTATATCTTGCTTATCCATGTTTTTTTTAAAAACAAAAGCAAATTTGCTTTTGATCAAGATTTGAATCTATAAGTGAAAGCAAAGGCACGTCCTCTAAATTATCAACTCGTTGAACTTAATCATTAGCAATAAATAAATGAATAAAAATTTGCAAAATGTATCGCGATTAATCGATTTATCTATAAATTCAAGGAACTACTTACTGTTATACGGTAAAAAAAATTGCAACAGCACTTGACTTTGTATCATGAACTTAATAACAAAAAAATCGTTTTTATAATCCACAAAGGATAAAAAGTAATATTTATTTGTCGATAGCAGGAAGTGAATAACAACAAGAGAGAATTGAACACACGTGGTCGTATTCGTATTGAATAACAACAAATGTTCTGTAAAATATTTCATTCTTAAATTAGAATCGTAGTGTATTTTTGTACACGCAAGTTGTACTATGTGTGTTATCATCTTTTTCTGGCATTGATAAGGACAAAATGTTTGATAAGAGAGACTATAATTTGTATCAACAAGTTTTGGATATTATTCATGTGGAAACAGTACCGGGTCTAAGCTATTCAAAACCCTTATACATACATATATCATACATAAATCCCGCTATATACCGTTGTTTATTCTGAATATAGGCGTAACGGGATACCTTGCACCGCGATATGCGCAAAAGAAAGAGTGAGACGAATATAAATAGCATATATATTGTAAAGTGGTGGTGGCAACAGTCTTCTGCGCATATCAAGGTTCAAGCTATGCCGAGTGGCCTGTATATACAGATATGTGCGCGCAGGCGGCGCGCGCGTGTGTGTGTGTGTGTGTGTGTGTGTGCGTGTGTGTGTGTGTATGTGTTGTGTGTGTGTGTGTGTGTATTGTGTGTGTGTTGTGTGTGTGTGTGTGGTGTGTGTGTGTGTGTGTGCGTGTGCGTGCGTACGTGTGTGTGTGTGCGCGCGCTTCTGTGTGCGTGCGTGTTTTTTTTGGCGCGTGCGCGCTTGTGTGTGTGTGTGTGTGTGTTATTTGAGATCATACTGAAGGGTTAAAAATAACAATGATGCTGCATAAATATTAATCTTCATCATGGTATGTTAGTGTTGAGGTTGTGCCAGTTGTGATATATCTTAGCATATTATATAGAATAGATAAAGAATTAGACTGTGAGACAAGTGTTCGTGTATATTTGTTTAAGACGTAGAATCTACGATTTCTGACCCATTTCAAGGGTCTTGGAACATACATACATAAATGGCATGTATGTATGTATGTATGTATATATGTATATATGTATATATAAAAACATATACTCATACCCAGTGCGTATGAAAATACAACATGTGTGTTTATGGAAAATTAAATCATATCACAAATATAACGAGATATCAATGACGTGGTACATACTTTAATTTATATTTGACAAAAATAACCCATTTCTAAGATTAATTTGTATATTATCAATATTCTATCTTTTTATATGTACCAGTATGTACTTAAAATGTGTACTAAATATATATCATATGTATATGGAATATTTTATTTTTATAAATATATACGTATGTATGATTATCATTGTGTACTGATATTTCAATATTTATTTTATTATTATAAAAATTACGTAATTTTTTTCTATTTTTGTGCAAAAATATATATATATATATGCAATACCTAATAAATAAATAATATGCATATGACGTCATATTTTCCAAATGAGGAATTATATAGGTAGGTATAAATTTTCATTCTAAATTATTTCGATTCCAAAATTGTATCCGTTTTTATTGATAATTCAACACATTTAATCTGCTATCAGTTAAATTCCAAAACCGAGAATTTTTATTTAGAAAAAATCTTCTATGATAAACTTCTGTAAATATCCTTGCTATAACACTGACGTTTTGGCCTCTCTAATAGAACGTATACAATTTATTTTCATGACGTCTTTTCAAATTGCCATAAAATTAGAATTACGCAGATTACTTATCACAATCTGGTTCAATTTTACAAACAATGAGTTTAATAAAAATAAATTGTTTATTGCTATTTTTAACAACTGCAATATTGATAAAGATATTTTGAATAAATATTATGCACTTGTATCAAAATTGACGTGCTCAGAAATTATAAAAAGTTTCGAAGATTACACATATTAAACATAAAAATAAAATTGCTTACAAGTGCGACCAATTCAATTTAAAAATCCGAAAACGAATTTTGTTTTTGTCATTTTACCAAATAAATTACATATATAATATGATAATTAACGATTCAGAAACTGTGATTTATTCTACGACTCTGCAACTATTATTAATTTATAGGTAACACTGAAATAAGATCTCTTTTTGCAAAACGTTCAATTTATTTCAGGGTAGAAATTATTTCTACCCTAAAAAATGTACCAGTTACAAGAAACTTGTTATTGACATTCTTAAATATCTTATTTATGTTTCCATAGTTACGTAGCTATGGGGACATAATATTTAATAAATCGTATCAACTATGCCTGTCAATTGTTTAATAGGAAAACAAAATGGACTCAAATAATGTGGGATTTGACATTTAATATCAATTTGTGACAAATAGATTTAGAGAATTGGACCATAAGTTTTATAAAGAGAATATGTAATATTTTATAAACCTTGCAAAAATGTATATATTTTTTTTACAGATTTATAGATATTACCGTATTGTATTTTACTTTCGAGCAGTGTATATACACATTTACAACTACAACTACTTGTTGCTTATACGAGACGTAGACATATGTACATAACCAAAAACATGACGTGCAATGAATAAGTTATAAATGCACTCACATTTTCCAATGAACACCATCCTGCCGATCAATTGATATCACAAACACTTAAAAACGTTCCAATTGTTAGTTTTCACATATTTTCGAGCTGCTTTTCCAGGTTAAACCCCAATTTTCAATGCACAAACACGTGGAACACACAACATGATAAGCCATAACTAACGGACACTGGCCGCAAGGGTCGTGCGCAAACCCAGACGTGTTTTTGAATTTTCTAGAATAACAGGTGACTAGATATTTACAGTTCTGTTTATGCGTATTACTTTATAAATATTTCAACGCTTAAATTGTCTCATTTATATAATTAGCAGTGTTTTATTGAGTTTTATACACAAAATAATTATTAAGACGATGTGTTTGTGTGTGAGTGCTCTACAGCCTAAACTGTTGAAGGTAACATGATGAAACTTAAAACTTTAGTAATAGAAGCGTTTCAAAAGTTAGTAAAATATTAAAAATATTATATATTTTGTAGTTAATTTGAAAACTATAAAGCGTCCGGCCATAATTATTTCTAATATGGCGTAATGAAATATTATATTTTCCTAAATGTTTAAAATTTAGTATTTTAATATCCTTCCTATCTAAACAAAATATTCCTACTACTACTACGTATAAGAAAGACACACAAGACACTATACAAATTCGGGGAAAAAACGTTTCATTTAAATTTTAATGTGGTTGGTGAAACATGTTGATATTAATTAATTAATTAATATTAATTAAATTCTGCAAATGTATGTAGGGATTTTAAAGTCGTGCATGTCCTGTTTTAAATATTATTCGTTCGTATAATTTAACTTTTCTTGAAAAAGCGATTTGTTTATTATAATTTATAATCTTTTAAACAAATTGTTTATTTATCACTGCCGGATATCCCACATTATGTAACTATTGATTTTGAACACATAGTCAAATTTTTAAGATGATCCTTAGGAAGGATGCTGTCACGGGTCACTCGATATTAATATCATTTAGTTCTTATCGCAGGAAGTATGCATCAAAATTGGAATTATTTCGAATATTTTAACATTTTTGCAGACTGCTATGTGACAATTTGTGATATAATATGTTTGATAATTTTTTTTATTCCTCTTGTCAGAAAAAAAAATTATCAGAAAATGAATATGATAATAAATTGTTATTACAGATAATGTACTTGTTAATTTCATAATTAGTTCTACAATAGTGTGTTATTATAAACTATTTGTCCTATACATTCGTTTTTTGCGCTAAAAATGCCAGTTTTACCACCTAGTCCCCCCTTTTTTCTATCAGGTCATATTTTTTGTATTGTAATAACAAATTGATTAAAACATGCAATATGAATTTGACTACTTCACATTTAACGTCACAAGTATACGTACGTAATACATTTTCTAAATATTTTGATAACTAGAATTGATTTATTTGAAACGGTAGTAAATTATAAATAACATAAAACAATTGTTATTAGCGTAAAATTTAAAGATTGTGATTAATTCTAAAAATTACCCTATAGTAGATTCCATAATTATTTTTTATTAATAATTAATATTCAACATAATTATCTATTATACTTATTATTTAAATAAATAAATCAAAGTAGTAGCCATCAGTGTAATATATAAAACGCGTTAAATCAAATCAAATGTCAAAAACCACGTGTACTAATATCATATGTTTTAAGTCAATAAACAGAAATTCACTCTTGTTTTACATATATCGGTACAACTTTTAAGATAATTTAAAATAATTGTCAATGAGATTAAATATAAATTTAGTTTAAAAATATCGGTATTATATGTATATATATTTATATGTTTATTGATAACCTTTCTAATAAATGTTATCATTACTAGAGAGATACATTAGAAACGTTTTATGTATTTGAATATGTTTGTTCATCTTTTGCGACTTTTTTAAAATTTAAGGTATCATTTCGCAGTATTGTCTTACTCTCAAAATAACAATATATATTCTTCGTTAACATAACTTACTCTCCTAATTGAATCCATTATAAAAGAAAAAAAGTAAGGCAATTTATATAATCTTTCAAAAAAACCAATAACGACATTCAGTTAATTTTTATTCGCGATACAAAAATCCAAAGATAAATCAATAATCGAATATACCAAACCGTTTCTTTATCCACAGTTAGCATTGACGTTTAAAGTGATTTGCAATATTTTTCAGTTAAAAATATATTATAATATTTTTTAACTTTAATCCTACCATAACAATTTACGTCACATATCGGCAACTCATGAAAAGTTACAAGAAAAATCTGATTATAAACGTGGCTTATCAATTAAATTATAAAATAACAAATCCGTATAAAATGTCTATTGGCAACAGGGACACTAATATTCAAATAAGAAAAAAATGATTTTATCACTATTAAGTTGAAAGTTCAGGGGCAGATAATCAAAATTTATTATTATTGAAAATTACTTATCAAAATTTAAACAACGATTTTCTTTTTTATTTACGAAAATAACCACGTGATTCTAGTCGCATGATTTTATTGAAAATATTAATGTGTGACGTCATTAAAGACCATGGGTCCATGGACACATTAATGCAGAGGGACATTTTAATATCCAAATAGTACCTAAATATGTTTTTCTTATATTTTATTACGTACTTAGTAATAAAGGCAACCGCGTAATATTTAATCAAAAATAAAGATGATACACATAATATTATAATCTCTTAGTGAAAATAATTTAGGGTCAATTATTGCAGATTTTAATAAACTGTCAATATTTATTTTAGAAAAAGTAAAAATTAAAATCGGCTTATTCGTAAAACAAATATCAATTGATTATCTAGCAAACAAGCCACTCCTATTAAAATGAAAAAATACGTATCTATTTCGAGCAAGTGCCCAAAAACGTCACACTGTTTCCATAAGATAAACTTATGTTTTGTAAATAATAAAAACGATAAATCAAACTATCAAGGGACCTGTTTATTCAGCAAAATGTCCTTCTAGTAGTAGATTTTTTTTTGAAACATAGAAGCAATAACATCTGAAGTAAAACTTATAATAACAATTTAATAATATACACATACATATTATGTTATTGAGAAATGACTGAATAATAACTCGACTAAATCAAACCAGTGTATTTTAATAAAATCAGGAATACCTATATAAAATGTCATTTATTTAGAATCCTAAACCATTTACTAAGTACATTTGTTTTACTTTCATTTTTTATCCACTACTGTCTACTGTATATTTAACTAATTTTCATATATTATTTTTTATGTAGGTATATAATATATAACGGTATCCTCTGTATCGACAACGGACAGGCCTAAAGAAAGAGCTGCCAAAATATTTCAGGTGTAACTTTCTATAGTTATACTTTATATATACAGTTAAATTTATTATCGTGAAATTTACACCTTGCATACATTTGAAATGGAGAATGTGTTTCAAATAGAGACACCTTGTGTAAATCAACCAACTCCTACATAAATTAGATCAAATTATATAGTTTTTAAACAAATATATATATATATATATATATATATATATATATATATATATATATATATATATATATATATATATATATATATATATATATATATATATATATATATATATATATATATATATATATATACATATATATATATATATATATATATATATATATATATATATATATATATATATATATATATATATATATTTATATATATATATATATATATATATATATATATATATATATATATATATATATATATATATATATATATATATATATATATATATATATATTTATATATATATATATATATATATATATATATATATATATATATATATATATATATATATAAAAGATAACCCAAGACATTGTACTGTCCTTACAGTCAGGGAAGTTTTGATAAAATTAAAATAAATGTTATTGTTAAAATTATAATAGTGTATTAAAATATCACGACTTTCTATTTCAATAAAATAATAGTTTGGGTCTCACAAAAGTCGACAATTTTCACACAATAACAGATGTAATTTTTCATTTTTAATTATAAAAACCCTAATTTTGCTTTCATTAAAACTGTAGGGGACACTTGACGTACACATAACAATAAAAACTACCTTACAAGATATGTTAAAATACATGAACTAATTGTGCTATTCTGTATCTCAACACTATATGCTATAGAAACGTATGTATATGCTTTTGAAGGTTATTGAGCCTATAAGACCTAAAATAAACTATTTTTGATAACTAGCGAAATGTCATATTTATTAATTTTATATTTATTGATGCAATTTAAATTTGTACGACATATGTTTGTAAGGAGATCACTAGGTTTGCTGTATTTGTATAGCACAGAGCTTTTTTAAGATTGATTTTATTTCTACTGTGAAGTTTGTTACGTTATTTCTCGTAGTTTATGACATTTTCTAAAAAAATACTACTTTAAATACAAATGTTACTGTTAGTTTACACCTCTTAAACATATTTTTAAATCTGCGAGTTTATTAATTAAAGCATGAATATAGCTTATAGACTTCAATAAGAATATTGAATGCGTAAGTAATTTAAAGTCGCAAATGCGTGCATGGCTATAGACAAATTTGCTGATGGACTTTTTATTAAAAATAAATGCAAACTCTACTAAAAGTAAAAATTTAAACAAAGTTTTTAAAAATAAAAATGCTAGCTTGGTCCGTTGTTAAAATAGGTCAAAAAAAATATATGTATATCTATAAGACCGACACGTGGATAACCCACTATCTAAAAGTGAAAGTTTTTCTGATGCGTACACTTCTCAGAGTCTCATGTTCGCGCATGCGTCGCCCAGCAGCGCCACCGTGGCGTCGTTCTGAACGAGAAGCTCGCAGGAAATTGTGCCTAATGGTCAGCATCGCTAAAGACCCAACATTTTCAGCATGGCATCAACTTTTGGTGTCCGAAAAACAAGAAAATAAAACAAGATTTTTGAACTCACTATGATGCTGCGTCCAGCGAGTTCAGCGCATAAAAATATACGCTGTTAACACGGATGCAAGGTGCGTGTGTATAAGAGTGCAACTACACTGTTATTTTGAGAGGTGGAATTTTTTGGTACACGCTCCGATGCTAGTCAAGCAGAAAATTATTATTTTCGTTCCAAGAAATTTTTCATTTTAAATTCGATTTCTATGTTTCATACTAAAATCGAACGAATGGTCTATATATTACAGATTTATTTATAGATTCTAGATAACAATAAAATTTTAATTAAATCAATATGGAATCTTATAATATACGTTTATGGACAAACAATGCATTTATAATTATCATAAGTATAATCCGCCAACGCCTAAATTCTTTGTAGGAGTTCAAATGTTTGTTGTAGGTTCATCCATTTTTAGTGTTACCTTGTTCAAACATCAAATTAGTGATTATAATTATAGGTAATCACGTAGGCCAAGAGGAGTTATATTATATAATATTGCAGTATTGCAACGGATTGCCATAAATAGGAACATCATCAGGTAATAAAAGAAATTAGAATATAAGTATAAAAAATTAAGATGTAAACAAACTTCGACCTCGAAAAATATGAATCACTCATTCATACGTGAACAATCCTATTTTGGTGTAAATTTAGAAATCTTACATATTTATTTATAGAATTATATGTGTTGTTCGTTTTTGCAAAGACTATTATTTGGCTGTATCACATTTTAGGCATAGGTATATCTTAATTTTCTTCTGAATATTGACTTATTTTTTTATTTTATTTACTATGTTTACAAACAAATCTCGATACTAAATTAAAGTGTGGATAAAATTTGTGAATAAGTTCTAAAATTTAATTTAAATTATATCGCTTTATAACCAAACCTATTCATGATTAACTAAATAGCCACAAAAAGCTCGCCTTACGTAATAGCGAAGACCTAAAGCATTCGGTAGTGTGTCTGTAAGTATCTCGGATTGAAAAATGTCTTTAACAAAAAGTTTACCTTAAATCTACAAATATATGCAACTCATATACTTGGATATTAGTCGTTGCTTACTCGGTCGTTCGTAAGACCAAATGTGTCACTTCTTCTCCTCTTAAAATACTGAACGGATTGACACCAAATTTGGTATACATAATCTATGGGTACACAATTCATGCACCAATCTTTCTTTAATGTTCGTTATGATATTGGAATGCGTTTTTATGATTAAGCATATATGATTTTTTGATATATGCAATTAAAGAAAATAATCAAAATATATACGCTTTTCCTGACTTACCATTTAGAAGCTCAACAGTATTTTCATTTCTGAAACAAACAAAAATATTGAGTAAAATCAAAATGTTTATAAAATAATGAACCATATGAATTTGGTTTGTTGTCAGGTGACCCACTTTTCCCTACAGGTGATAAAACAAAATACACAAACTTTATGATTTGACGAGAGTTAGAAATGACATTTCAGAAAGAGACAGCAAAAAATACACTAAAGAAACAAAAATACAAATTCCTAACGTTGACATAACAAGTGACAGTCTGTATAGACAGTGACCTATTTTACAATCAAAAATTAAATAACAAAAGTACGGAAAAAATTTAGAGAAAAAAACTCGAAAAAAACAAACTTCGAATGCAAGAGTGCAATTAGTCACACACAATTGCAAATGCAGTGGCGTTCGTCAGCACCTGTGGTCAACTGTGTTTATAATATTCATTTCCATTTCGATTGTTTAAAATAATTTAAATTGTTACTCGGGGTGAATTTTAATTATGTTTTGTTGATAGTTCTTTGTTGATGTAAAATTAATAAAATTTTGACCTTAGTATGTTATAATTTTATTTCATGTCTAGTTGTCCGGAATTTATCACGAGCTTTTAATAAGATCGAGATATTTTACCTATCCCTGATATTTGTTTGTAGTATTAGACATATACCGCCCGTGGCAAACACTGAAACTATCCATTCCTTCCAGCTGTGAGTAGTCAGGTTGCTAGTAAATCATTTTGAATTATTATCTTGACCAGATGATGAAAGCAAAAAAATAGATATTGTAGCTTTACTATTTCAATAGCATATACCTAAAAGCAGAACATTTACTAGATAAATAATGAATGACGTCATCTCTTGATAATTCATTCAATCGTTTTGATCTAAGGTGACGTCATTAAACATTCAACGCGCGCATACTTGTGGAATTCTTCTCAATGTTGATGTTTTTGTTAAAAATAATTGTCAAAAACACGCATAACTTTCTTTGTTACTATTTATTATGTAATGAATAAAATACATATCGTGAGTAAGCGGAATATTAGAGTATTTATGAATATAAATTTAATGCGTGAAGTATGTAAGGCCAGATTAGAATGGCGAAAGTTAGAAAGAATGAAAATGTTTTAAAAGGGTTGTCTGCCACCCTATTTATAGAAAAAGGTG
The DNA here is from genome assembly GCA_018344505.1 of Nebria ingens riversi. NCBI lineage: Eukaryota > Metazoa > Arthropoda > Insecta > Coleoptera > Carabidae > Nebria > Nebria ingens. Next base: position 125,166 of record JADQWA010000113.1, on the reverse strand, counting down.
TAATAATTTGATGTGTTGTGTAAATCTCTGAAAAAAGTTTAAATCGACGTCGCTGGCGCTAAAGATGTTTGCACATTATAGAATCACTGAACCAAACAGTTAGTTTGGCTATTCTAGTATAACCGCGCGCGCGTCTAGTTGTTAAAGTAAATAAAGAGGCCATGGTTTGAAAGCGAAATCAGCGAATGTTTTTAATTCAAACTTTACCCATAATCCTCCATGTGCACGGAGCGCGGGGGCTCGTTTGCACGTTCACGTTCGTTCGTCCGTCGCACGCTCTAGTTCACGAGCGCGCGTGCTCCATCCACAGTTACATAACACAGCTAAAGTATGCGCGCGCCCGCGATCTCAAGCAAAACTTGACGAATAATTCATCTTTATCGTTGGTATTTTTCGCTGGCAATTTCTCACGGTCTTTGCTATTATAACGTAACAATTATGCATTCGTGGTAGCCATTGTTGTTCCGTTGTTTTAACAACAAGAGGTTGGTGTTGTTGATGTTATTGTTGTGGATGTCGCGAAACTAGGATAGCGATGCGTTCAGAGAGATAATCTGCTATGGGATGGTCTTCTTCCGTGTGTAACTTCATATTAAATAATACTGACATTGTCTATTGAATAGTTTGGCTATATTATTATTTACTAATAATATTTTATTGTTTTATCTATTTGCGACACATCTTATTTTTTAATATTACCAAGAGAAGGACTTATAGATCTGACCTTCGCTTATCATAGGTTGTAGCTGTCAATATATACGTTTATGTGGTATGTGTTAAAATATTAATTTAACAAAATTATAAACCACAGTATATATAGGCCGTAAATTTTAAAAATCTTTACGTTTTATTAATAAATCAACTCGAAATGCATCCAGGCACACAGCAGAGAGTACGATTTTTTTTCGTTTGTTTATTTAGGCAAAATTCCATTATTGGTGTTCAATAATAGTACAGCAAATGTAGAATATTACATGTTATACACTTCTCATAAACTAATAATAACTGATAAATGAAAACAGCTGGATTTTGTTTACAACTGCCTTCATGCGTTAGTTCTCAAGTTGTATCGCTATGTTAGCTTAATATAGGTACTTGATTTCCTTGCCAAAATATAACAAAATAATAGATGTTTCCTTAATAATTTCCTCTAGGATATAATTCATAACATAGTGTCGATTGAACAATAATTATCTTTAACAATTCACGCGGCAATGTGACAGTGGCTGTGCTTCTGTATATGAGCGTGTATGAATTCAATATACCGATAGGTATAGAATACGTTCACTTGCTGTGATAAATAGCATGCAATTACTATTTAATTAAGTGTATTACCGTCGTTTTTTGTTTCTCGCAGCACCGCCGTAGATCTATCGCAGGCACATATCTGTTTACAATATCACGCGCGAATACACTATTTGATTGTTGACTCATAGTAGTAATGCATTATATTTATTTATTATTATGTACTCGCGAATTGTATGTAGATTTAATTAAACGTGTCTGAGAATGAATTCACATGTGAAATTCGAATTATATAAATACTTAGTTTTATTATTTAATTGAAATATTATAAGTTATTAAAAGTTACTCTATTTAAAATATACATAGACAATATTAGGTAGAAATGATTTTTAACATTTATCATAAATGGAGGTTGCAATTGTTTCTAATACGAAATTTAAAAGAAATTAAGTAAAAATTAATTAGAGACGTAATATTTTTTACATATAAACAATTATTTAGATGCTTTTTTAAAAAATATCTGCGATGCTTTTTGAGTAAGAATGTTTTTGAAATCCGCTACATGCGATTTGTCAAATATTAATCGATTATTAGTAATCATATTTTGGAAATTAAAAATTAAAATTGCGATTTTTTTTTTGGTACCTAAACATATTATAGTTTATTTTTAGAACTAGTAATTTCTTCGTCTATAAGTTCTTAAAAAACAATTAGGTGCTTGCTTATAAAATATTTAAATGTCTATTATATTACCTGCTCAATATATTTTTAAAAATCTAATTAGGTGGTAAAAAAATGTTTTTAAAAATGAATTTCGGAAACATTTGAAAAGATACGATAATAAGCATATAATCTAGGTGGAAAATATCAAATTAAGTCCAATTTAATTAATATGAAAATTATAAGTGAACAATTTTTTCAATTCTTCAACAAATGGTTGAGCATTTGATTGAAATTTTCCAGGTGAGCAGACATTATGTAACCCATGGCACACTAGATGTGCGACACAGCGTGACAAGCCGGTCATAAGAGTAAAATACACAGTAAAAGCTATACGTACTACAGGCTGACTTGTGTTGAGAGCGAAATCAGCAGAGAAACAACGGAACTACAACGCGATGAGATCATCAAACGCCCACCTCACCCCCCAGCCCCTCCGTTCCCCATTGCAATGTACAATGATAGCAACAATAAGTGCAAAATGTTTATTGTCCAAAACATACAGATCTATCAACCAATATATTCATAGTTGAATCTATTAACAGGGTTGAGTAATTTAACAAAATCTAATAATAGAAAAAAATTAATAACCAAATAAATAAAATCGTATATATATATATATATATATATATATATATATATATATATATATATATATATATATATATATATCATATATATATATCTACATATATATATGCATATATATATATATATATATATATATATATATATATATATATATATATATATATATATATATATCTACATATATATATATATATATATATATATATATATATATATATATATATATATATATACATATATAATATATATATATATATATATATATATATATATATATATATATATATATATATATGTAATTAGGTATTTGTAATGCTCGAAAAAATACTAATCAAATGATGGTAAATGTCAAAACATTAGTAAAACGTATATTTCTGCATTTTTGAAATTATTTACGAATATGGTTAGAAAATAAAAATATTTAGGGATATAAAATTAATAATTACCTACGTAAAACTAAAATGCATTAATTTATTGACCACAATTTTATGAATAGTTATCGAAAGAAATCATTGATTACTGATGTTAGAGTTTAGTTAAAGAAAATTGATACAAAACAGATTTGACGGTCAACTCAAGTACAAATCTCTTAAGGTACCATAGACAAATCGTCACCTTTTACAAGGTAACACACATGTCTAGTTTTCAAATATCATTGAACTGTGTTTATATCCAAAAAACTGAAACCAGCCGGGAAGCCCCATAGAACCATCAAATCAAAGCATGCAAACGTGTCATATGTGCCGAGTAGCCGTTGTTTGTGTTTTAAGTCTCGGATATTATTATTTGATCCGCGACCTAGGATAACGTTGCCTTCGCGAACACGTTGTGGTAGGACAGTTTTGCAAGTTTTTTTATCGCGACAATTGGCGAATAGCCAGCCAATTGAAGCCTGCGTCATAATTTGCAACCGAAAAAAATACGAACTCCCAACAAACGGGAAGATAATACATCACATGATTTACTGAGACAATGATTTAGTTTCTTGGATTTTAATTTTAGTATTTTAAACTACTGTATGAAGGTCTATATTAGTTGTCTGGGATTATTATAATTGTTTTTCTCTATATATGTTTTCATTTTTTGCGATTGACTTAAACATACTTTGGTTTTTAGTTTTGTTTCAAGGTTATACATTAACAAATGCATTTTTATCAACATACCTAACATAAAACATACTTAAAACCAACCTAAGATTAGAAACATAGCCGTAGGTGTACTCTTTTAAGGCAATAAAAAAAAACTTAAATTATCTAACAATTGCAATTGCTTTCCTTCCCCACAGCTTTAAGCAAACTTATCCTAAACTTATGTTACCCTAAAATAAATATGTTGTTGTTTTTTTCAAACAACAGATTGTTTTAAGTGTTTGCGAACATATAAAAAACTTGATTTAAAATAAAATAATAAAATTACAAATTCAGAAGAAAATCAACTTGAATTTAAGTGCAAAATAATTATAAAATCAGATTAGATTCTCATCAATTCAGTTACTAGGCTTTCATGTGCAGCACGTGTCAGTTTGACAAAAATTCGTAGAATTTCAACCGAAGATTTACAAGTGCTGTCAAATGAATCCAAAGTTCATTCATAAGTTTGCCACTGACGTGAAACACGGTGACATTTTCTGGAATTGTTTGTGAAGGAAAAAGCTGATAATCATATGTTATCAGTGACTTATGTGAGAGAAGGGTAATTATAAAAGATTCAATAATTTGATTAGATAATTAGTAACTATAGGGTATAAAAAATGTTTAAATTTTGTGTGGCAAGTTATATAATATTTTCATATTGGTGTATTAAAGAGGAGGAAAGTATTTGTTATATTTCTTGAGTATTTTCAGAAATTTGATAAGACAAAACATGGGGATTCACAGAATAAGAACTCGTAAACTGATATAGTTTACTGATAAAATCATTATTTCTATAGCGATTTATGATTTTGTCTTTAATTTTGTAAAACAATTCATTTTTTAACACAAATAAGAATTATAAGCTAGGGAATTCAATGCGATCACATTTTAGATAATTAAAGGAACTACTTTGATATTTGAGTAACTTCATTCCCATTATATGGGGTGACAGAATACCCTTTACATCCATTCACGTCTTGACAATCATTCGCCATTCAACTCAATCCTTACAAACTTCTTTTTATTCTTCATTTTAAGTAAATAAATTAAACTTAATAAATATTATTTTATAACGGTTTTCGAAATATTAATAATTATACAAGGAATAAATCTTAAAAACATACAAAGAATCAGTTAATTATATTAGTATTGCTCTAATTACTTGCTAATAATCTATTATAGCTTTATTAACTTTCGTTTAAATTTATTATTCAAATAAAATAAACAACAATTAATATGAATTTCCTGTCAGATTGCTCAGACAAATAAACGTAGAATAAGAAAAAAAAATCTTAATAGTTTTGCATGACTAGAGTTAATCCGTCGAAGGTCAACAGAAAAACAACTTAATAGAAAAAAAAACACTATGCAGATGTAAAAATTCTGAACCATTGCCATAATTCCAGTAAATCGAAGAAAAAATTGTCAACTACGACTTTCTCCCGATATGCAAATTTGTTTCAATCAAATTTAACCTTAATTACGGTAATGCTCAGTTCGACCGAATGCAACTACTTTGCCAATTGCGAATCTGTATTCCTTAAGGAAATTGACAACAGTTAGTACTCCCACCTATATTTATTTAGTTACAAAATTCTAACTAACGGAGACCAACTTGGTGATATACTCAAAATACCTATCACAACAAAAACCAATCTTGAATTTCTAAAGCAAAACTTTAAGAATGTATATTTTTTTAATCATCATCAGAACTTCTAATATATGTGTACAAATACCTGTATCAGTATAAGGTAAAATTTAAAGATTATTTAAACGACTTTATTATTTTTATTAATTCATAAAAATATTTGCGGTATTACCAATTATAAATGGTAATTTCGCTAAAAATAAATAGTAATAATACAATTCTTGTAATCAATTTCAATATTGTCTAAGAAAAAGCATAATTATCATTTAAACCTAATATACATATATATATATATATATATATATATATATATATATATAAATATGTATATATATATATATATATATATATATATATATATATATATATATATATATATATATATATATATATACACATACTATATATATATATATATATATATATATATATATATATATATATATATATATATATATATATATATATTCGTATTGAAGTAATTTTATTAATTTATTTCGGATAAAAATAGCACATTCTTTCTGTGTATCTGCATGTATTTTCGCAATCAATAATAATATTAATTTATGTGTGTACTAAATTTTGTGTACCTATATGGTTATGAGACTGTTGCTTTACTGAGCTTCGAAAGCTCATTGACGTCGCAGTTGTTCTTACATTAAATCAAATTAAAACTTATGATTATAAAAAAGATTAAATAAATAATGAAAGTAATGTTTCATCTTTTGCTTAAAACAAATATAATTTACTACTATGATTTAAGTGCAAGACACTCCACCACTCTAGATATATTTTTTTTAATTCAGAGCAAAAGTTATACTCCATGCTATCTAATAATGCGTTAATTAATAAATGTTGGCTGTTTTTATTGATATAATGATTAGCTATAAAGCAAAGTAAAGAAACACTTGTACTGGTTACCTAAAATAAAATAAAAGTAATGTCAAAACAATAGTACCTTGACATCAAATTATCGAAACTGATAAACAAAACTATATATTATGTAGGTCTTGAAAATTATAATATAATATTTGTTTGTTTTCGAAAACTTAAAATAATAATAATAACAATCTACTCCTACAGAACATTGTCCAACTAAACAATGCATAAAACATCATTTCAAATCCTCACGTATACAACTATATGTGTAATTAATAATCCTTAAAATATATTAAATTTTAACTACTATAGCTGAATTGCTTAACCAGAGAAATCTCTCAGAATTAACTATAGTGAAAACGAAAAACAATATTTGCTATGTATTTTCGTATAATAAAAATTGGAAAAACATTCAATATATATAAATGTAAATAAAGCAATGTTTAAATATCCGTAAACAGTATTTATTAATGATCCAAACATCCACATATAAAATTCCAGTAAAAACAAATGCGTCAGTTTTTTTATAGGTATATTTATTCGAAAAATCAAAACAAAAATTGTCATGGTAAGGAAGTAAAATAGATAAAACTGGGAAAAAATTAAACCACATAAGAGACCCGTATTCAGAAAATACAACTTATTTTAATAGGGTCAATAACACTCAAGTTATTCATCATAATCATGATTTTGTTTATTAGTTGGAAACAAACATATAATTATATACGAGGGTGGTCTGAAAAGTTTCTGACCTCAACATGAAGATAGCAGCACTCGTAAATAAAAGCTAGGGAATATCGTTGTTCATCTGTTGATAGTTACTCACCAAGTTTCAGCCATTTTGGACGCGCAGTTGTTATGTAACAGTCGTTTGAGTGAGTTGATGTGAGTGTTTTTTATGAAAATGGACAAAATCGTATATATATATCACGTGTTTATATTCTTCTTTTCCTAGATTTCCGGTGATCATTTATTCTGCGGTTAAACTAGTGATTAAGCGATTTTTGTTTACTACCCACCCACAAACTCGTCATTGTTATTATCAATAATCAGTGTTTAGTTGCGAAATTTAGATTTATTTTTAAATTTTCCTAATATTTTCTAAAGAATTTCTAATCAACATATAAATCCAAAAGTAAAATATGTATTGTAATAAATAAATTTTGAATGAGGCGAAAGAAGTTTGTAAGGATAGAGTTGAACGGTGAAAGATTGTCAAAATGCGAATGAATGTAAAGGGTTTTCTGCCGCCCCATACGATGGGAATAGGCATGTTGTTAAGTATGTATGTATTATCACAAAATCGTTAATCGTGTTTCATTTTGATTTTTTTTTAATTTTGTCGAGTATATTAAATATTTGTAATTTTTAGTATATTTGGTTATTAATATTATTTTTATATGACTGCACACGCCTCTATGACACATTAGTGGTTGCATATTTTCAGCAAATTTCCTAGAAAAATATGTTTTTGTTCGTAAATGACGTTAGGTATATTATCTATCAGTCATACACCCTCGCCCGCAATGTTTCCTTAAATCGGTTCATTTTGTAGTCTGATTAGATAAGGCTCCACCCATATCTTCATGACTAATCAATGTGTTTATTATATATTGACGTTATTTGTTTGATTTACGTTAAGTTTTTCCCGTGAATTTTTTCCGTTATTTAGTTATTTATTGTTATTTAGTTATTTTCAATTATTCTTACTGTTGAAAATACCAATACACATTGAGAAAAAATTATATATTGTAGGTATTATAAGATTCTATTCCCGAAAAAAATCATTGTAATTTTCCATATATACACACCTATGTATGTGAAAAAAGGTATTTAAAAATTGAAACCAAATATACCTTTGATTGACGCACATATGTCTCGGGCAGAAAAGGTTTAATAACCTCTCACAAATTCGCTGATTTATTGAATTTCTTTTTATAATTAAACCCGAGTAGATTGAACCCGGAACAATTATTGGTAGACGATTTAAAATACTCTATATACGTAAAAATTATTGTCAACTCATGAAAATATTATTCATTTGACCGATGTATACAAAAAAAAATGCAATCTTTCCAAATGTTTTCTCTGTGAAGCAAAAATCAGCTATTTTATAGATTTCTTTTGTGATTAAATAAAAATGATCCCAACGTTGAGTTCAGTAGCCAGTTGTGTCAGCGAAAAAAATTAAGATTCACAAAAAAGAAAATTATTATTGCAAAACAAAGCGGTAATTACTTTTAAATAAATAACATAAGTCATTTTAGATTTGTTATTGATATTTATTACAAAATTTTGAATTTATATTAAAATATTTTTCTTTTAAAGTTCATTTTATTTATTTATATTACCTTCATGGATGCATAAAGTTTTATTAATTTCTTAGAACACCGTCAAGTGCAAATATTGGACTAGTAACTCGATAACATGTTATTATCTTGTCGATTATTAAAAAAATAACTATATGTTTGTTTGTGTGAATATAGAAATTGCGTACCTGTAAATACGTTGACTTATTCTTTCCATAATACAAGGATTCATCATAAATACATACACTTGTCCGATAACCATAGCAAAGACAAAGAAATTGATATCTTGCGTTTATCCAGACAATAATGTTTGATTAATGTCTAGATTTTTCAAGAAAACATTCAAATTAAAAATACAAAACAAATCGATTATTTATCAATATAAATCTTGTCTTAATAAAAAAAAATATTCTTTCTTATTTCCAAAACTAACCAAGAAACTGGCCAAATCCTATAAATATCTTTAAAATTCAGGAAAATACTCCAATAAATTATTTCCCAGGATTTTAAATATATCTTTTAAATGTTGTACTATTTAATCATACATATCGTGGCATGCTCATTTAATTCATATTACATTAAATACATTTTACATGAAGGCCATTCACATTTCGATATTTTCCGTAAATAAGAGAACACATATAGCTTATGCGGCATTTAAAATACTGAAAACGCTGATTTATTAGATTTATTTATACAAAATGTTTATGAAGCACAACACCAATACAATCAAATGTGAAATAAATAAATACAAAAATACAAACATAAGGATAAAATATACATGAAACAATAAATTACCTTCAACATCAATTAATGTGTCATGTCGAAGTAATTTGCGGAGCATGTAAAATACTGCAATTTATACTGATTCCTGTTCTAATTGAAAACGCGTGCAAAATGTCAGGTAATCTTATTGCTTTTAAAAGGTTTATCAACATGAAAAAACTACTAAGCTATTTTTCTAATCGTTATTACTTCCGTGAAATTGGGCAGATGTCTTGTTAGGAACAAATTAACTTGTCCCTATATCTTTAAAGTATATTCACAATCTAATACTAAAATAAAAATCATATTTTAGAGATCTAATAGCTGAAAAACCAGGTGTAAGTACTAACAGAGCAGTATTTAATTATATTTTAAAGAAAATATATGGACATATACAATAAAATATGTAGTTAGGATCTATGCAGTTAAATCTTAATTTAGGCACAATTACATACACATATTTTTTGAACTAACTAGTAAGACACTTCTAGTATAATTATTAATTTAAAATATAGTGAAAATCGAGTAAAATGTCCATTCTGCGCATATCTGAGGAATGTTGCTATATGTTTTAATTTGAACAAAATTAAACAGTTAAAGATAAATAAAATATCGTACGTGAGCGATTTTTATGTGTATTAAATAAATAACGTACAGCTACGAATACAGCTAAAATGTTTACCTTAAACATACAAAAAAATATATAAAAATCCTATATTTACGTAATATATTAAAATCAATAAAATATAAATATATTTACTACAGCGACCACATGGAAAATACGAATGTTACTTTCTATATCGGTGCATTACGTTCGTAAAGACAAATTACCAATTTATTAAATATTAAAATATATAATTTTAATATTTTTCAAAGCTTCAACCAATAATAAATTAAATTTGAAAATATACTACAACTTATGAAAATATTTTAAAACAAATTTTTATTAAATACAACACTGTCTAAAAGATCAAGAATCTACAAGAATCTAGAAGAAGAAGAAGAAGAGGAAGAAGAAAACAAACAGCAGCAGTAGTACCGGCAGCAGGTTGCAACTAACACCGGGCTCACCGATGGTCCACTATTTAGACAAAGCCTAAAGCAGGAGTCATCGACCTTTCATAGGTAAAGTGTAGTATAGTTTTGTGATCGAAGCCATCTCCAAGAGGCAAATGTGTATGCACACGTGCCAGCATATATAAAGTACAGATCTCCAAGAATGATAACACCACACAACCCATGATAAGACGACTCTATTTAATTAATCAAAAATAGATCATTCTCGATCGTTAAATTTGACTTTATCGAGATGCAGATGCAATCAAACAAAATTATATTACTATTTTCTCAAATTTTATCCATATAAGATTAGAACTAGACGTAAAGACTGTGAAAATTTTCATTTAAAATGATTCAAATCTTTTAGAATATGTATAAATGTGATTTATCTTTATGTTTTAAGAATTTGCTAATGAAAAAAGTCATGTGTGTGCTCTAAATTGTTTAACATAATTAACCAACTTTTATAAAAGGTAAAATAAAGATAAACTTATATAATTTCAAATGCAGAAGATGAACATTTAGTACTGATTTAGTATTCTTTATATTCTTGATATATTTGCAATTCTGCATTTAGGTCCACCAAAAACTTTTCTAACTAAATTCTATAAATAAATAACGTTTATAAATGTTTATTCGTTTAGTATTTATAGAGATACTAAAACATATAAAAGAGAACATTTTAGTAAACAGCGACCCACTTTCAAAATGAGTCTGTCCGAACCGAACTGTTGGGCGAAAAATAATATATGTCAAGATAATAATGCGCCTGCGCCTAAATTAGGCCCATTGTGCAATCAGTGTGTAGCGCCATACGAAATTCAAAAGTTTAGAAATAGACGTCGCAGACTTTATAATAAATTAATGTATAAATAAAATTTATTTGAAGTTTGCTTAATTAGTAAAGATTTATACAGCTGAACGCATAATTACGATAATTTACATCTTATAAATTTAAGATTGTGAGTTAAACTTAGATTAATATTTAGTGCAACATATTTCTAAGCTAAATATTTTATAAAGTTGTTTTGATGACAATACACTAAAAGAGAATTGCTTCTCGTAGGAAGCGATTGCCAAGAAATTAAAACAAAAAGAACTGATTTAACGCGTAACAATCAAAATATTTAATCATTAACTGAATAAGAACGATCTTATAGAAATGTGTCATAGTTCCTGAACTGTAAAAAACTTCACCACACCAAACATATAATTTATATTATTTCAAATTTACTAAGAAATCGAAAATAACCACACTCAAGTTCGTCATTTGACCTAAATATTTTTAATAATAACACACTGCAGAATATTTACGGGCAGTTCAAAAACCAGTGACGTAGCTTATCAATTTCTAGAAAATAAAGTAAATATATTTAAACAACACCTAACGCATTTTTAATGACCCACAATATTTGTTAAAATCTGATGAAATATTAACAATTCTGATGCATATCCCGGATCAACAGAACTGTACATACACATTATTACGCAATTAAATAAAAATCGAATCTACTAAATGAAATACAATATACTGATTCACCAAACAAATATTTGTTACTTTCTTTTAAAATTCTATTCAACAGGTCAGTCTTAAGATGTATTTATACTAAGAATAACTACATGGTTTAGTACCAAAAGGCTTTGAAAGATTTTAAACTAAAATTACTTTGCTGCTTACTAAATATTAATAAATCCGCCGAGAACAATACTGAACTTTAGCACCAAATCAGTAAAGTTCAATAAGCAGATTGTTAAATATAATATTTAAGTTGTTGTAAATCTGTACATATTCGTTAGAGGCTAATTTAAGAATCAATAATAACAAGGCTCAGTTGGTCGTATTTGGTGAGGAAAGTAACTTTGAAAAAATATAAATTATATGTGTCTATTATGATAATGGGTTTTAGCAGCGGGTTAAGTGTACGATTCGAATCGTATCAAGTTGTTAACATACTTATTAATGATTTAACGAATGCTGTCTGTTAAGGTCTGCCTGTGGATATTTGTTTTTTTGGCACGTTTTTCAATAAAGCAAAGAATCAAATTTGCGAAATGTCTCATTTGATTTATAGTTATTAAAATAAACTGCTACAGGATACGAAACGTATATTCGCCAAAAATGTAGTTATTATACGGTTTCGTCATTTATTTAGAAGTATTCGCTAGTTATAAAACAATTTTCTTAAAAAGAAAATGTTTTTAGAAAAGATTAACAAATCGCAAATGTAAAGAAATATATGGAAATTCAAATCACCATTTAAAACAAATATTAAATATTGCATTTAAATTTAACCTAACTTAATTTAAATAATAAAATAAGATCTGTAAGATGATCAATAGTACTTCAAACCCAACCACATTATTTACCACGAATGGTCATTAATTAATTATATTTGTATAGGCATTGTTGAAAAATTTCGTTTTGATAAACTATATTTCAAAATGTTGTTTTCGTATACTTAATTGCATCCAAAATAGTACAATTATAAAAGATTTTCATAATAAAAAACCCTATTTGTAATATTATCTTTTAGAAAATCTTTAAAAAAAATTGTCAGATATAGAAATTAAATTAATAATAGGTTCTATGACCAAAATCTGACAAATCTGAAGCAACTGAAGAAATTTCGGAAGTTTACGATTAAATATTATCGTCAATAGGTGCATACATATATGAAGGTATAGGTGTAATATAAGTTCCGGCAGAATGGCAAACTATTAGCACAAAGCAGTGCAGGGGGGTGAAGAGGGTGAGGTGTAGGTGGACGGATAAGTGTGTCGATCGTGACTCGTGACCAGGGGCCTGTTGTTATAATACCCCCGCTCAGTCCCCTCACCCAGCCACCCGCGCCGCCACTATCCCCTCAGGCAAGCATACTGTGACACAAAACGAAAGTGAAACTGAACACACACAAGCAAACAAACACACACCCATAGAAAATGACAGTCATATATGTATAGATATATACGCCTATAGCAACTATTAATAGCTATTTAAATAAATATTATATCAATTTTAGTAGCTTCGCAAAGGTGGTCAGTGAAAATCTTGTTCTTATTGAACAAAAGATGAAATAAATCTTGTCCTGAGTTTTATTTAACATTGTAACAAATTTAAGACACGAGCCCAAATTCTATATTATTATTATTAAAAAATAACAGACAGTAATTATGTAGCAAAAGAACAAGAACTAGGCTGATTTTTATTTTTATTAGTTTTATCATTTATTATCAATTTTTGTAAGCAACCACTGTTTATCGCTTAAAATATCTCATTTACTATAACAATGTTTCATGAAAAAAAAAATTTTTAAACATACTCGCGAAAATACACGTAGTACTAAAATGCATTTACACAGAATTGTGTTGAACTTATACAATATCACAGATATTGAATTTTGAAATTAGTAACAGACTGGATATGTGTATGATTTGGATTATCTGCTAAAATTTTATTTTAATTGATGTCTAATAAATTTACTCAGAACGTTACTAAATCTATACAGAAACATGGATACTTAAAATTAAAAAAAAAAAAGAACCTGAGCTCATCAATTGATGACACCTAAGCAGTATTTTGTTATGGACAAAATGTATTTAATTTCTTTTATTTACAGGTACTTGTAATTAAAATATTGTTTAGATGTAATTAAAATATTTATAGGTACTTGTAATTAAAATATTGTTTAGAACTGAGAACAGAGGCAAAATGATAATAAACAACCTTCAAATTCTGAATCACTAAATTTGTATACCTAAACCAATATGCATTTAAGAAGAAATAAATGTAATTTTGCATGTAAACATTGTAAATAATTTATCTTTTTGTTGTGACTGAGTGGTCATTTCAATCGGTTCGACAAAATTTCTCTTTATGAAGAGAGTGACCTTCAAGGTTACTCGTTGAAGAATTCCAGGATTCGCTTATGTTGAGGATGTAATGGAAAAACCAATAATAAAGTATCTGGGTTGTTCGTACACTCACTACCGTGCACAGCATTCATAAATACATGATCTTGATGAGAAGCTCTTCAGGTGACACATCAAACAGAGATGCGTACAAGTACAAATACAGGTTTTTTTTTTAATGCACGATTTTATAATTAAAATGCAGATATACATACTCATTCTGTAATAAATAGTGTCTAAAGAAAATGTATGTGGCTTAATTTTAAAGTGCCTATCAATTTCTATGGATTTTATAAGTTTTCTAGTCATGAAAACAATTTGCAATTAGTATCAAAATTACTAGTAACTATATGTTATTCTATAACGATGATAGAATACTGTATTTAGTTCAACTATCAAAATATTTTCTGCCAGAAAATAGTAATTCTGATTTATAAAATATTCATATAATTAAACAAATTAATTTTCTGTTTATTCTATTAATAAGATGAATACCAATATATAGTTTCATAAAATGACTAATATAATTGTTGGCAAACAGTGATTTCTGACCCTGAAATTAAGATTTTTTCAAAAATCCAATTCATCAATAATAATTAATAAAATTTCGCGAATTAATCAAAACCATGGTACCACAATGTGGTAACTTACTGATAGCTAGCCCTCAAGCTTAACGATTTCCAAAAAAAAAAAAAAACTTCTGATGAATATAATTTCGCGAATTGTACCTAACCCCGCTGACCCCTCTCGCGACTAATGTACCCATCGCATCGCGCGGTGTGTTGTGTTTTGTATAAGCGAGTGAGTAGAATAAGTGAAAGTGCAAACCCAACATGGCGTAACCCCGATTTCACTTTCGTTAGTAGGCCGTGCTTGTCCCACGAACGAACGCTAGAAATCACCGTCGGAATTGGGTCACGATCTCCTTTGTATCTACCAAACCAACAGTGCGCCGTACGCTACTTCGTGTCCATGCTGACTGCCGTACGTTGCCGTTGTTTTGCCGGCGCAGTCACTAGACAATATTGCATCATCGTCGTCATCATCAGCTAACTATTACAATAGCCTACTACTAGATTGTATATAGAACTACGCTACGCTAGCAAAACGCAGCGTTTCTGTTCCTCGCAAGAGATTATTTGCACTGTACTTTAATATTGTTGATCGCATAGGTGTTTCGAACGGAGTGTTTTAGCGGTGAATCGTCCAGGCCCAGAGAACATCGTCTGGATTTATTGCAGAGTTGAATAGTTCTAGTTGAGGAATATTTTTATAAGAATGACCTAATTTTCATCGTACATTAGTTCGTTAGTTGATTGCGATTGGTTGTTTAAATCAATATTAAACGTAGTCAGGGTACATTATTTATTTTAATCCAGGATTATCTGGTTTTCGATATTTAGTTGGAACAAAAATAATATTACAAATGATCTACGATGACAATTGTTGTTTTAGCAATGAATTATCTTTAAATATGTATTTATTATAGAACTAACTACAGGTTTTTCAAAATTTACCAAATTCTGTAGCTTTGCTCAGAATTGCAATATTAGTTTGAATAAAGTTAACTGATTGGGTATGACCTAAAATAAACTAGCGTTTATGTTAGCTTACCATTCATTTCAGACTTGTTTTGACTTGTGGCGCCAGAAGACTATGCATGCATCTATCCTCCTTATATTTTCTTTCATTCTCAAATAGTTTATTGATAACTGTTTAATGTATTATTTGTTTTTATATCATGCCCGAAAATAAATTCAATTTACTATCACAACTCTCACATACATATCTTAAACAGCAGAAGAAAAAAAAAGTAAATATACTTATAACAAACATAATACTTCCTTATTGGTTTAAGAGAAATTTCGGCTACCAGTGAACAATTCGATACATGCTTAATTCAATCCATTAAAAATAACATATAATTTTGTGAACGTGCACTGTTGTGGTCGCCAGGTAGCGATGACGTCAAAATTCCGCGAGAAATGCCCGAAGTAGAAAAAGTATTCGTTTTTTTGTTTCTCCTTTTTGTTTGTATAATAAGTCTTAGTAGGTCATAGCTGTCGTTGATTCGGTGACATAAAATGAGTGTCGGGAGATTTTATAATAGTCTGAAACGCAGTGGAAAATTATAAGAATGCCTCTTTACACGCGAATGGTCAGGTGATCAAGTAGGCCATGACGTATCTCTAGCAAAAACTCTCGATTTCAATGCATTTTTAATAGAATCATTTCTATTGCACTATGTCTCACTGCAGAATCTCTTTTTTTACCGTATTTGCTAAAAACACCAAATAATCCAACTACGCAGCTTATACTGTAGATTCATAAATATTATCCTAAAGTATTAAAAGTTCACTTTAAAAAAAACATATTTAATATTAGGTACATACATATGTATATTAAAATATTTCATCAGTTTCATTTCCTACCACTAAAAGTGGCTTAATTTAAATCGCAAAAATATATTGAGATATTTAAGATGTTGATACTATATTCATTGTAAAGATGATTTTAAATTAGTACTGTACTTATATTTTAGTTGTTTTATTTCGTATTATCTATTTTATTTTTCATTTTGCAAATCACTAAGATTAAATAGTTCGAAGGGCGTCAGATTTTTGCTATAAGTATATTAAATATTGGATAAAATACACCAAAAAATAACTATTAAGGCTGACCTATTTTTTTACCTTTTCTAAATGATATAATAGTTGCGTTAAAACAACACCTTAAGTAGTTTTTTTTTCAAGACACATTTTATCTAAGTTTAATTTACAGTGTATTATGTAACAATACTTTAATTTCTTTTGTTTTATCTTTTGAGATGTCTTAGCATTAACAGAGGAAACTATAATTGTAAGTTACATAATTAAATAAAAAGTGAAATTTTTACAGTAAAGTTCACTTCCAAATTCTGCAATTAGAGTATTTTATATACTTTAAAGCATATAATATTAAATTATTTATAAAATATTACTTTATTCGAAAGCTATTCGCTAATTTACGTCTCCAGGTCCATGTTTATGTCAGTCAGTCTGTTCCTAACGCTTGAAAATGGTTGTAAATTGCAACATGCATAAGTAAATGGCAACATTGGATAAAAAAAAATCTATCAGTTCACTTTAGACTTTAGAGTCATTTTAGTAACTAGTGAACTGAGAGATTTGTTCCTATCCACTCACAGACAGAATTCCAAAAATAATCAGACTCGACTCAGGGAAGGTCAAATGATTTAATTCCGTTAAAATCTCGATTTTTTTTCATGATTACAATACTTTCTTATATACATTCGTATAAGAAAGTATTATAACATTCATTCTCCGTTTGAATTAAAAGTCATATGTGGAGCAATATATAATCTAAACCATCCCATTTGACGAATACACGAACATGTATGTATATATTTTCTTTAAATATGCGTTATAAAAATAAAATGATTGAAATGATTGCTAATTAAAATAGGATGGTATTTTGCCACGTGGTAGTATTAGGCGCCGATGACACGTGCATCATCCATCGCCAACTCGATCGGAATTCGCCGACCAGAATTAAACTTATTGGGTTAAAAATAACACATCAGATCGGAGCAACCAGGCGTATAGCATATAAACGCGAAGTAGGTCGCATATGTCCATACATAATAATATTCTAAGTTGCATCTTTTGAATAACAACTAATACACGCGCATATACGCACCACACACACTCGTCGCGTAAATATCGCATACTGGGGACTCTAAGTTCGTTTTTCAATAAGTAAAACTACGCCACTGGGTTCCGTGCTATATTGTTTCAGATTTTTTTCAGAAAAACAATGTTCGTAAATAACTATTGCATATATGACTCCTGAGAACTGGGACGGTTTTTATTCAACGCTCAACCATAAGAAAAAATTAATTTATGAAATAGTTTTGTTCATTTTCCCATAAGTTTTACCACCAGAATTTACTTCAGTGAATATTCATATGAATGAGAAAAACATGTAATTTTATGAATAAATTTTGGTGTTAATCCTGAAAAATACTATTATGGATAATCATTTCATAAATGGAAGATGCTTAAGATGTAAATCACTTTATTTTTATGAAATGACCTCATAATAATACACTATTAATCTTAATTTTATTATTTAAAATAGTATATATTAAAAGATATGAATTTTTAAAGTTTTCGCGTTGAATTTCATCCTAAAAACGACGATATCCAGGGTTTTCTACACTATATGATTGGTGACACTGTATTAGCTCAGTTTTCCTATACGCTTAACCAGAAACTAAGATTGATCAACTAATTCACAGTAATACGTAATTTGTGACGTCATGAGTATCGCGACACTTACGACATTTTAATTACAAATAAGATACAATTTTATAGAGAACAAATACGATAAATAAGAATTAAATTACAATCTAATTGTAATGTATAGGTTTATATTCTATTAAATAAAGATAAGCACGTTTTTAAATATATTGGAATAAATTAATAATAATCGTTTCAGATACCAAGAGATATATACATAAAATCACAATCGGAACACTGACAATTTCATTTCAACTATGGCACTTTTGTTCAATTTTCATTTTATATTATCAATTCTAAATGAATTATTAATGTTGGCCTTAAAACCTAAACTTAATCAAATATTTAACATATTTTATTTACCTATATTACATTAGTTATTAGGGCTATTTGATTAAATAGCTCCCCTAAAATAAATCACTTAATTGTCATTAATAAAACACGAAAATAAAACTTGAATAATAATTTTAGAAATAAAGTAGCAAACGTACAGTTTCAAATGTGCTCCACAACAAAATACATCATCTACACCACTGCATTGTTATTATTTAATTTAGATGTCATACAGGTCACCTATATCTACCGTAGCAACATATCGAGTAACATCAAACACCGAAAAAAAAATCACAACATGGCAAAACAAATTTAAAAAAAACATGTGTATTTTTTTTTTATAGCAAAATCAAATCAAATTGGTAGCTTCAGCAATTAAAAATAACAACTTTTAGTTATTATTATTGGATTTTTTTTTTAGCTACCATAGTATTTTTTCTCGGAAGATTGAAAAATAAATATAATAATAATTATTGTTGATATTTATAATTTTTACAAACTCATCATTTGTATACCTATTTTGCTTACTTTTGTATTTATTTCGTAACTTATAAAATAAGCTGACACGAAAATTCTTCACGAAATCACAATAAAGTAACCTACTTTTGGGCGGAAATATAATAAAAATTTGTTTGTTAGTGGAAATTCATATCTATATTAATAATTGCAAACAAGTCATGGACAAAAATTATCTTACCGAATTTAATTTAAAACAAACATATAAAAAATAAACAAAAGTTAACTTAGGTTATCTCTGATTAGAAGCGCATTTTTTTATTGCTAATTAATTAGAATCAAGATTAAACAAATTATTTTTTTATGTACACTTCGTATCATTAGAAGATGACCCTAACACTGACACTAAGGAAGACAGTAATATATCAATAGGAAAGATTGATTATTGTTAAATGTACAAAGAGTTGAGTTAATTTAATAATATTCTATAGTATAATTTAGTGTAAATAATCCTCAACGTATATTGATGTTAATTAAGCTTGATTAAGTGGTTACACATCGATAGATATACCTACGCAATTTAATTGTAACATTTAGTTGCATTTTGGAGTTCATGGAAGGTTAGTTTTAAAATATATATATTTAACTGGTAGATTGCGGATAGGATGTCAGAATTTAAAAAATATTTTAATAGATTCAAAGTTCACTATTTTTATAAAAAAAAACTTTCATTTTCATTTCGTTATTGTTCTACTTGAGAAAGTTTTATCAGGAAAATCAGCCATTTTCCAGTCCATAAAATTATTTTATTTATTAGATTCGCACGTTTGATAAAAACAACTAGTATATATTACTCAATAATAAAGCAAAGTTTGGTCAGTTTAATGTAGAAATTTCATAAGCTATAATGATAATTTTGTGACAAAAATATTCAACGAATATATGCACATTAATTAATAATGCTTAGCAACATATTTGTCTGCGTTAACCAGGCTTGAAAGCACTCATGATTATTTGCGATAACAGTTGCGTTTCTGTAATCTGATTCAACATCAGTAACCACTAAATTTACTTCAGTTTTGTAACTTGATATACGTACATATTTAATAAGAAAGAAGTACTTTTCTAATTTTGACCAAAATGTTTATACAATGAATAATTAGCACCTTATCAGTTAAAGACCCAAAAAAAAAAAAAATACACAATACAAATACTTAATAACAGTACAATAGATAATTAATAAAAATTAACACCTAAATTTCAAATGACAAGTTTGTGGGCGAGGGGTCAGTAGGACCAGTTACAAAGCGGGGTAAAGGGAGTTAATACACGTGTCTGTATACAATGCAAGTGAAACCGCCGAAAAAATGAAAGTGAGTCAACACGCACACATTCATGCACGAACGAATACAAGAACTTACCGTGTCTACCTGGCTGGCATGGGTGAGGACGAGTAGGGGAGAAGAGAACGTATATTTTCGCACATAGTCAAAAATACACAATGCGAAAGAGGGAGATGGAAACATTGGGCCAGAGACTTCCGTTGTTTCAAGTTTTTTTTTTTACTTCCTGATCGAAATTTTTACTGTTACCTTTCCTATATTGTTTGTTTATTTAATATTTTGGATGTTTTTTAATCAAATGTAACCTATATATTGTACTAAATGGGCTCGAGTAATTAAATAACAAATTCAGAAATTGACTTACTCCTGAAGAAGGCTCAAATGGAGCTGTGTCCTTTATAGTAGTGTTTAATAGAAAATTTTATATTCAAAAACAGGGATAGAAGAACGTTTATGAATATAAATGAAACAAAAGTTAAATGTCGACAGATTGTCAAGATGGAATGGATGTAAAAGGTATTTTACTATCCCATTTGATGGCAATAAGCATGAAGTTAGTTATGTATGTATTATATACGATATAAGGTGAGCCATCCGTTGGCTTCTTTTTGAAGTGTCTTATTTCGACAGTTTGTAATTCTGACACGCTTGACATTGATAGATATGTAGTGTCAAACCCTCTTATAGCGGAGATTTGACACTACATATCTATCAATGTCAAGCACGTCAGTGTTGCAAACTGTCGAAATAACACGCACTTCAAAAAAAAGCCAACAGATGGCCCACTCTATATGAAATAGATAAACACAAATTGAGAGTCTTCAAACATTTGAATACCTCTGTTTCACACCTTCGTTTTCCATAAAATACGTAAATACAAATAAAGTTATGCACATAATTTGCATGAGGTTTTCTTGGTGACAGATAGGCTTGTTTGCTTATGAATGTAATAATGTGGAATCGCTCGAAGCAAGATCGGTGCACACTTGGTGCAGCCACTGCAACTGCAACTGCAAGTAGCCCAGCGGCTGAGCTGGTCGGTTTTGTTGTGTTGTTAATTGGTTACTATATGTATGTGTGTATAATAAATAAGTTGATTGTCAAGGTTGTCGTGATATCGTCTTACTGAACTTTACTCTTTTCGCTCTTATCGAAGCCTTTTCCATTATTTCATAGCTCTTCCTTTATTTTTCACAAATATGTAATATTGATAAGGTATAACATTTTTTTTACTAAATATATGTTACTAAACTTATTTTCAACCAAGGCTACAGCTAAATATATAAAAATAAATATATCACTTCAGTATGTATTTTATACCACACTTTTCCACAAATTGAATCTTGCACCTTTATATCTTTTTTTGCTCTATGACGATGACTTTGCATTACCAACAACATAACACACATAGAGAGTGAGTCTATAGAAATCGTGGATCAAAAACGGCTTCAGAAATCTCTATCAAAATATAGATTATACATATATTTTTAATTAAACTAAGCAAAAAAATATAAGTTATAGTTATAACTATAAACCGTAAAAATTTAGAGGCCAAAATAATAAATTGTTATACTTAATGCCCCATAGTGAAATATATCAGAGGTAGGTATGTGATTTCTACGTAGATGACTATGTCCAAATAAGAAATATAGCTACTTGTCTACTCATAATCGCAACATCTGTGAGTGAGTGAGTATACAGAGATTGGATGCTGTAGCAAATGCGCGCGCATATATAAACGCATTACAAGGTCAAGGTCGTTAGCCGTTACATACATATATACATGTACGCATTTCCTAAGTATGTACATACATAAGTGTGTATATACGGCAATAACTCGCATCGACCATCAGCTGTTTTACGTAGATGTGCTGACGCTCACACTACCACCACAAACCGCATAATTAACTATTATAATATTTTGAAGATTATTCAAACGAGGAAACACTATAAAGTATCCTTATTAGAATCTGGCGTGTCACTTTTGGTAATAGATAATTTAGTATTACTAATCATTCTCGAATGTTATTATAGGGTGGAATAAGCGTTCCATCCAAAGCTATGTTAATTGAATTTACCACAGAAAACACCATCGCCAGTATAATAACAAAAGATGCATAAAAATACATCTTCTCTTTTAGTAACAACAGCAAGCAAATAAGAATTACCATTACTCGCCTACGTGGAATATATTCACTACTGAATACTTGCCAAACCCACAAGCAAGATACACATATAAACAAAATACAGTATATAAATCATAAGTGCAAGCACACACACACACACACACACACACACACACATGTACACGTATTCAATTAGTAAATATAGGAAGAGATCGCAATCAAACCTTCATTGTATACATGATACATTCATGGCACACCTTTTATTCAACTGTTTTATCAAAAACTATTCAAAATCTACAAAAAAACAAAAACGGAAAAGATATTAATATTGACTTATTTATATTTTCTACAAGTATTTTATCAAAAATTAGTCGAAATTCACAAATAAAAATGCAAAAAGTTATTAATATTGACTTATTTATATGTTGATATCAATATCAGATATCTTTAGTAAACATTTCGCAAATTAAATATTTTTACGATGTTCATTAATAAGCCTAAATTTGCGTGGGTGTATTGCAATAAAAAAATATTAAAAACAATTATGCTGCAGTGCTCGTCCAGTCTTGATTTAAAATCGCTTATTCAACATATTTTTGCACATACATATAATTTAATGACGATGTATTAAAAATAGTTAGTATACAAGGCCCAAAAATCGAAAGTAACCATTCTTTGAACGGAAATACTCAAATTTGGATTATTTCCGGTCCTTGTAAACTGGACAAATATATCATTGAACTCATCCGAAACGTGCAATTACAACGAAAAAGTGAAAGTGGATTAAATTAATTACGATATAAAGCTAATATTATCATATGATGTATATTAAAAATTGAATTGAAATTATATGTTTAATACTAATTATCCTATAATCCCTGATAACTTATGAGGCAAATCTATATTATTACTATCATGTATGATGTGAATTAGAACTATGTATTTAAAAAATGACGATATTTATTACTTTTTGATGTTTTGCATTAGATGACATTAATAATAATTAAATAAGGTACTTCTAAAAATCAATTATCCATAAAATTTACAACAGTTTGATAACATATCAGGCTCAGATGCAAAATAAATATTTAATATCGCACTAATTTCAAGATCGAAAAAATTCTATATCTTTATCTTGTTTGTAACATTGCAGGTGTATCTTAATTAAAAATTAAGACATCAATAAGGAAATATTATCAAAATTATCGATAACGTACGTATATTAAAAATAAATGACCTAATATGCATTCAAATATGGAAAATAGTTATCAATTGGGAAACAAATGAAAATATTTGCAAAATTACCTTGTTATAGAATCACTATTTAAGTTACAGAAACTATACACTTCACTAAATTTTTTCAAACTCATAAGCATGTATCAATCTCTCACTACACAAATACACTGACGCACAAACATGCATAACTTCTTTTAAAACTGGGTACAAACATAAATTACTTGCCCTAACTCGTTCTTGGTCAAGCATCAATCTGCTATTAATTTTTGTTATCCAATCAAGTTAAATAAAATTTAGAAGTTATTGTATATCTACTTTAAAACATACAAACAAATACTCAATTCACATTGTGTGATTTGTCTAATGTATAATTTATACATAGTTTTTTAAAAGTTTATATTATTTTGATGAATGTAAAGATTACTTGATTTGAATAAAATTCCAAAATTTGCAATGGTTTTGTTTCTATCAATAAGAAATAAATAGCAAATTGTTTATTTGTTGATATACATATAGGTATACAAATAAATATTAATTATAATTAAAACGAGTGTAAAAGAAAATCGTCAGAGACCAAAACTAAAGCCAAGAAATGTCAAACATGTCGGTCTGAAAATAGAGATGCCAATCTAAACAAATAAAAAAAAACTATCGAAATGTATGTGGCTATTTGTTTAAAAAATTATTTATTATTTTTTTTGTTCTATACGACCAAGCACTGCTGGTAACCTTGCAGAGTACGCGGATGGCGTTCTAGTTCTAGTACTCATTCTATATAGGCTTCTATCAAATCTTCTTTGTCCACCACTATCATAAGCTTCGTCACATAATGAATAACAATGTATCCCTACAGCAACGATCATTAACATCATTACAGCTGCAATAAATAAATTAATTTTAATAAATACATATAAGATATAGAGGAAATTGAAAACACAATATAAGCAATAGTCGCGGCATAGCAACTCTAGAACAATGAACAAAAATGTAATAGTGAATATTCGATAGTGATTTATCGAATAGAATATAAAAACAGTGTATTAAGCGCAATCTACTAGAGAAATGCTGAACTAAAATGTACAAGAAATAGTAACTGTTAAAATTCTAAAGGATTGGTTGTTATTTGAAATTAAGTAAAAGCTATGCAACTCTAGATTGTACGCACAGTCTCTTATAATTTAATGATTTAAGGAAATAGATCGGTAAAATAGCTAAAATTCCAAAACATATACATATGTAGCTCTCAAAAATGATATGTTTGTTTTGAAAATGTTACCTTGATGGAGAAACAACAGTGGAAGACGGCATGCCGCGTATGAAGTCTCATGTTTCTTCGTAAACGCATACGTAAATGACCAAATAAATAAAATTAAACTTAACTTCCACAATATGATCGCTATTACTAACCATACTAAAATGAAAAATGGCCAATCCTAAAACATATTACTATATCTTACTGGGAGATAATATATTTTTTTAAATATGCATACTTTGTGAATGCCATATGCAAGAAATATATTCGCAAATATCCATAAACCACATGACGTTGCTGTCATTATTTGAACACGACTCTCACTGGTACCCAGCTGATATAGTATCTTAATATATGCCGGATCCACAAATACAAGAATCAAAAATATAATGGCCAACAGCTGCCCGAAGCCCAGTAACACAGAATGAATATAAATGTTAACAAACATTTGAAATAATAGAACTTCATTTACTCACGGTAAAGTATACACATACTATTGAAGAAGAAATCCAGTGTTTAATTTTACAAAAGTTAACTTCTTGATTTTCTGGCATTTTGCAAAATGTCAAACAGTGTTACATGCATAGAAAACAAAATATAGAAAAAATCGGCGTTGTCTAACACATATTACTATAGATACATGTTGTTCAAATAAGGTTTTTATTTTAAAGTATAAATACATTCGATTCGATTTCAACTTTGAAAATTAAACAAAGTAAATCAGACATCAGTCTTCAATGTTAGCGTGTATAATATCAAATAATTTTATTGTAAAATTACAAATAAATGCATATATGTATTCTTAAACCACTTAAATCAAACTGTTACAAAGATCTATCTATTGCTAATGTAAAACCAATATTTAAATAACTGAAATTTTACCTTGTTTAAGATAAAATTTCAGTTAAGTTTTTGGTGGCGCAAAAAAAAAAAACGGAAAAAATAAATAATGAGGACTAGTTCTCCACAAGAAGGTCGATCTTGTAACAGTTACTTTGCGAAGATCTCTTCAGCATTCGACAGACTAAATCAGCAATTGAAATCATCTTGGGCGGATTCCTCAACTTCGTAATCTTCATCAGCAGTAGCCTCTTGGTATTGCTGGTATTCGGATACCAAATCGTTCATGTTCGATTCCGCCTCGGTGAATTCCATCTCATCCATACCCTCGCCGGTGTACCAATGTAAGAAAGCCTTACGTCGGAACATAGCCGCGAATTGTTCAGAGATGCGTTTGAATAACTCTTGAATAGCGGTGGTGTTGCCGATGAACGTCGAAGACATCTTTAGACCCTTGGGAGGAATATCGCAAACAGCAGTCTTCACGTTGTTCGGTATCCATTCTACGAAATAGCCACTGTTCTTGTTCTGCACCGCAAGCATTTGTTCATCAACTTCTTTCATGGACATTCGTCCCCTGAAGACTGCCGCAACGGTTAGGTAGCGGCCATGCCTTGGGTCACAAGCGGCCATCATGTTCTTGCAGTCGAACATTTGTTGGGTTAATTCTGGTACTGTTAAGGCACGATATTGTTGACTTCCTCTGCTTGTTAAAGGAGCGAATCCGGGCATAAAGAAGTGCAAACGTGGGAAGGGGACCATATTGACTGCAAGTTTGCGAAGATCAGCGTTTAGTTGACCAGGGAATCTCAAACAAGTAGTAACACCTGACATTGTCAGTGAAACTAGATGATTTAAGTCACCATAGCTGGGATTTGGGACTTTCAAAGTCCTGAAACAAATATCATACAACGCTTCGTTGTCTATACAATATGTTTCATCAGTATTCTCAACCAATTGATGCACCGACAACGTGGCATTATACGGTTCTACGACGGTATCCGATACTTTTGGCGATGGCATTACAGAATAAGTGTTCATAATTCTGTCAGGGTATTCTTCTCGAATTTTTGAAATGAGCAATGTACCCATGCCGGAGCCAGTACCACCGCCCAACGAGTGCGTCAGTTGGAAGCCTTGCAGACAATCGCAGTTCTCCGCTTCCTTTCGTACTACATCAAGGACAGCGTCTACCAACTCGGCGCCTTCAGTGTAATGCCCTTTGGCCCAGTTGTTACCCGCTCCAGATTGGCCAAAAACAAAGTTGTCTGGTCGAAACAACTTTCCATACACGCCGGAACGTACTGCGTCCATTGTTCCAGGTTCCAAGTCCAATAAAATTGCACGGGGAACATATTTGCCACCGTTTGTACTTGTTGCAACTGTAAACACAAAGAAGATATATTTTAAACTTTGAAATAATCGATTAAAATAAATACACAGTTACACACAGCATACTCTCAAAATTCGGTTATTGAATATTGCTGTGGTATTTAGGCAATATGCATTACATATACAACTCAAAATGCATCACAGCACAACTGAAAGATATTGTGAACAACGAAACAAAAACGCTAGAAATACCCAGTGGTTTTAAAACCAGTCCCTCTCTGAAGCCATATCATTTACAGATTTAAATAAGAAGCTAATCATTTAACTGGACTAGTTGTAAATTGTAGTAATCAGACTTAACAACAAAATAAAAATACAATCAATGCAATAAGTAACTGCAAGTTCTACGACCCGAAAGAAATAAATAACAAGATCAACTTGCAGTACTTGATGAAATAAAATAACTTTTCACTGATTTGCGACGCGCGGTCAACCACATAAGATAAAATAAGAAGGATCACGCATGCGCATCGATAACGGCACTTCTTTCATGAATCAAAGTATATATAATATATAAATAAAGTAGTGCTGTCATAAAGAAACGGGTAACCCGAAACCGTGTGATGGACCCGAGAACCGGGTATTTGATTACCCGGATCGAACGAAAATCGGGTACCCGGTTCATAAAATGACGGGTATTGACAGCAATGAAATTAGTTCAATCAAAACTAATAAAAAAAACATGTATAATCCATTAGAGCCATAGAATGATTAAAGTGTCTAATCTAAATTAAAGAAAGTTGCGCTATTTTATTATCTATTAAATAAATCATATTTTATAATAATTTGAACAGTCATTTTTTTTCATTTACAAATAAAAAATTAATTGCACCAAAAATAACTTTAGATTTTTGATAACTAAATCGTTTTAGTGGTGCATTTTGCTATGACCTTGGTGTGCTGAATTGGGCACTAGATATGCGACTGGTGTCGCCTCAACAATGACCGGAAGTAAAGCATGAGGTGAATCACACGCCGGATACCCAAGAAACACCGCAATGACTTCTAACGTGGTGACAATTTGCTAAAATGTAATTTTAAAACGGGATAAGAACAAACAAGACAAAGACGTATTTCTTCTTCAACAAGATGATATCATTCGAATTATAACAGACAACAAAAGGCAGCTGTAACTATTCAACTAAATCAACCATTATTTTTAATAAACTTCAGATCAATGAACGATGATTTTGTATTCAATGAACAGAACGTGTCATATGAAAATAAAATACTATACCGTGTAATTTTAGCTCGAAAATTAAAGTGTAAATTCCATATAATATATTTAATTTTACTAACATGATTCAAGACAATGTCACGCGATTTTTATGTTAAGTGAGAATGTGCAATGATTCATAGATATTTTTTCCTATGTATACTATTAAAAAACAATCAATTTTAAATTGTTCTATTTGTATAATTTATTTGATTTAAATTATTTACTGCAATTCATTTATTTTTAATCATAACAATAATTTGTTTTTATATAATTTATACTGCCAAGCTCAAAAACGGGAAATATCCCGGATGTTAAATTATAAATTTTATTTTAAAAAAATAAGAACACGCGATTGATCTTGACAGAAATCTTTTATCCGGAAATAAATATTTAACTCTAAAGTCAAGTTGTTGGAAAAATAAGTTTATTATATAAATTAAAGTTCTTTTTGTATTAAGTACCTATTTTTAATTTTTTTAGTCAATTATAAAATCAAATTATGTTTAGAGCTCGCAATATTTTATATTTTGATTAATTAATTGGGTAATTGTTCAAAAAAATTATACCTTCTCAGGCCCATATAGTTTTTTAAATTAAAATTCTATTAAACTACAATAAAATAATATTTAAACCACTTTTAGGTATTTTTGAAAATTAAATACCTTATTATAACAATAAAAACCTTGAAATTCAATTAAATATATTATTATATATTGACCGGTGAGATGACAAACATAATTCTCGTTTTTCAATCAATCAGTTTTGAATTTTTCTAAATTAGAAATACATTTTATCCATCACAATAAACATCGCTCAATAAGAACCTCTTCAGAAAAATAAGAGAAACGAGAAACTAATTGATCTCAACTGAATAGACTTCAGAAAAGAATGCCGCATCACACCAACAACAAAAGTAAAAAAATTGAAATAAAAAAGATGTATGAACATATCTTTCACTGGCTTTCAGCGCCACGGGAGCACTGTGGTCAGTAAGCGTGAAGGTCTCGTGTATCAGACTACTGGAGAACTTCAAGCAACTAATAGAAAACAAATATAGAAGAAAAAATAACTACCGTTATTGAAACACCTGCGTATCAATATTGTTAATCGTGATTAGTGTTTTAATAATTGATGTTCATCAGTTCCGAATTTGATCACGATAAAATTAACTGTTATTTAATTGATGAAAGTGATTAGTTTATTTTATTTTATTATTTTTATAAGTCTAGACAGGATTGGATTTAGGGGGTTGTAACTTAAGAACTACATAAAATATATAAAACTTGAATTTTGCAAAATTAAATTACCTGATGCTTCATTATAGTATACACTGATTCTTTCTAGTTGTAAATCACTTTCTCCATGGTAGATTCCGTTAGGGTCGATCCCGTGCTCTTCGGAGATTACTTCCCAGAACTAAAAATTAAAAAAAATTAATTATCTTATAAGTAAAGTTAAATTTTAATAAAAACTGAATTTGTTATATTTTTGTTTTTAATCTTAATATCAAACAGCGCATTTATAATTCATCGTCAAAAATATGGTATAGGTATCAACATATTTATTTTAATTTATTAACAATTTGTTGCTATATAATAATCATTTTTACAAAATTATATATATTTACTGTATACAAATTTAATATATATATTTTATTTATTATATCGTGTGGTCCATCTGTGGGTTTTTTTTGTTTTGAAATTACTATTAAAACTACACCATTCAATATGTTTCAATAATTGTTACTTTATTATTAAAGAGAGTACACCGAAGTACAGTGGAAGTTTGACACTACATATCTATCAATATCAAGCGTGTCAGTGTTGCAAACTGTCGAAATAGCACGCACTTCAAATTGAAACTAACAAATGGCCCAATAAAAAATATTTTTTGTATTTCTAAATTAACTTAAAATTGAGACTATTTATTTTAAATTCTTGACGGAAGTGTACGCCCCTAAAAAATGTTAGAACTGTGGAAAGATACAAACAGTAGATATGTAGAAGGCCACAAAATAGTGTTGAGCATATGTTTTCGAGTTTCGAATTTTTTAAAATAAATAAATATATATTATATACAAATTTAACAATATAAAACAAAATATATGTCATCTCCTTCTTTTCAAAAGTTCGAAATAATGGAGCAAGTTTTAAAAAGGTTCTGTAATATTTTCGAAACATATCTTTATTTAAAAATAAATGTTGATACCAATATGATATGAATACACTTAAAGTTATTTAAAAATATTGTTGAAAGCCATAAAAGTGTGAAGTATGATACTAAAAATATGTTTAAAACTCAACAGATAAGTATTAAATGACAGTGGTAACGTTAACGGTTGATGACTTCCAGATTTCAAAAGCATTTTAAAATTGTTACACACTGTTAATAAACGCGCCTTTCTAGCCCAAGAAGAGACGAACGAGCGAACGAAAAACGAAACAAAAATGAAAACGCAGCCTAGAACTATTCTTACTTTTGAATCTGGAGAGTTCATAGACATGAGTTTATAGTTATTTCAAATCGAAAATAGAAACGTCTATTTATGTATAAGAAACTCGACGTTTATAAGTGCAAGATGAGCCTAAATGCATCCGCGGCGACTGTAAATCAGTGCACCTCAAACAAATACTTAAATTTTATTAATATTACGAATAATTTTTGTGTAAAAGCCCAGTGAATATTTCCACAGAGATAAAATTTATCTTTTCGAATACCGCGATATTAAAAAATCTAAAATTAATATTTACCAAAAACATTCCCCATACGGTGTTTGAGATCATGCGTATATGTACAAAATTTTATCTTCTTTGTGGTATATTTCCACAAATATGTGTATGTCGATTATTTAATGACGTCAGAGTTCAGACAAAAAAAAAAATGCGCAGGGGTGTTTTCATGTCTAGACAAATTGTCTACGCGTAAGGTCCAAGACTCCTTTATTATTACATCTGTTTGACTAAGGCACGTAAATTTGTAAAAATGGCACTAGATGTCAACAGTTTTCCTATTGCAAGTGACGGAAATTAAAAATTTTATATACATATAGAAAAACAATTATCGCATTGTGTTATGCAACTTAGCAACACAACAGAGAATAGTTATTTATTATCGTGTCCATCAAACAATGAAACAATATCTCAGAGAAAGAAATAAAATAGGATTTTGGAAATTATGCAGTATTACAAATGTATGTTTTACGCTGAAAGATATAATATTTACGACAGAAACACTGCGAATGAACGCTAAACGGTTTAACGATTGAAAAGTGTAAATGAAAACCGCTACAACTCGTTCGTGTGTTCAAACATTCATGGGGATTTCCGCTCGTAACACGAGACTAATACCAAAGTACCAACACTAAGCATGTGACTCATTTGAAGAGAATATAGCCAGACACGATTCGAATTCTTCTTTTTACTACATTGAAGAACCTCCACTGGTTCGGGTAAATTTAAACTGGCTGCCGTTTCACATGTGGCCTATATTTAAAGCACCTCTCCCCTAAGAAGAAGCCATCGAAAATAGTCGCGTATTCAGTCAAAAATATAACAAATAAATTACATTTGGTACGCATTTGCAACCAGTGTAGACATTTTAACCTTGTAGCATCAAGGTTAAAATATACATTTAATTGTACTTGGTCGATTTCTTATGTAAAATAAAATAAAATATACAAGATGGGCCAGCTGTTGGTTTCTTTGTGAAGTTCGTGTTATTTCGACAGTTTGCAACACTGGCGCGCTTGACACTGATATGTAGTGTCAAACTTTTTTATAGCGAAGGTTTGACACTACATATCTATCAGTATCAAGCTCGTCAGTGTTGCAAACTGTCCTAATAACACGCACTTTACAAAGAAACTAACAGCTGGCCCTTCCTATAGTACATGGTACAGCAATATAAGTTTGATAAATTAGTAACAATTTAAATATATAAATCTATAAATAACAGAATGGATCATTTATATTTTGAATTTATAAGATATGTGTTTAAAAAAAAATCAACCAAGATAATTCGACTTATTTTCATCTTAACACAGTTGGAACTAATCATGTTTGTTGTACTGACGCAGTTACATACATATCCGGTTAAGCAAAAAAAATCTTTCTGGTTCTCCGTTGTATCCGATAACGGTTCCGTGCTAGTGGGCAAGATTCTGGACAAGTGAACACCACATTCTCATACACGCACTTTGGGTATGGAACTTGGCTAACCAGATTTGGTGTAGCGTTACCAGCGAGGCCTTGAAAACATAACCACTTGTTTTTATAAACTAATAACTAAATTATTAAATATCTAAGTCTCAAGAAACTAATAAAAATATTATAGTTTTTGTAAAAAAAAAATAATAATAAATATATTTTTACAATGAAAATAAATTTGTCTTTCATTTATTTACCCTAGTTAAAAAAGCAAGTGCCGCTACTGAATAATACAAAAAAACAGACAAAAAGTCGTGCCTCGATGGTATTATAATAACATGGTTCAATAAGGAAGTACAATTTGTCGCACATAAATCGATATGCCACAAAAACAATAGTTTTTGTTACCTGTAATTTAGTTTTTAGCGTACTAAAACAAAAACACAATATTCTCACAATTATTCGTGATTCTGACAAGCAGTTAAACGTTTTTTCATAATAAGAGTCTTTTTGGAAACAATAGTAATGAGAAATAACAAGGAAATAAGAAAATCTTGTGATCTACGCAATAAATACCATCATAAATGTTAATTAATTTAAAAGCGCTTCCTTATACGTATAGTAAATTATGAAAAGTAACAATATTATAGATTTCACACATATCTAAATCAAACGCAAAGAATTAAATAGCTTTTTAAAGCTATGGTATCGTAAACTATATTATACAATAAATGAATTCTTTGAAAAAAAAAGTTCACACATTTTAACAAGCGAGGTCATGAAAGATATTAAAACATACTATAAATTTGAAGGAATTCTAGCCGTTTTAAGACTAGTTTAAGTGATAATAATTGAAAATGGTATCTAAGCCAACGTTATAGATTGTTGACCTCTAAAATGGTGGTATATGGTGGCAGTGACAGCTGCAAGCAAAAAAATCCATCCGCACAAGTTTCAACAGGCTGTATTCGTAAAGAAATCTTATTTGATCAGGGTTATATTTCATAAATATGTGAATAACGTACACTGAAATAAAAAACTTTGTAAGCAGTTGATTTGGATATAAACTTTAGTGCTAGTTTCTTTAATTGCTTTATAAAATTCCATATAAGTAATTGGAAACATATCGATAGATAACCGAATAAAAAATTGTTAATACGCGTAATTTCTTGCAATTGCAAAAACCGTTATCGAATGAAAGATATTATTTGTTTATGTGACACTTAATCCATATTAAGACTAAATGACTAATAATTACGTTATGAGGCATAAGAACCTTAATTCATAACTAGATATTTGTGTCAGCGACAAGATTAAATACTTAATTATCGTTTCGTTTAATTAATAAAGTTTTGAGTCAGCTTCATTGGAATATAATTTGATTATACAAAATATATACCCAGATACCTAATTTAATAAAAGATTGCAATTAAAAAAAAATCTTCTAAAGCTTTTGTTGTCATGTATCAAAAATTATTAAATTTATAATCAAAATAGCATAACATATTATAATTTCGTCATATTTCGTTGCATTTACCATAATTTAAAAAGTATGTTTGCTTTTATTTTTTTAAACAAAATATAAAAACATTTTAACTTTAGTATTGTGCGATTTACACCAAATGTGTTTTAAAAATATATACGAATCCTTATCATACATTTATAATAATCCATTAGACGAAATACTGAAATCCAAGAATACTCGTTTTATCAAAATATGACTCACATGAATATTTAAATATTTTGTCTTGATAGTAAATTGTGCTATTCGTGCATCCAACATATTATAATAAGACAAATTATTTACACACTATATAAACATAATAATTAGTAGAAAACAGTAAACAGAGGCAAATGAACTTGGGAACACTAGGCCATGAAAAATAATTAAACAGAAAGATTGCCAATTATTAATTATTAGTTTATTATTAATTATAAGCATTAATTGTTCTTATTTTTAATAATTTTACGCCAATGCACTTTTATTTACGAATAAATTCATATAAAAACTTCGTCGAATTTAGATTTAAAATACTATTTGACAGGAAATTTTATTGACTTCCGCTTTAAGCCAATTAGATTAAAAATTAACATGAGTTTTATAGCTAATTAGTTTTACTACTACAGAAAAATATATATAACTTTATATTTATATGAAACATAAAAAATTCTTAAAATTTGCTTTTTTTCCAAGCTTTATTCTTAACTAACTTTCCCATATTCTGTAACAAAATTAGTATATGTTCGTAGTGAATAAAATATTTTAGGTTATCGACGAAATAGACCAAAAATAATGTTTTACTCCTATACTTATTTAAAGCACGCAATATAGAATATAAAATTACATTTTTTACTCCAAGATTTTTTTTATAATTATGATATATGTACCTAGTAGAACAAATTTGGAAGATAAATTATTTAATTACAATTATTAAATAATTA
Source organism: Nebria ingens riversi (assembly GCA_018344505.1). Lineage (NCBI taxonomy): Eukaryota > Metazoa > Arthropoda > Insecta > Coleoptera > Carabidae > Nebria > Nebria ingens. The sequence goes on along the minus strand of JADQWA010000113.1, from coordinate 89,823 downwards.
TAAGACTGAAATAATTTTCAGTTTAGATTTTTTAATTTCTATACCTATATGAATATTTTTATAATTTAAAACTCATTTTACTTTTAGTAAAATAAATTTTAAAATATAAAAATATTCATATACGTACCTATAGAAATATCAAACTACAATCACTTATAGTATAAGTGATTTTACTTTGAAATAATAATAAAAATTAAACAATACTGAAACCTTCACAAAACCATTAAACAACGTTTATATTATTTGATATAGCATTCGAAACAGATCATTAGTTTGTACCATAAAATTCATATAATATTACTTTCAACCACAGCGCGCATTTCCAATTTCAATCTCAATATATTTTTTGTGTCTTGTAAGGAAAACAAAAATATTCGAAAAGGAATTAATATATACATACATATTTCATTATACTCATGATTGTAATAGAAACAAATATTTATAGTTAAAGGGTCGCCTATCATTGGTTTTATCAAAATCAAATATAGATTTCTTAGAAACCTAATTGGCCTAACATTGCGTGTTGTTTATGTGATATGTCTGCAGCTAAATCAACTTAGAACCACTATTATACATTTAAAACGTATTTGAAAGCATTGCTAATACTTTAATGAATCTCTCACTAAAAATGTTTTAACCACTATCACTAACCTTAGCTCCAATTTGGTTTCCACATTGTCCAGCTTGCAAATGTACGATTTCCCTCATTTTGAAGATTAAAAAACGTGTAAAACTTTATCTAAAACGAAACTGAGACCACGGTAGCCGGGATTGTTACAGAAGAGTTTGATGCCCTCCCCGGAAAAGATGTTTATTGTTGTTGAACACCAGACTACTGCTGAAGAGATACAATAGTCCTCGAGTGGGAATCTGGTGAATTTATACATCCATGTGCGTCGCGTAGAGTGGGGATTTCTCCCCACCGACAGTCCAGTGCCAGTGCACTTACCAACACACATCAGTTTTATGGAGTAATTTAATGATCCCTTTAAATTTAAGATTGTTTACTTTCAACAAATTATTTTAAATCTATTGTGGTGACATGCACTGTCAGAGACATATGTTCTTCTAATTTTTGTAATATATTCTATTATGTGCGATCTATGAAAGTGAGACATTTGTGTTTTAACCATATATACTCGCATTTCGTCTTTTATTTTATTTATTTCTGTGCAAAGAGTAAATATGTTCACCAATAGAACAGTATCAGGGTTCTAGTTAGCACCAGGGTTGAAGAAAACCCATTTTTCGAATAAAATGTTAGCAATTGTTTATACTTTAATTTTCTTACAACTAATTATATTCGTTGTTAAATAAATTATATAAGGAAAGTAATTCATCAATTCTTAATCTAATCGTATAGGTATATTGCGAAATTATCTAGAGAATAATTTAGTAGATTATATAGTTGAAATAAGCACATATAAATCAAGTAACACAACTTGATATAATATCGTTCTGTTAAATAATTAAAAAATTATTGAATATTTTTGAAGAATATCAAAATGCTGGCACCCTTATATTATATTTATTTATCTGTTATTATAATAGCGCCCTTTTAAACGACATATTAAGATTACAGTAGCGCCAACTATGTGAAGGTAATGGGGGTAAACGTTTCCGTAAAATAGTGATTCATTGGAAAAAAGACGATATTATTTCCAAAACTAAACTTTATAAACAAAATAGATTAAGTTTTTTATAATAAACATTTCTATTCTTATTTTAAAAATACTGTCAAATTAGGAAAATAAAGTAATTCATTACACAGATTTCCTTCGGTATATAATATACGTAAACAACACAATAAAATGATTAAACAATACAAAATAATATCGCAAAACTAGCAAGTATGAATCACGTGCATAAAATTGTATCAGGGGAGCATAAAGCATATAATTTCGTTCTCGTATTGTTCGCAAATATTTACTTTGTACAATATAATTAAAAATATAAAGAGTATGATGAGTTATTTTATTTTGTACAACGAAATGTTTAAAAAAATAAATAATTGCATATAAATAAAAAAACAAATAAGTAACTGCAATAAAATTCCAATCAAACTTAACTGCAATAGAACGCAACAATATTCATTATAACAGCTATTTGATTTATTAATAACAACAACACCTATAAAATGCAATAATTACTTTTAATTTATAACTTTTTTTTCTCTTTTTCATCGGATACTTCTACTTCAGAAAATTACTTAATAATAGCAGATATCCAAGTATCAAGCGATGGCGTGATACAGATAAAAAGATATTGTATAGTGCATGATGTTGTAGAATAAACATAGAACAAAAAATTATAATAAAAACACTTCAAGGCTTCGTAGAACGGGACGTAAATGACTCCTTCATTTGTTTTCAGGGCTGGAATCACTTGAAATTTAAATTCAAGTTACGATATAAATAGAAAAGTACCGAAAATACTCATTCTAAGTTCTTTATATGTGAGTTTATTCTTAGTAAGAAAGGAACACCATAAATTTTATTTTTGTTGTCCTATAAGTCTAGCAAATATTTAAAATAGTTAGATTTTTATTTTTACTTGCAAATTCTATTCAAATATAAATTTTACATATTGCATTGTGTATGATTTAAATAAATCCAGGTAAGCATTATCGGTAAAAATGTTTAGAATCAATTACAGTAAAATTTAGATTTTTAATTGTTTAATGATTTCTATATATAATTGATTAGTAAGACACAATCAATTAAATTATATTTAGATTGGTATCAATACGCAATAACAATAATATTAAAATGAGTTCCTAGACATTTGTCATCAAGTATGGCCCAAAGTCTGGAGCCAACAGCGGATGCACTGGTATGCAGAACCTATTTTTAGAGGCATCTAACATGTCTGTGATGTATCCAAATGTATCGCGTATATGCAACTAGAAATACCCGTTTGAAAACGTTATTCTAAGCGGCAAAGAAATATTAACTAACAATAAGTCAATGGCTATGAAAAGCACACTTTTTCTACAGCCATTAGTAATCGAACATTGAAAAGAGATCATTGTTCATTTTTATGGTTTTGATAGAAAAAAGCTAAGATGTCCAGTAGCCTGTAACTGTTTATTACGGCACATCTAGTGCAGAACTAACAGGTAACCAAGTTAAAACAGCTACCGTGACGCATGAACTCAAATTAAAGCGATCAAAGCCACTTCGAAATCATAAAACCCGACATTCTGGGTATAACAGACACCATTCCAAATATTTTATTGAATTCGTTATTTTACCTTGTAAATAATAATTCACATTCTTTAATAACGCCTATCGAAGCCCGTAAACAATTCAAATATTCGCAATAGTCATAGATTAATAAAAATTGAGTAAAATATTAGCTTAAGCGCAGCTATATTCCTAATTCATATCTATGGAAAAAGATAGTTCCAATAATAGACAGTTAAAATAAAACAGGCTATATAAGAGTTATGTTATGATTTAAAAACATTTCAAATTATGTTTCTGCGTTGTGGAACAACATAGTGTATTGAATTGTACGCCTGTATTTAGGCATTACGTGTATTTAGACATCTACTGGTGAAATAACAAAGTTTTATAAACAGAAAATATACTCGGTTTAAAAATTGTTAATAAATATATTATAACTATATGAGATTTTGTAGTGAATATTTCTAAATATGCGTTTAAATCATCTATATCCTGACTTGTAAATGCTTTATGTACAGCACCTAGTGGCGTAATAATGTACAATTTTCATAGTGAACTGTCAAAAATGCCCATTTAACAATTATAAAATTCCTGCTAATGTAAAATGTCGAAATATGTCCTTCGCGCGGCATATTCTACCCTAAAATCTAACGCATTTCGTCGCCTATACAGTGCTACAGTACCAGAATTATTAATTACTGATAGATGTGCGCTCCAGTTGAAGAAAGTAACAGCTGATGCTGATGGAAGCTTTCTACGTGTTGTTGTCGAAGGCGGCGGATGTTCTGGTTTCCAATATAAATTCGATTTAGATACTAGTATAAATAAGGATGATAGGTACGCAAATAAAAACGAAACACTACGATCGAATATTCGTTTTGTGCGGTTAACGTTTTTGTAATAATAGTGTATGCTGACATTGCAGAATATTTGAGAAGAATGGTACGAAAGTTGTGATAGATGAAACATCACTGGAATACGTTAAAGGTTCGACCGTTGACTTCGAAGAGGAATTGATTCGATCAGCGTTTCGTATCGTCAACAATCCGAAAGCGGAACAAGGATGCTCGTGTGGTGCTTCATTTGCGATCAGATTAGATTGAACAGTGTATATGTGACCGTTTTGGTCTTATATATTTGTCTTATGTACATAAACATACCATTAGCATTGAAAAAAATGTAGTATATTGATTATATTGTTAATTATGTAAATAATATCAAATTTGGTTTTATTTCTACATAAAATTCAAGGTCGAAATTCTATGCTCGATTTGCGTATGTATTTACGAATTACAGATATTTTCTGGTATTGCCATGGAAATATATAAAATATTTTGAGAATAGAGACAAAAGAATTGTTTATATTAGTTTTAAATATTGTTTTGTTATATAACCGATGAAAAAAGTTGCATGAATATTGTAATAATGGAAATAATATACGAATTTATTTAATTGAAAATACAATAATATAACTTATGTAATGTTAAGAACGAGTTTGTACAAAATACAAACATCGAATGACACGATATTTGATTAAAAGATTATTAGTGACACAATCACAGCTACCGATGCTTCATATGTTTATATAATTAATATATAGGTGTATTATTCTTTATATCGGCTATTTATTCTCTTCTTCCACTTGTTGTGTTTAAGTAGAAGTCTAATATTTCGGAATGTTTATCATTCGAGCACTTTTACACTGTTATTTTAGCTCCAATTATTTTTTCTTCCCTTTAATTCCAAGTTGGTATTGCAGCTGCTGAATGAGCTCGCATTGTTCCGTATATTTATCGTTTAAATCGGCCAAATGTTCAGACATTGTGCTCAATTGCTGTTCGTAATTGTGATTGGTTGTATTTAATTCTTCTTGTAATCGCTCTAAGTTATCTATACTTGAATCAAGTTTCGATTCGATTTCAGTTTTCTCATCTAAAGATAATTCTAATCGGACCTGCAGTGCATTACACTAAAATTGGAACAATTATGAAAATTATATTCATTTCCAGCTAACTTCAGACTAGTTCATTCTTACCTCCGCTATAATACTATCAGCAAATGATTGCACTTCTTGCTTATCGCCTACTAAATCGTTGATTCTTCGATAAAAGAAATTTTTAATTTTATGTTCCCTATTAATTACTTTCTCATCATCTCCACTACCAGCGTCTTCGCAATGAATCGCAACAAGTAACTCATACTCAGTTTTCCACCGTTCTTTTTCCTGTTCCAGCTGTGAAATTTGTTTTGATGGAAGTATTCCATCGTCACTACTAACCACGCTTTCTTTATCTGAATTTAATTCTCCATTTTGTTTAACACAGTCACCACTACCACTAGATCCTGGTAAACATCTAGCTTCATAATCTTTCACTTTTAATAAATGAGCGCTTTTTAACTCTTTCAACTGAATTTTATGATTGTTTTCTATTTCGATTTGTTGTTTTTCATCTTTGGTAATTTTTATCTCTAACTCAGCGATTAAATCGCGCAAGTTTGTTATTTCAAAGTCTTTGTCAGCCATCTAAAATATTATTTAGTAAAAAGTATTTTTAACATTATATAGTAACTGTTAAATATGTAACGACAAGTTCAAATTTAATTATGATTTTTAATATATATATTTGGAGCAGTTGTATAATAAACTTACTGCACTAATTAGCTGAGCATTGTCCATGATTTTTTTTTGTAGTTCCTCATCAAGAAGTGTGACATTCGTTGGTGCTGTTGGATTATTTTCGGTAGACTTACCCCGAATCCGTTTCCCGTTATTTTTAACGTTTAATTCATCTTGCAACACGGATATCCGTTTCGTAAGTTGTTGGTTACGAAATGTTAGACTCTCCATTTCTTGATTCGATTTGCGTAAACGTTGTTCATGCTCTTTTAAGCTTTCTTTCAACTCGCGTGAACGTGCCTGTTCATCTAATACGGCTTTTTTCAATACTGTAGCATTTGCTCTTAACTAATTAACAAAGATTGAAAGATTACCACTTGTATTGAATTAAAAATGTTATCCGGTTTACTTTTGAATATTCTGTCGCTAAGTTTTGGTACTTTGTCTCCAATGGAATTGGAGGCTCCATTATATAGTTATTAACACAAACATATATTGCAAATTTGATTTAGTTTTATATCACAGAACGTGGCTATTTCTACATATTTACTATAAAATTTGACAGTGACAGCTCCCACCGAACATTACAAATTGCCAACATTCCACACACAATCACAATCACAGAAAATGGTTTCACCGCTAAGACATCTCTGGCCCCAGAATCCGAATTCTCATAATTCAGCCGCGCAAACACTCGCTCTTGTGTAGCACCATTTCACCGACTAACCATTTAGAATTCAGAAATACACAATTAACCCAGTACCACATCTGGAAACCAACTGTTAATTAACTGCAATTCATGTAGATGTTTACGCAACTAGCAAATTTAATATATATATTTATATATATATTTATTCATATGATAATTTGGACTTTTAAGATGATTTGATTTCGCTTTATATTTGTGATTTTTGTTTACCAAATACAAGGGCATTTATATTACAAAGATAATAAATTACGTAATGTAGCTTATGATTATTGAAATTCAAATGCTTACGTGATGAATTAATTTTTTTTGCTGTTATATTTTATTTTAAATGATAAAAATTGGTAATTCTGGCAACATGTCAACTCACATGGGCCTGACAACCGGCTGTAGTTTATTATTACTATCACATGGTTAATAGTAGCGCATACTAGATAGATATTTATATATAACGAAGGTATGCATTAAAACTATTGTTTGCAACTGGTAATTTACAATACCAACTAACAATAAATTAGAACAAGTTTGACCTGATTTCAAAATGTCTGATGCTTGGGAAGAAATACAAGCGATAAAAAGCAAACGAAATAGTTTACGTGAACGTTTAGAGAAACGAAAAAAAGAACGACAAGATATTCTGAGTTCTTCGTTGAATACAACCGATCCGTCGAGTACAGCATCCGCGATACCGAAACCAATTTCTCATGATTACAACTCGAGCAGTAGCATCTCAAGTCCGGCATCTTCGGCTTTGGAAACCGAAACCAACGAACAGACAGAGTCACCTTCGGATCCGGTTCGTATAGATCCTGAATTAGAAGAAGGATTGTTGAAAGCGCTTTGTGAAGTTTCCTTAGCAATCCCAGCGTCCTCTCTTGAGATCGCTGCATCTTTGAAAACAACACTAAACAGGCCGACTTCACATAATGCCGTTTGCAATTTGTTGCAGAAATTCGCTACACAAACATTGATTTCGTAAGTTTTCAAACATATGTGTGATAAAAAACAAATATTAGTGTATATAATTTGGGAGCAAATAATATATTTAGTGATATTATTTGGTATTGTTGTTATAGAGTTAAAGAAAGTGTCAAAAATGGGAAACAACTACTCGAAATCACATTTGTTGAACATACCAAGTTAACTGCTATGGTGACGGAGTTGTCTAGCAATGAAACTGTTTCAAGTAATGCCGGTAATTCAGAGTCTGTCGCTGAGGATAATTTAAAACGGAAACGAGAGGATTCACCTTGCAGTACACCGGCAAAAAGCGCTAGAGTCGATGATGACAAGAAGAAAGAAAAAAAAGATCCAAAGGCGGCGGATATTTTGGTATATTTCCGAATAAGATTTGCTATTTTTTAAAACATATATAATAAAAAAAAAACATGTTAAAATCTGAGTATAAATAGTTTTAATTTAAATAAACGAAATAAAAGTGATGATTTTCGGCATCACTAGATCTGAGTGTCATTTGCAACGAATATTTATTACAATTTGCAACACTAATGCGCTTGACATTGATAGATGTATAGTATCAAACCTCCGCTGTAAAGACACTACATATCTATCAATGTCAAGCGCGTCAATGTTGCAAACTTTCGAAATAACTCGCACTTCAAAAAGAAGCCAACAGATGGCCCACTCTATAGACGGTACAAATCTAGTACTTGTGACGTCATGAGATCTCTAAGACATGAATCTTAAATATGAGACTAATATAAATATTTTCTACTTTAACCCATTATAGTAATTTTGATTTCGTTATTATAGTCTCTATTATCTATGCCGTCCACCCGCGAAAAAGAAAACAAAAAAGTAGGTGAAGAAATCTTAGATTTATTGAGTAAACCGACAGCAAAAGAAAAATCGCTGGCTGAACGGTTTCGTTCTCAAGGTGGTGCTCAAGTGATGGAGTTTTGTCCACATGGGACGAGGGCAGAGTGTCAACGAGCTGCAGGCAAACGGCTATGTAAAAAGTTACATTTCAAAAAAATCATCCAAAAACACACAGATGAAACGTTAGGCGATTGTTCGTTTTTAAATACTTGTTTTCATATGGACACTTGCAAGTACAGTTCTTTTCTAAACTAGTCGCAAAACTGTTTTCTTTTGACGCGATTAATTTCTAGATATGTACATTATGAAGTCGACCGAAGTGGTCAATCACAAACGAAAGAAATCATCGTAGTTAACGCGAGTGGTAGCGCAAATGGGGCAACGCGTAATTCTGGAGAAAGCACTACTTTATACCCACCACAATGGGTACAATGTGATTTGCGTTATCTCGATATGACAGTATTAGGTATTAAACACTAAAAAAATATTTAATGATTGATTGACAATTTTTTTTGAATTCCCAGGTAAATTCGCTGTTATAATGGCTGATCCACCTTGGGACATCCACATGGAGCTTCCATACGGCACCATGTCTGACGATGAGATGCGACAACTAGGCATACCAACTTTACAAGATGAGGGCTTAATATTTTTATGGGTCACCGGAAGGTAAATCATAATCCAAACATCCTATAACTTATTTTCCAGTTAACTATTGTTTAGTTAACTACTTCTATTTGTCATTGCACTTTAGTTCTAGGTGTGTTAATGTTATTTTCAGAGCGATGGAATTAGGACGTGAATGCTTGAAGTTGTGGGGCTATGAACGTGTGGATGAAATCATTTGGGTGAAAACGAACCAACTGCAACGAATCATAAGAACGGGACGAACCGGGCATTGGTTGAATCACGGCAAAGAGCATTGTCTCGTCGGTATGAAAGGGAATCCGGCTAATCTTAATCGCGGTCTCGATTGTGATGTCATCGTGGCAGAAGTACGTGCAACCAGTCACAAACCGGACGAAATCTACGGGATGATCGAGCGATTATCACCTGGTACACGAAAAATAGAGTTGTTCGGACGACCGCACAATGTACAACCAAATTGGTAAGTTTATTCGATAAATAAACTAACCAATTTTTATTTAGTAATCATGATTTTTTTAAATTACCAAATTAAAATAATAGTACAAAACGTATTCAGTTTTTTAGAAGCTCTAGTGAATAGTTTTAGAAATATTTCGTGGAAATATTAGGCATTATCGGGTTACGATACCAATTTGGATAGTAAATGTATATTTTTATTAAGTATTACCGATTCAAATTATATGTCTATATAATTCCCTATTTGCATTATATAATCAAACACACGCATAACCCCCTCCCTCCCCCTCTCCAATTCAAATTCCATTTATAGTTGTAACAAGATTTTTGGTAAATAATGCGTATAATTTTTTAAAAAAATCTAATAAACGTAAATAAATATTGATATCATAAATATTTATAAAGTTTCGGGGCCAATAACAGTCGCGCCAAGCCAATTAGGGTTTTTTGGGTTTGTTAGTAAACAGATGATTACGTCATCGTATGTTTTTGTTGTTTGTTATTCAGGATCACATTGGGTAATCAAGTGGACGGCATTAGACTAGTGGATCCTGAGCTTATTCAAGCGTTCAAAAAGCGATACCCGGACGGAAACTGCATGGCCCCGCCACCGGACGCGCATCAATAAAGTGAATGTGCACAGTGCAACACCGTCAAAATAACCATCAGTGTATAGTGGTATTAGTGTGTGTGCATCGAATGACGACTTTTCTAAAAACAGTGTACCGTTCAGTGATTGGCTGACGCATAGATACGTCAGTGTTCTCGACTTTACCGTCAAGCTGTTATAAAGGCGAGTTTTCCGTGCGTCCGAATCAGCTGTTTGAGAATGACAGTTTCGTTTTCAAAATGGCGTAATACCATCGTTCGAGGACAAAGAGTGCGTAATAAAAATAACAAATAATATCATCAAAAGTTCGTTGAGGCTTGATTTAAAGTGATTTTCTCATTAAAAGCGACGAAAATCAAAATGCTTGATTTGGAAATCGTACCGGAACGTTCGTTAGGCTGTGAACAATGGGAATTTATTCTAGGTAAGTTTTTCCTACGATTTTAGTTCCCAAATGACAGGTTTTATGCGTATTGCTTTGTTTATAAAAATTACGCAATACATGGGTTTGATTGTTGATGCATTTTATGCATAGTTGTTAAAATATAATAATCAACACCATTGCATATAATACCACTTGTTTTAATCGGGAGAAAACATTTTGTTCTTCATAAGTGTCAGACAATGTCATAACTAGTTATATATCACATATATATATATATATATATTGAATGTTTTGATTTTTAATTACAAATTTCTTGAATTTAATTGATTTTCTTTAAAAATCGTCACTGTGTATTTTTATCAATAATGACATAATTGATTTTTTTTTTAAATCGCTTTGTGTAATAAATTTAGGAATAATAATGTATATAATTTATATATTTATGTAATTTTTATAAATAAAATTCCGAAAATATTAAAAATAATTTTAAATTTACAAACAACATTTTTTTTTATTAATATTCCTTTTTAGGGATGCATTTTTCTCAATCTGTAGCAATTATACAGTCACAAGTAGGAATCATAAAGGGCGTGCAAGTTTTATACAGTGATACCGTAAGGAAAACTAAGACATATATTTGCGTAAAAATGTATTTTTAATCGTAACTTAAATTTCAGAATCCGCTAGAAGTAGATTTAGTGATAAATTTACCTCAGGATGGTGTAAGATTAATCTTTGATCCGATCTTACAAAGATTAAAAGTGATAGAAATATATAACATGAAATTAGTTAAATTGAAATACTGGTAAACATAAACATAAACAATAGATTTAGCTCTCTTATACGTAGAACACAGAACGCAACATTTAATAATATTATTGTTGTGAAACAATTTAATAAATGTAACCATGGAAACATCAATTAAATATCAAAATCAATTTTCGTATAATTGATTAATTTTTGAAAAAAAAAAGATTTAACAAAAGATTATTATATAGTTTTACTAATGACAATTTTGTTTTGTTTGAATAACGACCAGCGAAACTTATTTCTAGAAGCGATTTCCTTCCAATTTATTTTCAAAAATAAGTTAAAACGTATTGAGATCAAAATCAATTTAAGTACACTCAAAACGAATGCATTACTACGTATAAGATAGTTAAATGTATAAACAAAATTCGAACCTAAACATAATTGCACTTACGTTTCTCATTGTTTGTTTTGAAATAATGCAGCGGCATGCCATTTAATTCACCAGAAGTGTTACCGTCGATCGAACAAATCGAGCATTCCTTCGGCGCCACGCATCCTGGCGTTTACGATGCTGATAAGCAACTTTTCGTACTGAATTTCCGCGGTTTATCATTCTATTTTCCCGTTGAGTCCAAAGTTCAGGTTAGTTACATAAAACTACCTTTTACCACTAATCACACTGAAAACAATCACAAATTGTGTTTACATATATTTTAAAACAAATTCGCATGTTTATGTTTTGTCACTTTCATTTACACTCAACTGTCACTATTTTTCACCGGAAATACCAAGGTCATACTACGAACTATTTTCATATTATTCAAAATAATACTATTATTTGTTTATTTTCGGTGTTTATTACAAAAATATGTTTACGCGAGATTATCAGATATATTTATGAGATTATTAAATCAGATTTTAATGCAAATATGATTCTACACGTGTATGAGACAAATATTTTTCGAAATAAACATGTTTGTTCAAGAAATCTACGATGATAATGAATCATTAAATAGTTTGGATGTACAATATAAATGTTCAAATTTTTAGTAATGAGTAAAACTATTTTCTTTGTGCAAAGTTAGATATTTTAAATATAAATTATCTTTAAATGAACACATTTAATAAGAAATTAATTTAACATAAACTCAAGATGGCACTTGACTCTTTCCGTTAATGCATAACAGCGCTGTTTTATTTCTTGCGATTGTCCTTTGAATTATTTAACAATTTATTTTCTATAAAGTATTGACAATTACCATTATATGTACCACCAAATTTAGTGATTTCGTACAATTCCTATAACTTCTAAGTATTTTATAAAATACATACATACATAACTTAATGCCTATTCCCAACATGTGGGGTGGCAGAAAACCCTTACATTCACATCTTCACAATCTTTCGCCATTCAATTCTATCCTTACACACTTCTTTCGCTTCATTCAGATTCTTTATACATGCTCTTCTATTTCGCTTGCTCACAACTTTTCTTCCGCGCAACTCATTCTCAATCATATTCATCCACTTATTCCGAGGACGACCCCGCATTCTCACACCATTCATCTCGCCCACGTAAATCTTTTTTTTAATCTTTCATTCGACGTTCTTTCAACATGGCCATAAAATAATTAAGAATATCGTCAATGAAACAAGTGTTGACATTCGCTATTTGATCATCAATACTTATTCACGATTGGTTGTGACAGCGAATGTGTTACATTTGCAATATCTAAATAGAAGCAATTATTTTTAAAATGTAGACGAGCAGTGCACACAAATTAGGATCGTTGCATTTCGCACCGGGTAGTTCACCATTGGTTTCTCGAATGGCGATCTACTCCGGTCCGTCGGTCGAACAAAGCAAAGCACCCGAATTACCATCAAGTTGTTATCACAGCCAACTGTATCTACAAAAGGCGGAAGTGCTTAGAGGACCACATCATACACGCGGGCTTAAGCTGCACCTGTATACTCAGGTTAACATTTTCAATAAACACATACAAAAAATGAAAATCAACACACATTTTTAACAGGGCCCTAGTAGATTGTTGGACCATAGTAAACAAGTGTTGTTGAGAGATGTTTTGCTGGGACATACATGCCAAGATGTAGCCACTGTTTTAGGTGCTCCATCTCGGGTTTTCTATAAAAGTGAAGATAAGATGAAGATACACAGTCCCAATGCTCATCTCAGGGTTATGACTAGAAGAAGTGATTATTTCTTCAATTATTTCACATTGGGTTTGGTAAGTGTTCATTTTTAGCTCGCCGTACGTAGTATCGAAGAACGTAAGTGTTTGTCTGCATAATTTGTCTGTAACATTCTGGGATTGAAAAATGTCCTTAATAAAAAGTTCATCATTTGTCGCCTTGATATCGAAAATGTAAATATGTCATATACTTGGTAACATGTTGGTCGCTCGCTAGTCGTAGAAAAAAGTTTGCGTCTCTACTCCTCTGAAGATCCTAAGCCGATTTTAACCAAATTTGGTACACATATTGTGTAGGTACCCGAATCGATCCGATGGGAAATTAAATCTAATCAGAGCCGTACTTCAGGAGATATTCGGCCCGCAAAAAATATTTTACTCTTTGAAAAGCACTTAGAAAAATAATAGTTATACCAAAAAAATCTACGTAAAATTCCAAATTATTTCATGTATTTAAACATTTTTCAGATTATAATTGAAAGTCGTAAACATAATTTAAAAAACAAAAAACTCACTAATAAAAATATTACTTATGCCAAAAAAATCTACGCAAAATTACAATTTTTTTGATGTATTTAATGTTTATTCAAGTTATAACTGAAAGTCGTAAATAATAATGTTTAAAATAAATTAAAATCAATAAAAAACAACTGAACTGTTTTTGTTTTTTTTTTCGGCTTGCGCGATACTTTAACTAATACATATGACAGTTGATATTTTAGATTGATTACTATATCGTTGTTGAATTGATTGTTACTTCGATTATTTTAATTATAGTGCAATAATAGTTATTTATAAAGAAATTCGACATGCCAAAGTTTAGGCAACAGCTTGCCGACGCCGAGCATACTTTTTATAATAACCAAGGTATGAATAAAGATATCTTTGTTTGATTACTATGGCATTGCTAGTTTAATTGTTGCTTTGATCTTTATAAATATATTGTTTATTTATTCAGAAACTCGCCATGCCAAACTTTAGGCATTGGCAATGCTAAAAAGCTCGCCAAAGGCGAGCTCTGAGCATTGGAAAAGCCAATGCTTGTTTTAATCAAATCTCAATGAATTCATTTTTAAAAACATCTGAAACTGAAGATTTAATTTTGTTCATATACTTATGAAAATTATTTTAAAACTATCCTATAAAAATAAACCTTTTTTTATTTACCGCTGGAATTCCGCCGTTTAGTAGTTACGAATTTTTTTGCGTTGTGGGCCTCTAAACCATGATTACATGGATGTGTTTTTCTGTTTAGGATATATTGTTTGACGCCCGTACACATTGTGTTAAAAAGTTCGTTCTGCACACAAATTTCCCTGGCCATTACAATTTCAACATGTACCATCGTTGCGAGTTTTCGCTCATGCTGCAATCGGAAAAAGTACGCGCTGCACAACTGGTAGACGTTGATGCACCATTTGAGGTGTCCGCGTACAGCAAGTGGGACGATCTGTGTCGACAGTTGAAGCCCAGCGAACGACCGGTAGTGTTGAACCGTGCCAGTTCAACAAACACCACGAACCCTTTTGGTTCGACATTTTGTTACGGCTACCAAGATATCATATTCGAGGTAATGCCGAACAATTTTATCGCCTCGGTAAGCGTGTATAGTGACGGTAAGGGGGCGGATGACGAACGTGGGGCATGACATATGTTGTCTGCCACTTACCTTGTACTGGCCAACAGGTACTGGCAACCATGAAATATCAAATGGACACTGTTATACCCCCCCCCCCTCACACAATTATTTTTTAAACTCATTTTAAGGTTTCATTAGTTTTTATTTTCATTTTCAAACATTTTATAAATTAAGTTTAGTGCTGATTACGTTCGGTTTCATAAAAGAACGCTCTAATATTATTTTTATTTTCAATCATTCAAACAATAGACCTTTCCCGCTTTAAAACACTCAGACTGAGTTTTGTATTAAAATCTGGAGCATATACAGTTCAAAATAGAGCATGTATTATACTCTATTTTAAACTGATTAAAACATCTAATACGTTACTCTTTAGAATATTTAATTATCTGGTAGTGTGACGTCACATATCATACTCTGAATGCTCTAGATTGTAATATCGAACTAAAGCCTCTATAGCTTTATTTGAGCAATGATCGCAAAACGTCACATTCACGCGTATTCGCTAATTTATTTTAATAATCTTTAAATAAATGAGACACCATTTTGGGATTGTTGCTTGAAATGAATTAACCTTTTACACTGATATATCTTCTCAGTGCCTCCTCCTGTTAAATAACTGGTCGATACCCAAGGTGTGAATTAATATTAGTGCAAAGGGTTAATAGCAAACAAAACATGCATATTAGATAATGTGCAAGAAATTCTACGCAAAGTAGCGTATGATTGTAATGGTGGACAATGCGTTATAACTCTTATGAAGGAGGTTGTGCTCAATCTCGCGCATGCGTGTAAATACATGTTACAATACGCAATATATTGCGCATATTAACGTTTGTGTACAATTCACGTATATTCTGTTGAAAATATTCATATAATCTGGGTACATAATTGATTTTTAACGTAAAACATAAATTTATTTTGTTTACAAATTAGAATATAGCGATCTTGATACTTTACGTGCACATCAGAGTTGACAATATCTTTGCGCCTTTTAGTTATGTTTTCTTACATATTTGATATGACAAAACTGTATTGTGTATATTAAATTAGTGTTTATTGAATACAGGTACGTAAGTGCAGCACCATGATTGTCTTCGTCATTTAATTACTTTTGATTTGTCAAAAAATGTAACACCACACTCTGTGTACGAACTAAGCTTTGTGCTCAAAATAAGTACGTAGTTTTTTTACAATTTACTATAGATGTGTACTTATATTAGTGCACTAGTTAGGTTATCAATTGGTACTCCAGAAAAATATAGCAGATCGAATACAATACGGTTTTTGGATCTTAAACATTGTAAATAAATGTTCGCCTTTATCATCAAATATATGCCTGTTTTGACTAAGTAATAATAAGTATAATTAAGTAAACCTAATTGCATTGATTAGCGCTTGTAGATGAATCATTTTGATGCAATGGTGCGTGTAAACAAATCAAAATGGTTTATCTAGAAACAAAATGAAGCGCTAATCATTGTAGGATTTCATAATAATACTATAATTATTTCATAGTGAAGGCGGGGTATATGCTAATAACAAATATGAACTCAGTATTGTAGTGTAACCTCGTGATATTTAATCCATATTAGCACATATACGTGAAGTTTTGCTTATTATAAGCAACGTTTATAGCTTTTCTTTGTTCGAGCGATCACATATTCAGGAGCATGCGCATATTTTGTATATATTAAATGTGCACATATTCCAGATACTTTGTGATTGCTGCTTGAACATAACTTATAATATATATATATATGAGGCAAAAGGTCTATTGCTCGTCAGTTTGTTTTATAAAACACGCTTTGGGGGATTTCACAATAAATCAAATTGTTTTGATTCAGCGTAGGTTTTTAATAAATAAACGAAGAAACAAAAAAAAAACTGAAAAACGAAAAACAACAAAAATAATTCTATTATTTAATTGTATACTTATATTTATTATCACTGGAAATGGGGGCGTTCTTGAAACTGAAGGGCAGTGTATGCGCCTCAGATCAGAATGTTGTTGAGGGCGTATCAGAAGTAGTGTGAATATTTCAGTAAAAACCAATGATTTAATAAGTGGCATCGTTACGGACGGACAGAAGCCGTCGATTTATTGTCGATAGTGTGTGCAAATGTGAAGAACACACATCAGATCTCATAATGGTTACGGCGAGACGCACCATGTGTTTGCTATGTCATAAAAATGAAAAAAGCAAAAAAAAAATGATTGATATTTTAATCTCAATAATACATTAGGAGAAGCTTAAATTATTATTTGTATCAGGAAAATTTCATATATTTAGCTCAATAAACTCTAGATTTGTATTGCGATAAAGTTGGCTAAAAGAATGGACCTAATATACATTTTAGTTTAACTTCTAACTAAAGTAAATATCGGGTTTAACATATTAGCCAAAAAACGATTAATTAGTTGTATGTAAATATAGAATAATATCTAGTTCTTTAGCAAATAAGTCACATTTTATTATTAATTTTAAACATCTAAACATAATAATCTTTATTCCCTTGCGTAAGTTATTTAAACAATTTTATTGACAATCTTGTTTGGCACATTGCCCATCTCCCTTACTATACAAACCGTTTTCAAATCACTGGTTCAAGAACTGGTCCAAATCTTCAGTATCGCAATCTAATTGTATCTCCTCCAAACCGGGACTTCGATTTCCGTTTGGACTTCCTGGTTTTTCAATTTCTGGAAAATTTTGATAAAAAAACAAAAGTGATACTATACATTTCTTATTAATATTATATAAACACACACACACACATATATACACAATTATTGTTGTCTGTATTTTGTGTACAGTTTGTGAGATCACTAGAATTTTGTAAGATGATTTTCATAAAATCGATTTTGGTTCTGAACCACAAATTATATAATGTACCACGTATAATTTAAAAAAGTAAACTACGACATGTTGTTGTACAACTGTTTCGTGAATATAATACAGTTTTTAGTAACAAAGAAAAAAATTAATAAAAATTTTGGAAAAATGATTTATATTTTTCCTTACTTGGGATTTTCCCTACTTCCCTATACGTCTGTAAGTCGGATTGAAATGCTTCTTGGAATGCTTGTTGGCGTTCTTGTGATACATATTTTTGTTGTAAATCATGAGCTATTACAGATTGAGCATGCTTCGTAGCCAATCCATATCTTAAAGTTTCTAAATTTGCTTTAAAATAAATTAATAAATAAGTACATATGAAGAGTTTTTGTTTGTTTGTTTAGGGTCTTACCCAACTTTCGTTCTTTATATAACGCCAATTGAAATCTATGCTCAAGTTGTTTTTCTTGAAGTTCTAAATTCTCAATCAAGTTCTCTAATTGTATTAAATCTTGCTCAACATCTTCAAAACTTGCAGAAAGCTGCTCTAATTGAATGACACAATTTTCTACACTAGTAGATAAATTCTGTGTACCCCCATTTATCAAATGAGTAAGATCAGTAATATTTCTATTATCTTTACTAACTTTATCATGCATTTCTGTAATTGTCTCCGCTAGTTGTGCTGCGTTTAACGCGTTTTCCTCATTTAAATCATGCAATTGTTCCCACTTTTCTTGAAAGTGGCTCAAAATGCGCGCACCAGCATTTAAATTTACTGTGCTAATAATAGGTGTCGCAAGAGCCGCCTTTGGTTCATTAAACAACCTGACATTTTTCCCTACGTTTATTAATCTCTCTTTTAAATTACCAAACATCTTTACAATTAATTATTAGAAATGAATCAAATTAACTGAATATAATAGCAACTTATGATAAATAATTATAAAACATAATTGTTGCACAAACGAATCACATAGAAGCAAATGTTATTACTTAACGATCACATTTAACTGGGGTTTTATTACTGTCATTCAAATGTTGAGATGAATCAGTGAGGATGATTATGTTGACACTAGGCTGGGAATGACAGCACACCAACACCATTACTGACTGAACTGAAATGGTTGACTTGACACATTCTGCCATCTATGCAGTCGGCGTCGGAAACAAAACAATATTTTTAAAAAATTCAAAATTTCTGTTTACTGGTAACGTTCTTTTATGAAAATAAATAATAATTTCATATTAGATGTACGAGAAAGCAAGATTAGATGCCGCGTATAAAACAGTCTGCTTATTTGCTGATAATACTTGGATAGTAAACGACTCGGATGGTTTTGTGTGTGCCAATCAGGTGCGCAAATATCCAAATAAATAACAATTGCCTCTTTAGCGATTATTTTCTTGTTTGCAAATATATCCATGTTTATTCAAGGATTTATGGTTGCGTGAACGTTGGTTAGGAAATCTATGCGATCGAATCGGTATGCCGCGATCCGTTTTGGACACTATTCCGCAAAGCCGATTAGCCAAATATGGCACATACTTTTACAATGAAGCACGTGAAAACACGTATATTGGAATTGACCAGTATGCGGACTATGAAGATACAAGTCATATTTTTCATCAACTACTAGGCGAAGAATGCTGGATGGATCCGAATGTAGAAAAAATATTTCAAGTTTTGACAGATGCCAACTCAAAGTAATTGTCAAAATAGTTTCTAGATTTTTACTTTCTTTTACGAAGTAATAAGTAAGTATTGTAATCACGAAAAAAAAAACTCGAAATTTTAACGGAAATACACCTTTTGACCTTCCCTGAATCGAGTCTGACTATTTTTGGAATGACGTCTGTGTGTGTGTGTGTGTGTATGTGTGTGTATATGCTCTCTACAGCCTACACTGTTGAAGATAAAATTATGAAACTTTAAACTTAAGATTTGTATATGCCTGGGAAGAAAACCTCCTATTTTTGAAAAGCATATTCAAACCGGAAGTGCGTGTTTACTTGAGACACTTTTTGCATATCTTCGAAACCGCTGCACTTACAGTAAAATTGTTAAAATTTAAGTTAAAGATATTAATGATTTGAACAACTTTCGTTTGAAACATTTCTTCAAAAAGTGTACCAGTTACGAGAAAATTGATATTATCCTATTTATATTGTCATAGTTACATAGGTATGGAAAATTATATATAATAAATCGTATCTACTATGCATGTCAACTGTTTTAAATATTCAAGTATTTTGACATTTAACATTTATTTTTTATTGTCAGTGTCACAAATAAGTTTAGTGAAAAACCGTTACAAAGGTTAGTAAATAATTTAAAATATTATATATAAATATTTTCTCTGGTTTAAAGTTAATTTGAAAACTAAAAAATGCCCGGCCATAATAATTTTTAATAATATGTAATGAATAATGATATTTTCTTTATACTACTATAAAATCCAACATTTAAAATCAAAATACATATGTTTTCTTTGGAAATCTGACAATAAACTAACTTTACAATTTTATTGGACAATGAATGAAAATATTTTCTTGATATTTAAACATTTTATATTTTTATTTATATACTATCAAATCTAAATATACTGACTACGTAAAAGAAAGTTTTGGACCAACACATGGCCGATGTTTTTAAATAATTTAGGAGTTCATACTTTATCAATATTAAGGTGCGATACTTCTAATAAAATAAAAATATTACTGTTCATTTCATTCTTACATTAATATTCTTTCATTGAATAAATATATATATATATATATATATATATATATATATATATATATATATATATATATATATTTATTCAATGAAAGAATATAAATGTATGAATGAAATGAACAGTAGCATTAGTAGCATTTTTCTTAGTAATTTTGTTGTTTAAAATGAATTCATGGGTTCAATTCAGAAAATGAAACTAAATAAAATGTACCATACCTTGTGCCCCATTGGTTAAAAACAAATTTATGCCGAATAGATAGAGCTTTGCTGTACACTTTTACTTTCTAATGCGAAGTAATAAGTATCGTAATTATGAAAAATCGATCACGAGATTTTAACTGAAATACACCTTTTGACCTTCCCTGAATCGAGTCTGACTATTTATGGAATGGCGCGCGCGCGCACGTGTGTGTGTGTGTGTGTGAGAGCGCTCTACAGCCAAAACTGTTGAAAGTAAAATAATGAAACTTTAAACTTAAGATTTGTAAATGGCTAGCAAGAGAATTTTCTATTTTTAAAAAGAATATTCAAACCGAAGTACATGTTTACTCTAGTTTGCGGTTTCTGTAATATCTCCGAAACGACTACGCTTACACTAAAAATAGCCAAAATTAAAATGAAAGATATTCATATTTCGCGTGACTTTTGTTTGAATTTTTTTTTTCAAAAAGTACCAGTTACAAGAAAATTGCTATTGACATTTATAAATTTGTTATTAATGTTGCTTAGTTACATAGGTAGGGGAAATTATATTTAATAAATCGTATCAACTACTGTTAATTGTTTAACAGGAAAACAAAATAGATTCAACTAATTTAGGATTTAACAGCTTTGTCACAAATAGATTTAGTGAAAAAGCGTTTCAAAAGTTAGTCAAATATTGAAAATATATATAAATAATGCTAGGTTCATTTACAAACTAAAATACTTCCGAATATTACTACAATATAGCGTAATGAATAATTATAGCGTATAAGAAAGTCAGTGCAAGACACTACAGATGCTTTCTATCATAGCGCTGTATCGCTATCTTATATGCCCATAGCTATATTATGTTTTGATAGTGAAATATCTATAAAAGATAAAAAAAAACATCTTATATCCAAGGATGTAATTTTAAAAATATGTGAGCTTCTTAAGAACTTTAATCTTCTCAAAACAAATATCGCACCTTGAAGATAACTTACTTAAAACTAATATTTAATTTTAATGTAATCTAATCAGTAAGTACTGATTATAGAACATATGAAATTGAAGAGCAATGCATGGAAATGTTGCGTAACTACACAATCGATCTTCAAACAGAAGATAACGAATCCGACAAATCCACAATAGAAGATTTCTGTTTCACAGACGACAGCCTATCAACAGGAAGTTTATTCGAGTCCGGTTCAGAATTCGAATACCCAAACCGACATACTCCTCCGCAAGGAACGATAAATGATTTTAATGAACTTGTCCTAAAAATGCAACTTCATTCGAAAGAAATCCGGTCGTTATGGCCCGAAGCAGTGCCCCTTCCAATACCAGATATTTACGCGACCTTGTCCAATGAGTACAATCTCGAACGCATTTTTTGTAATAATGATTCGCTGGCGTTGAGTTTAAAGGATTTGGATGTAATGGTGGATAGTATACCGTCACCAGAGAAAATATCAGAGTCGCCACCCCCACCACCAAACTCTCCCCTACAACAGTCGACGCCTGTCAAAGGACCGGTACGTCGACTGTACTCAGATGTGTTGCAGAATGTCGCTATCGTTGCGGCACAGGAAGAACTAGACGATTTAGAACGACAGGCTGTCGAACAGTATCAAGACTGTTTAAATTCTACGTCGCATGATAGTATTATGTCAGCAAAATTTCAAGTAATTATTGTATTGCTCAATTTCTATTTGTTTGTGTCACTTTCTAAGGGTTTAATGAGCAGTTATGACATCGCATTGTTATTAATGAAAGAGTTGTTAAGTTCTAGTGATGGCTCTTTTCTACAGCTTTCACTGTAATCACGTTCTGCATCAAATGTTGTTCATTTACACTTATCTATGCTACTTATTATAGTGCATATAAGAGAACTAATATACATTTATATGTTGGTATTTATTTAAAAATAGACTATACTAAAAACTAAAATAGCGCAGGTGTGCCTATACCTTTCAAGTACATGCCTTATATTTATAAACGAGCCGCCACAACCAGCGTTCCATTTAATTTAATAGAATGACATGCAGAAAATATTTTTATTTATTAATTCATAAATATTGAATAACAAGCACGTTATTCTTTATTGTTTTCTCAAGCTCCTAAAGAAGAAACCCTACATGTTTGCACAAACCCTTGTTGGTCCAAGTTGCTTTTGTGTGTGAGACTAAAGTGTGACCACACCTGGACTTTACCTATCATAAAGTTTATAGTTGCTTTTATCCATTTTATAAATGAACTACAAGCGTTGAACACCCAACTGCTATTAAATGTATTTTCTGAAGTTTAATTTTCATATATTTTGAACTACAAGGACCTATTCTTTCAGTGTAAGTCTTTTGATATCTCAGTTATATATTGAATCAGCCAATATTGAGACTTTATGCATTCGTGATTTCTACAGTTCGTTTTTGTTAGCGTATACCAAAAGCTACCCTTATAACTGACTTTTTACCCAGCGCTATATTATGTGAATCGAGTCTACACCCTATATATATGTGAATCGAGTTCGTTTTTGTCGCCAAAAGGCCCTTATAACTGACTACCCAGCGCTATATTATGTGAATCGAGTCTACACCCTATATATATATATATATATGTATATAGATATAAACGTTTCTAGCAAATGTGCTTAGCATGTCTATTTCTGAAACTGGCACATGGCTCACCATCACTAGAGCTTCACACTTTTGAATTGAAAAAAAAACCACAACTCAATTCGGAATTAACTGTTCATTAAAAACTTTAACTTTAGCGCGTGCAATGCACATGTATATTCACATACGCTAAACAACCCAAAATAGCATATTTACACTAATATGCATACATTCATTAATCATTACTAGGTTTATACATACATACATATATACACACACACACACATACTTACATACATACATACATACAGACACACACACACACACACAGAGAGAGAGAGAGAGAGAGAAAGGGAGAGAGAACTTCATGCCTATTCACACCCTATTGGGTGGCAGAAACCCCTTTAGATTCACATCTTGCAAAACTTCTTTTGTTTCATTGTGATTCATCAAGTTCTTCATACACACTCTTCTATTCTATGCCGCTTGTTCACAACAATTCTTTCGCGCAACTTATTCGCATGTATTCACTTATTCCGAGGGTGACTCCGCATTCTCATACCATTCAACTCGCTCACGGAAATCTCATTCAATATTCTTTCAACCGAAACTAATAATAAACGTAATAATTATATAGTCAAACCAAAGCATAAGTGGTTGATAAGTTATCAATGGCTATGAGTAGAGCTTATGCTAAAAATAGCTAATCGCGAAACTATTACCGCATATGTCTACACGCTACTCGGAATAGCTTGAAGCTTAATGTTCGTAGAAGACTGTTGCCACCACCACTGTCTATTTATATCTTGTCTTTTCTTATTATAGCTGCCATCTCTTTCTTCTGACCACTTTCAGTGCATAGACTGGTTCAAGCTATTCCGAGTAGCCTGTGCATATATGTGTTAAAAGACTCGCGATTATATTAGTTTTTATGGAATTAAATATCTAAAAGCGCTTTTCAGGGTCATTCCTTTACTTCTTTGATAAAAATAGATGCTCACCACTTAAATAAATTAGGTTTGAATATCAGTTGCATCGCAAAACTTTTTTTGCATACACCTTTATCATAAAAGCCTACAAGTGACTTTTTCCACGTATAAATCCATAGTAGTATAAAAGAAAAATGCTGCGTGTCACGAATATATGTTAGACATGTTATTTTGACACGCACGATGCATCCTTGTTTACTATTATTACTGTTTTATTCGAGCTGAATAATCGGTGCTTGAATGTAGTATACTACACATTAAAATCACTTTTCTAAAGAGTTTAATGTTCTATCAATGCTTTCTTCTCTACTTCTCCTTTCTCTATACGAATTTAAATGTTACTGAGGGTTTTATAATATTCATTTATTACTATATAGCAATTCATATTTTTAATATCACTAAATTCTAATCTGTATATCTCAAGTATATTAATCGTAACGTAGCAGAACAGTCACTTGTGTTCGCTGCAAACGACGTGGCCTTAATTCTATCCGGTTATTTATATAGACTAAATATTCGTTATTCTTTTATCAAGTATTCGCTCGAAGTGCTTAGGTGCCGGAGTCCCGTTATTCACATCCGTTGAATAAGCAGTATTCGCTTATCTAGTTTGAGTCGTATCCGCTTACATTTACATAAATAATCATTCCATTTCCATTGAGTACTTTGTATAGCTACATTAATTTCATAGCAATGAATAAATGTTCTTTAATTGTTTTGCTATTAGTGAAATTGGTTCCATTGCTAATATTAAAAGTGTGCAGGCACAGTCGTACTAGCATTCGAAAAGAATGCGTGTTATCGGGAAAATGTTCACATTTACCGATAGGTATCTGTTTTAAAACATTGCTCAAATGTAACATAAATTGTAGAATTTTTGCCATTCCACTTTAATAGGGGTGTAGCGTTATATTTATCTTCTTTACATATTTATGTATAAAAGAAAACTCATATACTATTTCCCCTAGTTATGTCTCATTGTCAGAGAATAGACTATTCGAACTTACAATTAGATATTTTAGTGTTTATAAAATCAATAGCAACTCAAATAAACTCTTTGTAATTTTTTTTGATTTTCGTCTTGAAATGTAATTACATCAAAACGCTTCATAGAGTGCTGTGGCAAGTTGATTACTCGCCCAAATGAATGTGATTAATGAATGCCGCTACAACTGTCATTGTGATTTGAGGAATTGGAGCAATTGGCTCTGGAGCAATATAACAATGGGCAGAGCTCAACAGAGAACCAGAGTGTGGTGGGGATGGAAAATATTGATGCAAGCCCCCCATTGGAATGTAATCCTGTTACCGTTACCGCGGGAAACGGAACTTGCCCCCTGCATGAGCCGCCCTGCGGGGGGAAATTGTCTCCATATGCGGCGCTGCTGTTAGCCAACTCGGTGCTTGTCAGCTTCTATCGGAGTGCATCGGCGACGACCCGACTACTCTCCTACTTCCAACGGTTTCGATGAAATTCACAGGATGATGGAAATAGAAGAGCGCTGATGCGATCAAATGTAAATTCCGCAAGATTACCACAAAACTCGCTCCTCGATATAATATGTACTTTTAAAACTACATTCTGATTTTATATACAATTTTGTTGATTTTAATTTTATTATTTTCAATGTTTATATTATGACTTTTTTTTAAGGGGCCATTAATGTAAAATATTCTGTTTTTCAAATATCACTACAGGCGTATACATATATTTTAAATGTTTGAGCCTATTTATTTTTGTTTTGATTTTTATCATTTGTAATGTTTCGTTTTTATATTTTACAATAAATTATTATTGGTTTTAAATTTTTTTCCCCAAAATAATCCCTCATATGCGCCAATATTGGATTTGCTCCGACATTTAATATGGTGGCGTTAATTGAACTACATATTTGATTTACTCCGTAATTAATATAATAAATAACATTTTATACCATTGATTACTTTGCTGTTTAACTATACTATATAAATCGTTATTCAACAACGAAATCTAGAGGCTAAATTCGAAGTAGTCAACATAGTGCACTGTATTCTATAAGTAGATTAATTAAAATCCTATTCAATTGTCCTGTAATAATCTATATATGGTGTAAACTTAATTTACTGCACTAATAAAAGATCAGTGATATGGCGGATGTAAGTACTAACTATTTCATTTATGCCATAACACTTTTGAAAGATATATAATTTATGGAAATCAACATTCTGGCGTTAATAGCCTATTAGTTTTCCAAGCGCTAATAGCTCAAATTACTATTGCGTAATAAATCATAAGGCTCGACGCGTAATAGATTAACCGATGATGTAATATCCAGCTTAAAAGCCCAATCGAATGAGTCACACTTATATTTTTGATGTAATTATAGAAATTATTGCGCAATATTACATTAAAATGAATAGTAATCTAGATATAAATAATGGCACCGATAGCATGCATAGCAATATCCGTAGCCTACGTCTAGAATAATGTATACACTTTCCTTGAACCCTACCCAGATTTATGAAGCTTGCCCATAATAGAATCGCCCAAACCCAAGCGTATTTTCATTGCTGTTATTGTTTTGACTACACAAATAAACAACATACCCAACATCCGGTTAGCAACCAAGCGTTTGGCTGCATAAATTAATTCGATTGGTAGAAAAATACATTGCAGCTACTCATATCCCCACCACTAGGCCCTTGCCCAGCACTTTTGTAGTAATTAATACGCCCAACTTACTTTAGATGAAGAGGAGTGATGGGGAGTCATTGTAGGAGAACTGCTGCGCCATCCATAAATAGAAACCATACCCTATCTCTCTTTTGTTGGCGTACAACCGCTGCAGGCGGGGAGAGACGATTATACAGCCAGTCGGATCGGTCTCATTTCTCGCAAACAGGGGAGGCCGCATATATGTGGAGTGTGCAACCTTGAAGCAACATAAATGACTCCAACTGAAAATTCCGCAGTTGTGCAATCATGAATTCATGTAATGTTTTTTGTTTATCTATGATGTTTTTTCGTTTATCTATAATAGTATTGTTTATTCAAAAACATGTTAAGGCCATTAGGAAACACTGTGCTTTCAGTCGTTATTATCGATTATTAGAGCTTTAAGCCAAACCCAGAATTCATGGTCTTTTAATCATTGTTATATAAATAATATTGCTTTTGTTTGTTTGTTCGAAAGCTATATCATGTTTTAGTACTAGTTTATGAGTGCTCGTTTGCGGTTCACTTATTTTCGAGTTAAAATTAAACTTTTTGTGTGAAGGCTCTCGCATCCGCTACGCCTGACTCTTCCGGTAGGTTATTCCACTCTGCACTGCATTGCACCATACCCTTTCAGCCCCGCAACCACATCGACTCGGCCCCACGGCCATCACAATCGAGCGATAACACTTTGTCCATACAGCATGCAGGCGGTTGGTAAACATCCAAATCCAACTTGCCAACGCACCAAACCCAGTTACCAGTTTGGATTTGGTGTTGGTTCGCATACTTCGAAGTATACTTCGACTATTGATCAGCGCTCGGCCGGAGCCAGCTACGTGCAAGGTTATAATCCTATTTATACATCACAATCATACACGCGAGACTAGCTCTAATGTTACGCATATACAAGACTCAATTTTGCTTGATTTCTAAATTAGAAAGTTGACATTAACGGTTAATTCTATAGCATTTCTAAAGAATTTATGGTGTATTAAGCTTTATAGTCAATATTTATTCAGTTTTTTTTTTTTAATTTTGCTCGCTTCAACTTTAAATAATAATCATTAGCTAACAAATTATTATAGCTGAAAGCGCTTCGGTAAGGAATGAAAAATTGATAATTTGTATCGCTGTTTATTTGTATTGATAAACATTGTTATTTATCATTTGGTAAATATGCTTATCATGTAGTGATTAATTATTAGGAATAACAAATTAATAGCTATTATGTTGAAGGCTAACTAGTTTTATTTAGATTTCTGATTATAAATTAAAGATTAAAGCTCTTGGTTTATTTGTGTTTGAGAAAATGGAAACATATTTATGTATGATGTAATATTAAACGTTTTCAAATGTAAATTTAAGCACTTAACTTTAAGTGACGAATGTTTTGGAAGTTACATAACATCTAACAGTATTTTCGCTATACTACCATTTTTCATTGACTAGTCGTAGATCAATATCATCCGTTGGCAACGAATAAAAATATTTATTTGAATAAAGACGTTTATGGTATATTTTGACAAAAATATCACGCGTATTTTATAATTGATTTTTGGACCTTTATGCATCTTCTCATAACTAGCGTTCATTATTTATGGAACGTCTATGAGAAAAGTTAGCCGAAATGTATATATGTATAGCATCCTTGAAATGTGGCATCAGTCTGACAGTGTAGTCTGGTAGTCGCACAGAATTTCATTTGGCCTGGTTGTGCTACGTGCTTGCAGATGACGGTTGCCAAGTTGTCAGCGCGGTAGCGGTAGATGCAGAAGTGAGAGAGAATTTGAGTTTGATTACGGTCTCTTGCTGAGGGACTTGTGTTACTTTACCACGGCTCACATATTTCCAAGTACCTGTCAGGCGAAACACGCGTTCACTTCCGCTGGAAATAAGGACGCTTATTGCTTCCGCTAAGCGGGCTCTCTAGAATGCGAGACCCGGGACCGAGTATGCATATATGCGTTGTAACGGAGGACCGACCCAAGCCAAGCCTCAGGTTCATTCCCCTTTGCCTCTAGAGAGGCTCCCACTCTTTTTCCTCGTCGAACTGTTCGGCTCGTAATACTTTCACATATTTCATAAATGGGATGTAACAGGCTATTTTTTTATCGTTTTTCAGATCAGTTTTTTACTTGTGAAACTGAAATGTACTTACATCCGGGGCATTTCCGTTATGCATATACATATACATATGCGTATAAACATTTAATTTAGTGACATTATTTTTAGATTTGTGACACTGAAATCTATTTCTGGAATATTTTAGTTTTTATTTTAAAATAGTATTTTTAAGAATAATTTAAAGCAATTCCGAACATGCCAGTAGAAGATTGCTGAATATAACGATACTCATTATTTACAAACGGTTCTAGGCACGTCAACCTCAAACGTTTGTGTAATAACGCAATTAAATTCATGTAGCAATGGTGTTTACTAAATACCATTGCTGCTTAAAGACTATTTAGTGCTTGACAAAGTCATGAGGTTTACTTAGGGCTATAAAGACGTAGATGCGCCCAGAGATGTGCGCATGTCAAGTTTATGTACCAGACAAATAGAAACACACGTCGTTCCTGGATATAAATGACATTTTCAGGAATAGCCATGACCTTTTTCTATATCACTATGTATATTTGCAATTTGCTGAAGTTATATGTACATATAGTAAGGAGTGGGGGACTGATACAATGGTAACAAAAACAACCTTTTATATTTTACGAGTTTGTGTACTTTTTCAAAAAGAAAACTCGGAATTCATTATATCAGGGATTGGTTTGTCCATCTTTTTTTATCCCAAAGTTTCGCTGCACAAAGAACAAGTGCTGTTTTCCCCCACTCGTATTACGAACCACCAATACCAAACTGTACCCAATGGGTAGTCGACATTTCGTGCTATCCTTGGATCCTAGATTCTCTATCGACGCATGCGCACAACATTAAATTGCAATATTCCCCTCTTTTACCGCATTCGAACAATCGTGTTCTTCATCGTCAGTAGCTGTTCTTCGCATCATCTGTGGTTTGTTTGTGATAAGTAGAACTTAGCAAGAACTTGATGCTTTCTATGCTTATTAATACACACAGTGACCCTGATCCCCGAATAAAACACTTGTGATAAACTTTTTAAAAGCACTTGTGACAATGATCATTTAAAAAACTTTGACGACTTTGCGCAGTTACAGAGTATCGAACATTAATACACTGTTATAGCGATTGTTGTAACTTTACACAAAACATACCATTTGTTTAGTTGTATTACAATGAATGTAAGTTTAAATTATATAATACATCTAATTTATTTACTTTTGGATTAGGTTTTTAAAAAAACATTTTTAAATGATTTTGAGCACTTTTTAATTTTTATAATTTCATTCGCGAAATGTGATAATATATGTATTACATATTTATTTATTAAACAAGCGACAGTTTTTATTATAAACAAATTGTATATTACTCATTTTTTTCTGTCTAAGCAATGAACTTTCAGGATTATTCATGTAATTTATCGTGTTAATTACTAAATATTGGAAAAAAGTGGCAACAAGTTTATAATGGTACGCAAAAATTTAATGGCGCCAAATATTGCCGGTTTTAATTTTAATATGTTTATAACTTTATTTTGTATCTTTGTTAATAAATATAATCGTTATAAAAATTGTAATTTAGTTCTTTTTTACAGGTCAACCATGACTACTATTTCTGAAGAAATATCAATTACTCCTATTAAAGGTATGAACATATTTAATATTCATAATATTTTTAAAATGTGATACAATATATAGTTATATGTAGGTGAACCGGAGTTAGAAGAAACAAATTCTAATGATAGTTCAAGTACACAAAGTTCAATTGACACATTACAATGTTTGACATGTGATGAACAATTTCCCAATAAAAACGACTTCCATGACCACTTGTTAAAACACGTAAAACAACCCCGTGTTGTTTTACAACGTGTTGATGATCCCGTTATTAAAAAGCGGAAACAAACACACAAACTTGGCCCGCTACGATTCATAGTCAAGACAAAAAATAACAATTTTAAAATTGTTAAAACACCAACATCGCCTGAGACACCGAAAAGCGAACAAAACGAACCACGAGTACCGAAAATAAGAATATTGTTGCCTGAACAGTTATCCGATACGAAAATCGGAAATTGTAAAATTGTTAAAGTTCGGGACGATAAAGATCTGTTGAACGGATCAATAGAAAGCGCATTTAACGGACAAATTAAAAACGAAAAAAATGGTTGAATTACATAGTTTACCGAATGAATCGCAAAGTCCAGGTTTTCCGAGCCAATCGCCGGGACAACCAGAAATTGCGGACATCACCAAAGAAAATTCGTTTTGGAGCAGTTCAGATCATGTCTCTAGGGGGGGGTTGCAAATTACGGAAGGTGGTGAGAAGGAAGCGGAAACGCATAATAGTTTATTGCAAAATTTCTTAAATGACACCACTGGTGACAGTAGTTCGAGGGATCTCGGTTTAAACAGCAATGACAATGAATATATATCTTTAGACCGATTAGCCGGACCGAAGTGTCCGGTTTGCAACGAACGGTGTATAGACCAATGTTCACTGGACATACATCAAAAAGCAATGGGGCACTATGAAGTAATTGCAAGAAGTACTAACAACAGTCTTGTACCTTACGGACAATCGCCATTAAGTACTATATCGAATCCGTTAGATAGTTTGTCAAATTTACCGATGGAACAACTTGCTCAACAAGTGAATCGGTTACAGCGAGGGCAAGTTCATCAACAAAATGTCTTGATTAATATTCAGCAGTTTGGACAACCGATGGCCCATCATCCACAATACACTCGTGGGCCAGAAATTCCCCCGCATTACCCACCTCAACAACATTATGGAGCCCCTCAGCAGCCACCCCCTCCACCGCATATGTTCGGGGGATACCATCCCCCTCCACACGCTCATCACCCACCACCACATCCCATGTATTATCCACAATCGTCGGGCATGTATCCAATGCCACCGCAACATGATAATAGGGTACGTAAAAAAAGCTTTATTAGTTTTTAAAATGTTTTCTAATTTAAAATTTGAATTATTCTTATTAGATTTAAAATTCCGTTATAAATTTTCCTATTGCCAAATTCAAAACATCATTGTTGCTACTTAAGACAAAAAAAATATTGGAACTTTAATAAATATAATTAATACACAGGAAATATTACCTGCCCCCAATGTACCCCTTGCTGCGATAAAGTAAACGTTAGTGTGTTGGGTTAAACTTGAAGGTATATACCCCTAAGCAGTGGCCCATGCAAAAAAGAGTAATGCATGATTTTGCATTATTTAATATATTTTTTATATGTCCACTTATTACTCTTTTAAAAGATTCACTTTCTGACCACATCCTCTGTACGATAAGGTTGCATTTTTAGATTAAACATATTTTTAATAGTTGTCATAATATTACCGTAACCGCAATATTTAAAAAAATTCTTAAATGTGAATTTAGCAACAATTCAAATGCTGTTTATTGAATACCGTTGCTAAGTAATACCAAATTAGTCATTGTTTATGTTTTGTGCTGCATATTATAAAGAATCTTAAGTATTGTTTAAGTCTGTCTGAATAGCTGTGTATGATAAGTTTCGGCATCTATAATTTATATTATGCTCTATAATTCAACTGGTTTCTTGATTATGTATTGTATAATAAGTAGAAATATCCTGAAACATGCTTCCAGAAATATTTATGCTACTGATTGAAGCAACAATGCAACCACCATCATCTGCTATCCGCTATTAATTTTTGTTGTTTGGTAAATTTATCCCCACCATAAATGTAACACAAATGCAAAATAACAGGTGGCACGTGAGTCAGAAATGAGCAATATTCTCTGGCGCAAATTTTCTTCAGTTTTATATTTACAAAATAAAATTTAAAAATTCCATTTGTGCTACTCAGTGTTTTGTTAATTATGAATGTGAGTATAAAATATGGTAAATAAATATATAAAAAATTAATTTTTAAATACCAAAAGGCCTTAGATGTTGTAGGAGTCAAAGTTGAACTGGTTGAATTACGGAATGTATGTATTAGTAGAGTGTTTAGTGTTCTAACGAGTACTTATGTAAGTTTCTTGGAGCCTACTTAGGTTTCTACATTTTTAGATACAAGAATTGTACCTAACCAGATCTTCCAACCATAATTCTAAATAATTGTCATTCTAAATATTTTAATTTTTTTCAGGGTGGGCCACCTATGCCACATCCATATTCTCAACAACAGCAACATCCACAACAACAACAACAGCATCCACAACAACAACATCCACAACAACAACATCCAACAAATAGCATGATGCCACCAAGACCTCCTCCACCGCCGCAACAGAGAATGCCACAAGGTCCGCCTCAACACATGGCACCACCGCCTGCCAACACTAATATTCCTCAACATCGACCTCGTCCTCGTGCACCTCTATCGCAAATACGTGAACAACTACGCGCTGGTCTTCCGCGTGGACCAGTGCCTAGAGGACCTGGACCTCGTATGATGCCACCTCGTCCGGGAGGTCCGCAACAATATCGTCCCCAACCACAGCAACAAAAACGATCCGCACCAGACCAACAACAACAGCCACAACAAAAACAACGGAAGCGCTTCGATGTTCTGATTCCCGATACAAACGATAATGACGATTGTCATGTGATTTCAATGCAGAAATGCAATGATGGCATGCCAATTATTAAAAATGTACAAGGAGCTGCTACGCCCTCTGAAGAAGATCCAGTAGTTCATTTGACGGATTCAATCACTTTAAGTGTGCGGAATCCGAAGGATGCGCCAGTGATACAGCAGAAGAAAAATGACGCAAAAGCGGTAGCGAATATTTTAGCTACCAGAGGGATTACAGTTACACCAACTGCTAAAAATTTGAAAGAACAACAGCAACAACAAGCTGAACCGAAGAAACCTCCGCAAGCTGCAACATCTCCGCCGGTTGCTATTAATTTGAATAATGCTGTTAGTATTATTCCTACAGCTAGAGGGCAGGGGAAAAATGGTGCGCAAGAACGCTCACCAAGGTCACAAACTGTAGATTTAACAGACGATAATGAGCCGATTCAACAACTCAAACCACCAACTCCACCAGCAAATATAAGCAAACGATCTTTGCCGCATCAGTGCGACTTATGTCCTGCACAGTACCCTTCATTGCAAGCGCTAATGAACCATCGTCGATCTTACCATAAAACCGGTCCTCAAACTGACCTTGGAATTCCAGTGGTGGATCTTAGGCAGCCATCAGTGCTTAGTAAGTTAGCCAGTTTGGGTATTACAAACTATATACCGCTTCCCCAATTGAGCTCTGGCGGTGGCACATTTGGTTTACCGATTGTCTCCGTCAATGCGACGCGTAATCCTAATATTTGTAATATTGGGGCGTTGGGCTCGGGGGCAGTGTTACCATTGGGACCCTTACGCCATGTGTCTAATTTACCGAATAATAGATAGTGATTAAATGCCATCTAAATAAATTTCCTAGCCACTTTGAACCTTTTCAGAGAATCTCTGACTTTATTATTTATACTTATTGTGATGATAAAATGATTTTAACATTCACAAAGTTATCTATGTTCCTAAATTTTTTAGTTTTAATATTGTTATTTATGTTCTCAGTAGTTTAAAATTGTGAATGTACAATTGATGTTTTTGTATGTTTGTATATAATAAGTTGTGATGTTTTGTTTTATTTTTAAAATGATTCATTTGTGTACAAATTATCACATAAGAAACTAAATATTAGGTATATATATATATATTATATATCGAAATGCAATTAAATATATGTATTAATTCTATTCATATATCACATGACAGTATTTTAATTTAATCTTATGTTTTTGTATTAAAACAGCTTAATTTTTTACGTAAAATAAAATATATTTCTATAAAAAATCTCACTCATTTGATTAAATTGTATGGAAAATAGGTAAAAAGAATCGCATAAAAAAAAGTTGAATGCATCTACAAATACTTTCATATTTTATGCGACTCATCATACATGTTATTTAATGAAATAACTATTTAATCAACAGTACGAATTATTTAATTAGCAGTACACATGATAAAAAATTAAACGTATTGTTCTATTATATTATTTTCTCACTATAAATTAAAAAGTAGGTTACACATTATTTGGATCAGTTTAATTTTGTATTTTGCGCTTATTGTAAACTTGCGCATGCGTATGCTGAACTTAGATCTGAAATGGCTACTGGCAGTCGGTCAGTAGTGGAAAATAAACAGTGTCTTCATAAAATCGAATAAAAATGATGTGATAATTACTAAATAACAGTGCAATTTTTGGGTGAATGTATGATAACTTATTTGTGGTTTAAATCGATGCATGTACGTATATCATTTGTTTACAATCACTACCGTGTCATTTGTTTTGCTAATTTTTGGCCTACGCGAAGAAACGCTTGACGTTTACGTACGTTCGTGACGTATATTTTGTGTGTATTGTTGTCATTCTAAATTGTTGTGATGTAGAAAGTTCCAAAAATGACATTTCAATCGAAACAGTAACCATTCATATTACTTTCAAGTCAATGATTAGTTCTGTAACGGATTTCGAATAAAAAAAAATATTTTAATTTGTTTTAAAACTTTTAACTTGTTATTTATAATGTTAGCAAATAAGTTTGGTAAACTAATTGCGAAAATATATTGACGATGTGTTTATTTGCAGATCCGTACATAATATGGATGTATTGAAATTTGCTGCAAATAAATTTCCAAACCGCTAAAACATGACTATTTTTAAAACATGTATTTCAATAAAAATTAAACTCGAATCTCTCTTGCAATGTGACCGAATAAGCACACTTATAATTTATAATATACTTTAAAGCACACATAATAATATAGTTATTTGAATAAATTAAAAAAGATGGCTACAATAATGTACCCTTCGTTAACGAAATCTCAAAGTATGCGCTCCAAGCGCAAGTCAGCGGTCGAAATGTTGGCTGAAAGCAAAGCGTTTTATGTAAAATCGGAAACTGTTAGAGATAGTCAGCAAGTACTGCCATTACGGATTGGACCATGTTCGCACACTTCTTTTATTAGAAGCAAACCAACAAATATTACAACTTGCATTCCACAGAATTCAATTGGAGGATGGCGACCTGTATCTATGCCACAATGTAAGTTAAACATTTATCATTCTGAGGATTGAGAATTGGATTTGGATGGAGAAAGATTTGTTTTTTTACTGGATATCGAGGTTCCGATCTATACGGATACTGAATTGAAAGTAGAAAATTATATAGAATATCAATGAGTGAGATGAACTTATATCATTTATCAATAAATAAATAAATAAAGATTTCTAATTGTTTCTATGGAATCTAATTGCAAATTGCGTAATATTTATAGTATTTTTATATGTTATGTTGTATTATTATTAATATTAATTTAATAGTAGCTTGACTTATATACATGTGTTAGTAAGTACAGATACTCATTGCAAGCGGTAATCATTGTGGAATTTTATAATTAATACGTAGTGAAGACCAAGTCTAAGTAATATCAGATTTGGGAAGGATGTTTCAACTAAAAAAAAGCTTTATTTTGAATAGACATGGCTGTGTCACCCAGTCGCTCTTTGCCGCCATTAAGAGTATCAAATGGTCGCCGATCAACCTCTGCTTGTAGCGATGTGCTACAGAATAAATTGCGTAAGTTGCTTAACACAGATAGTCGCGAGAACGTCTCAAGCAACAACAACAATAACGACTGTTTGGTAGATGACTTCAGACCGATAAGTCCACCAGCTGAATACGCAATCACCGAACGTTCAAGTTATAGGTATTCCCAGCCATTTGATTGAACTCATGCAGAATAACAATTAGTAATTGTTAGTAGGTACGGTCATCACCAGTCATCGCCCGATCATCGAGTGGTCCATAAGAGTTTACCTGACTTGCATACGCAACAACAACAGCAGTCAAGCGGCACACGGGAATCCTGTTCGAATAGAAGCGCTAGCAACAAATCGCTGAGTAATCGCGATAGTGGTGAGTCTAGTGGGCATTATACGCACCGAAGCGAACCGGCGCCATGTTCTGAACCACCTAGGCCTGAGATTAGACGCGACAGTGGTTCAAGTACACAGCACAGCGGCGCTAGTATATACTGCTGTGCAGCGGATCAAGACGCACATGCTGCTGCTTACGCGCGCACTACACGCTACGGCTACCCACCACCGATCGAATATACTCGGACCTACGAGTACGCTAACCAACCCTATCAAGATCCTACTTTAAGCCCCGGTCCGGGGACGTTTAAACGCCAAAAATGCTTCCGATATAAGCAACGCGAGCGGGAGCGCAGTGTGGAGACCTCTCGGCCAATTCTGCGCTCGAAATCTGACATCAGCGATCGATATTGGCGGGGTGCACCGATACGGAAACAACCGCTTTCAGGTTTGGAACACTCGTCGGCGCCTGTGAGTCACCTCGAACAGTTTTTCGAACAACTGGGCTTAAACAGCGACTCGTACGAGAGTATGCTGGACAATAGTTGCGAATCAGCTAGTCCGGTGTTCTTCTCTGACGTGTCGACGGTTGACTCGAGCCGGCCGCTGGACAATCCGGAATACTGTGCCTCGCAGTTTCGACCCAGTGAACCACCGTCAATCGTCGAACGCAACGCTCGTATCATCAAATGGCTGTGCAATTGTCGTAAGCTACAGGTTACGAATTCCTGAATTGCTCTACGTTGTTGTTTCATCCATTTTCTCATATTCATCACCCATAACTCTCATTATTCATCATATTCTAATCAACTCACTAATGTCTAGTAGTACAAAGGTAGTTTAACCGTTGTACAACTTCTTTTATTTGCCTATCTAACCTATTAGATTTAGAGGTAGTCCCAGCTAGGTAGCTAATAGTTATTTATATAAACTTATAATAATATTTTTCTTATGAAAATTATCATTTGTAGTAGTGTTTGCAAGGAAGAAGAATCGTTAGAGTACGCCATGTTTAGTTTTATCTCCACAGTTCATTTTGTAGCTCTTTTCGAGCTGTTATGGTTATATACATCGGTTATATTTTATGTAACAAAAAAAAAACTGTTTTCGAATAAGATAAACAAAGGCTTAAACTATCTTTTTACTGTCGGATATACATCTATTTTACATAGACATAACGCAGAAATTATTACTAATAATAATAAGATATTCAATGATTATTATAGAATTTAACACTAGATAATAATTAATAATATATATACGAGATGATCGTTACGTTTAAGTAATTCTATATGTGAGATTCCAAGAGTAAAATACACTTGATATTAATATTATAAACCGTTGGATCTCTTATGTCACTGTTGCTGATGAAATGATTGTGAGTATTGCAACAGTGATATTTTTGTATAATAAGACGGTTGTAAATAAGTTATATTATCGTAAACGGTAGCTTTCGGTAGTGAGTGATATATTTGTTATATTGATTATTCCATATAATGGACTGTTCAGTAGCTGTTAGTCATACGATTTTTATTTCATTTATCCTACGTTGTTCATACGCAATGAACAATTGTTCATCTAGTCTACTTCTGAGACTTTAACTGTTCTAACATTTAAAACTCTGTTCTCTTATATAATATACATGATATGAAATGAGATTGTACTATCGATAAAATACATGATATTGCGACTATATTCTAAACTTTAAAACAAATGTGTGTATTTTCTTGAAATTTAACAAAGATTAATTTTACGACACGTAATCTAACCCAGCTACTGAAAAACAGTGGCGCGCGCCCCTTACTTTTTTCGAAACCCCAAAAGGATTAAATTTAAAATCCAATGGTCACGTCTAGGTATCTACTAGTAGTGCATTTCAAGTTTTAAAAAGGTACGTGGTTTGTACATATTGTGTAATATATTTAATTATTTGAATAATGAATGTTTCGATGATAAGGATAGATAATGTTTATTGTGAGATTAGACGAGTGTAGATTGGCGCCGAAGATTCATGAATGACGGAATGCATCTTAAGCGCCACCTGAAGTATGAATAATTAGATGGCGCCACAGACGTCCCCCCAACCAGCAGGCAGTGTCCCGAGCTCGCGAGTTTCGCCTGACCGACGACATGTTGGATTCGCCTGTCCGCTGTCTGCAGTGCACACGATCGCTGCTTGAACTTGAAGACATCGGTGACGAGTGTTAACCACTTGTAAACAGTGCGTGGTTGTCCCCTAGGTGCGGGTTGTCTGTGTTCAGTACGCCTCGGTTTGCGTGTTGTGTCATTCCTTGTGGAAAAGTCGATTCCCCTGCCTCTGCTCTGTCAGGGGTGTATCAATTAGTTTTTCAGTGTACCGACAGAGGTGATAAAATCCCATAAAAAAATTGCACAAGTTCTATTTTTAAATGGATTTTTGCGCTATGTACGACTAAAGTATATCTGCTAGGCTATTTTTGATGTTCATAGTATATAAATATCGTCGATGTCGCCGTTTCAATCGCTATACTTAGTTCAGTGAAGCCATTTTTTGCTAATATGCTAAAATCTTTGCGATTTTTTTCTTGAAGGTTAAACATTATCGCGGTGTCGTTGTGATATTCATGAACCAGTACCATTAGTCACCGTAAATCTGTTGATACCATTTTACATTTGTTCCAACCTAACCTGTGCTTGTTCAGTATCCAAACCGAACAAGACAGTGATTGGCATATGTCGAACGATTTGTTCGTTATCATCATCCACCACAGCAACGACGATGAACATTGAGTGCTACTGCTACTAGTGATTCTGATCTGAAGTAGTTGATTGTGTCGTGCGGTGTTTCTGTTTATGTTGTACACATCTACACTGCTATTGGTTGCAGTGAACTGAACTGACAGTTTGTGTGCAGTGTATCAACTATATACATACATACACACACACACACACACAAAGAGAGTAAGTATAGTATATACATAAATATATCTCTACCAATTGTATGATGATGATGATGGACGCGAGGAAGCACCTTTTGGTAGCTCATTGGTAACGGGGGTTTTTTACCCGCCACAATCCAGTCCAGATCACAAAACAACACCAGCACGTCGCTCCTCGTGGTGCGTGTTTCAATGGAAACCACGAACGGAAAGTGAACCGCGTTGCGACGTGAATCTGAATGAGCAGCTAGTTGGGCGAGTCCCCGGGTAGAAAGTAGGGTAGCGAAGAAGATACCGCTGCAGTGGCGACGGGGCAAGCGACAGGACAGGGGGGCGGTGCTGCCGGCGCCGTGGGGGCCGAGGGTGGTGGCGGCTGCTGGTGGGGCCCCCTCGCGTGTGCCATGGGCTGTTTCGGCTCACAGGGCTCCAAGGGCCAGACCTCCGATGACTCCAAGTCACAGAAACGACGCAGTGATGCCATCACCAGGCAACTGCAGAAGGACAAGCAAGTCTATCGGGCTACACACCGATTACTGTTGCTGGGCGCCGGTGAATCCGGCAAATCGACGATTGTCAAGCAGATGAGAATCTTGCACGTGAATGGATTCAGTGAGACAGAGAAACGACAGAAGATTGAGGACATCAAGAAAAACATTCGAGATGCTATTATTGTAAGTTTGATGCAAACAATCATATTCATCATCAGCATGGTTAGGGTAACATGTACAGGGTAAACAGGGCGAGGGACCCATCTTTCCATCTACGAGTAAGTTGTCTGATCATTGAATAACATGCCTAAGCTTATCTGTTAGATAAGAAGCAATTCTATCTCGATGGAAAGATTGAACATTATTATTAGCAGCAACATTTATCCTTAATTCATACTCAAATTTGGACAGAAACAATGATTGCTTTATTTGTTGCTGTTGCACTTAACAGCTGATCAGTTTACATGTTTTCTTCAAAGTTATACTAAACTAATAGATGCTCTAGTAGTAATACATATTCATGCGAATTCAAATAGAGATTTATTTTTTTCATAATTATATAACTATTGAAACACCAACACCGACGTTGAGAAGTTTATTTATTTGCTCATTGTTTTGCAACAAACCAATTCAGAGTCAGTTACACACATACACTACACAATGTGACGTCACTAGTCAAGATAATGTGACCAGTGACGTCACGTGCCGTACTTCATAGGCGTGAACCAAACTGTTTTAGTTAGTTGCGATATTTCTTTCCCTGTTACATTACCGATCAGTACAATAGTCACAATTTATATTTATAATAATAAAATATTTGTTTAGATTTTCCTTGTGCTATTAGTAATAGTTGTACCAAATCATTGCTATTTCAAAACAACATTGAGATATAAAATTATAAGATATTTTGCTATTGCTTTATGGTAGTTTTATTCAAAAATCTAGTTTGAAGCTGAAAATTATAAATAAAACAGAAAATTCGGCACCCATGCATTAAAATATATTATATCCGCTAAATCCACATGTGGATAGGGGAAATATAGTTTTTAGGATACATTACGCTCTTTGTATAGTTTCTTAGCTATACATTCTAAACTTCAGTTTAAATCAAGAGCAGGTTTAGCATCGTTTTCTGTCCATGCTGTAATCCCATTGGATGCCACCTGTTGTTCGTGTGTATTTATTTGCTTGTTATTGTTTTGTGTAGACAATCACCGGTGCAATGTCAACGCTGTCACCACCGATCCCACTTGCACATCCGGATAATCAAGCGCGGGTCGACTGGATCCAGGACTGTGCGTCCGGTACCGACTTTAGTTATCCGGCCGAATTCTACGAGCACACAGAGGCACTGTGGCGTGACAGGGGTGTTCAGATAGCATTCGAACGCTCCAATGAGTATCAGCTGATTGACTGCGCGAAATACTTCCTCGATCAGGTGCACATCATTAAGCAACCAGATTATACACCTACCGAGCAGGACATATTGCGGTGCCGTGTGCTCACATCAGGCATTTTTGAAACTCGTTTCCAGGTTGATAAAGTCAATTTCCAGTAAGTTATTCTATTTTTTTTATGATTATTATCATTGTTATCTAATAAGATTGCGTGGAAACCTCAACGGAATGATAAATGGATGCAAAACAATAGTTCGTTTTCATACACCAACCATATGACTTGTTTTTATGAAAAATATTTCATACAATAAATATATTATATGATAGGCCTTGCTATAAAATCTATCCTTGAATATGTCAGTACACTAATTTATAAAAATAAAATAAAAACCTGGAGGGACCTACACTCGACTTTCTTGCATATTTATGTAATATTGTTGTGAATTTGAACAATTATATTCTAAGATAAAACCATTTATCACCTTGAATGTATTATAAATTCACTAAATTCAAAAATAATTTTCTAGAATGACTTATTTTTTAAATAAGTAATAAACCATGGCTTCCGATTCCAGCTTACTTACAAATTATAAAATCCACACATAGATATCGGAAACGATTTAGGATTAGTAAATAAACGTGTTTATTTCGTAAAAATGTCAATTTTTATTTATTACATTTTTTTCCAAGAAAATAAATTGAAATAAGAATATGAATGTAGGAAATAGAAAACGATATGACCTTTTTTGGAATGTACAATAATTTTTATTTATCTGTTCATTGGCCTGCGTGATTGGTATGCATAGTAATGAGTTGTTCTGTTATGTTTACATAGTATGTTCGATGTTGGTGGACAACGTGACGAGAGGCGCAAATGGATTCAGTGCTTCAACGACGTGACCGCCATTATATTCGTGACGGCATGTTCCAGTTACAATATGGTGTTGCGAGAAGATCCCACACAAAACCGTTTGCGTGAAAGTCTTGAATTGTTCAAAAGTATTTGGAACAATCGATGGCTCCGGACGATATCGGTTATTCTGTTTCTAAACAAACAGGATTTGCTAGCTGAGAAGGTGCTTACTTTTTCATCACAAATTAAAACCAACCACTTGCTCTCACCCATAAATATACTGTAGTCTAATCGATTCTCGTTATGTCCATTTACTCTAAATCACATTGAGTGCCAACGTAGATTCTTTTTTTTTTGTGACAAAACGGAACATTTTAACAGCAGTAATATATACATTTGAAATTATTTTCGCATTGAGTTTTATAGGAAATATAATAGTATTAGACTTAAGTTGCCTTTTGTAAATAAGGTTTTATAATTGTTTAAATTTTGTAGATAATGGCTGGCAAAAGTAAATTGGAGGAGTACTTTGCCGAATTTTCACGATATCAGACACCGATGGACGCATTGTCGAATCCTAGTGAAGCGTCTGAACCGCCAGAAGTCATCAGGGCAAAGTACTTTATTCGCGACGAGTTCCTGGTAAGTCATACATTGATATCTGAGCATAGTGTTAAGAATAGACATTCAACTCAATTCGCTAATAATTGTTGCTACAACAACGCTATAGTTATAGCAGTTGTTTAGGAGTGAATGATTTTTAGATGTGTACGCGTAATGATCTATGTATTGCATTAGTCGCAAAGAAATGCTAGGGTTGGAATGTTACTGTACATATCATCGTTTTACCCATATATTTTATAACACATTCTTTTGAATGTATATAATTTTCAATTAGACTCAAAACGCTATGATTTATGATAAATATTCATTCAGATCGGTCAATTGAAATCAGTTATAAAAAATACGGTTTCTAAC
Organism: Nebria ingens riversi; assembly: GCA_018344505.1. Lineage (NCBI taxonomy): Eukaryota > Metazoa > Arthropoda > Insecta > Coleoptera > Carabidae > Nebria > Nebria ingens. Next base: position 46,037 of record JADQWA010000113.1, on the reverse strand, counting down.
TTTATTATTAAAGTTACTATATATCATGCAATAAGCGGTTAAAATTAAATATTCGTTAAGTGATCTAACACCGAAGGTCAACGACGCCATAGTCAAATTTTAAAGCCATTTTGCTAATTTTAACAATTGAATCAATAAAGAATACACACTATTGACTCTGAATAAATTAGAAAACTATAACGGAATCGCATGTAATCTAATATTAAACAAACATTAAAAATAAATAAATGGCAGTAAAAAATGTTGGTACTAAAGAAAGGATATTTTGATAAATTACGTTACAACTATGACGAATTTCAATTAGTATAGTGTTATTATTAACTCTTGATGTTGTGATATGCAAACTTGGCAAGAGGACAGAATACGACGTCATTGTCAGCACTGTATTGTACTTTACTGGTACTGCACTGCAATAGCTTGAAGTATTGACGCTCTACTGTATTAGTTTTGATTGTGTCGAGTGATGTTTGTCCGCTTTTAGTTTCTAGTCGATCAAGTGATTTGTTTTCTTTCTTTCTGTGTGTGTTTTGTGACTGTAGCGGATCAGTACCGCAAGCGGTGACGGCAAGCACTACTGCTATCCGCATTTCACGTGCGCCGTCGACACCGAGAACATCAAGCGCGTATTCAATGACTGCCGGGACATCATTCAGCGTATGCACTTGCGCCAGTACGAGCTGTTATAACCTGCGCCGCCGCGACCCGGCCAAACCATCATCCTGTCTCTGTTCTGTTTGAATGTCGAGTGCCGATTCTTCGTCTACTACCACATACATACATACATACAACAATACATACATTACATACAAAAGTACTACCTAATTAACTACTACTACTACAAACAAAAGTACTACTACTACTATTAAAACTAATAATCTCACATCGTTGTTCGTCATTTATTTTTATATACATGCATTACATTTTACATTAACATATATATGATGTTATATATGGAAAAAAATAACTTTTTATGTTTCACCAGAGGATGTGCACAAAATATTTCTACCACAACTGTTATCGTATCCCCCCTCGCGAACCCTGTCTTATCATACGCTATCACTTGATCATCAACAAAAATTGCATCATTATATTCATGTCATTATCATCGTAATAATCATCACGCCCCTTCCCTTAAATGATAATCCTCGTAAGTGTCGAGATCTGATTTTATTATTTATTAGCGCAATGACTGCTTCACAAAGTATGTTAGCTGCACAGCATTCGAGTGTAATGTCGTCTTGTGTGCGCGCATGTCTGATTTAAGCGCATGCGCGATAAAACAAAATATGACGACTCTGACTGATTGTCTGTGTTGAATATTCGACATTCGAGTAACTGCGACGAATAAATGCGTGCACGTGCGTGATCGAACGACCGTGTGCATCTGTATGTGTGTGTATGAGATGTATGTATGTGCAATCATTTTAAATGTGGCGTCCGCGCCGGAGGGGATTCCCTCTATCATAGATTGATATATTAAAATACATAACGCATATGTGTATAGAGATGATTACTTCCCAAATCAAATCCGTTTATTCTAACCTTAATAGACAGTTATATGCATATATGAAGACATGCTAAAAGGATAGCAGCATGATTGTATTTCAAAAGAATACGCGTTACCGTCAAGTTTGTGACCTTGGTTTCTGTCACTTGATCTGTTTGGAGATTATTTTCAAGAAAAGTCTTTGCTCGCTTATTATTATTATTATCACATTTTGTATAACTGTCTATTATTACCTGTCTGTCCATTCCTTTCCTCACGCAAATATAGCTTCCTTGTCCTGTTCCCTTCGCGCAGCATATACTTATGCTTTTATTAGTTCAGTAGGTGACAAAACAAAAAGAAAAAAAATATATAAATACAAATAAAAAATCTTGAATATATTATGTTGTAAATTGCGTATTTGAATACATGAAGCAGGGGAGTGTGCGAGTGCTCGTGTCTCATCTGTCTCTATGAATGAAACTGGTGTTGGATGCCAAATGTTGGTTGTGGACGGATGAGACACGTGTATCCGCTTGTCAGCCGCTAGTCTAACTACTATTTGATGAAAATACGAGGCGCCTGTAAGGCGTCGACACTCTACTTGAATGTTATACTTGTTAAATAAATTATAAATATTTATATATCTGTAAAACGTAAGGGCGGCCGATGCGACGATCCGTGGCCAAACATAAGCAATCACCCGCCGCTGGGTAGACAAAAAAAAAAGATAAAATTAAACAAAAAATATATATATATATGAATGCGTGGTGCGTGATTGAGCGTGCGTGCTTTGAGTGCGTGCGTGGGCGTTCGTGTACTTGCACGAGCGCCTCTACCGTCGAGTTAACTAGTTGTTGTGGGCTGAAAAACCAGTATTTCCTTTCGTTTTGTCTTACGTTGTTTCGCCATTCGTATATGTGGACACAATACGCAGACTTATTCCAGTCATGATGCAGTACGCACAGTAGCATAAGCCAGAGCAGGGACTGTGAGGTCGCCGGCGCACCGTTCCCTCTTTGAACACTTCCCTTCAAAATATAATTGTTAGAAAATGTGTCGAACCGTTACTGTAAAGTAACCTATGCATGCTTGGAAGCCATCTAAAAGGGGACGGACGCGCCAGCGACCAGGCAATGAAGTATTGTGATTGTCGAATAAATCGGGTATATACATATATAAATACATAAAGTGAAAAATTATATGAAAATATGTAACTAAATGATCTGTAATAAATATGTCTTATTTAAACATTTCCCAACTTTATCTATCAAATAGCAAACCTAATCGTAGTCCTGGTTCTCTTAGATACATGTGAGGGAACCATCATAAACTGGGATTAGCTTGTGCGTAATGCAAAGAAAATGAGAACAAAAATGCATATATCTGATCAACATGTTTAATTTTTACTATTCAATTATAGTATGAAGTTTACTGCACTTTACAACCCTTTTAAGCGTATACGGGCTGATATTATAAATAATTTATAATTATAATTTATTTGGCAACTAAATTTAAAAATAAACTAACAGCTATGATATTTTCTCATAAGCGATATTGTTTATTTTAACTGAGAAATACATTTTAATGATAAATTAAATTGTTTCTAATATCGGCCCTACGTATTTGAAAATTAAAATACCAATTATATTGTAGAAAATTAAAAAGACTTCATACGTCACTAAATTAAAATCTTCACGTTTTCCTCAATTTAAATGAATATACTCAACAAGTTTGAACAAAATATTAACGGCGTTAGGTAAGCATATTCATACCAAAAGTCGGTAGCCCTGGTCAGTAGCAATCAGTAGTAAATTGAGTGTACTAGTGAGTGTTTGTATGTGCTAAGAACTTCATGGATTTTATGTAAATCATGAGTTTGTGGTTGCTGTCCTAGGTTCCATGGTTCGATTTCATTATTCTACAGAATTGTAAGTGCATACAATTTTATTGAACTATTACTTATAGGTATTACGCAGACAGTAATCTAATCCGTCTACAAATTAACAGTGTTGCTATAGAACACTTTTTACTTAGAAACACTATCATTTTAATGTTTGGCGATTTTAGTACGAGTTTCTACTACCGGTTATTATTTTTATGTATGTATAATACGATGTCTCAATGGAATATAATTCTATAAAAATGACTAAACAAATTGCTAATGATTCTTTGCAATTGTATTTCTATCACCATTATAATAGGAAACATGAGTTTAATTCAAGTTCGAACTAGAGAAAATTCTCTTTAAACAAATATACGACGAAGCACAACAGTATAAAAATAAAATCTAAGATATATTTTTGTAATATAATATTTATTAATATTAGAGTATTAATTAATACAAATCGTAACTATATAACTAAATATTTTTATAACATATATTTCATTAATGGTTTAGCTCTAATTTTATCAAACTGATAAATTAAAAAAAAATATATAGATTAAATGTTAAACATAAGCTAGATTTCGACGAATGCGTATTGCAGTCTTTCTAGTTTAGGCAATGTAGTATTTATAGGTATTGATAGAAATCATTTGTTATGTAGTAGAACGATAAACAGCAATAAATATTTAATTTTTGATAATTTTTCGCCAAATGAAAAAGAAACCAATCATATCACATTGGTTCGAAATTCTTCATCAATACAAAGTTCTAAAAATGTATGTCAATATTTTAAAAATCTATTAATATGATTAATTAACAATTCAATTTTAAATATAATATGAATAAACTTAGAATATATGTCAAAATGTAAAAAAAATTATATTAAATAGTTAAAAATTATTGTAATGCAAGTATATACATATATACAATTTGGACGAATACAAACTACGAAGATTGTATCATTTTATTACGTTTAATCATACCAGTTTTGCATTGATTAACTCGTGCAGCGAACCTTAAAGAATTCAATGTTTCGTTAAAGCACTCTTCAAACGGGGATACATTTACTAACATCAATGTTTTCGAGTTACCGCCTAAGCAAGGCATTAGTAAATGTGTAAGTTTAGAATTTCGATAGGGAATATGATCTTGTCTCTGTACTAAAGCTAAAATCACATTACTTAAATTAGCCAGCGATTTATTAATGTTTTTAGTTTCCGTCAATCGTGTCTTCTCATTGGAATTTAATCGTTCAGATCCTGCCAAATCTATTAAATTCAACGATCCTGTACAGGTCTCGTTTCTCGTACTATTAAAGCCTCGAAGCATTATCTTCGACACGGAATGACTTCGAGATGAACGCTCATTATTCCCAGTTGCAGCAACCGCGCGGTTTCTTTGCGCGATTTTCATGTATTTATTCAGTTCTTCTGCGCAAGAATAGTCTTGCACCGTTAAGTTTGTAACGTAAACATTGGAGCCTTCTGTATCAGCCATTTTGATCTCGTGTGTCATCTCGTTATTCGGATTCAGTAAATCTACAATATTTTCATTGTATATTTCTAAAAACGACGCTTTTATTTCGTATGTCCATCCTAATAGCTGTAAATCTTTAAACAAAGCGAAAATTAAGTCGATCGCGCGCGGTATCATTCCGACAGAGTTCGAAGTGCCTTCCATGGTATACGTTTTGCCACTTCCGGTTTGACCGTACGCAAACACGCACACGTTATATCCATCTAAAGCGGATTGAACCAATTGCGCCAGCTCGGAGAAAATATCTTCCTGTGAAGAGCCAGGCGAGAACACACGATCAAAGGTGAAATCGAATTTATTTAAACGTATTCTACCGGTTGGTTCAATACTCTCCCGATCTTTACTCAACTCCATTGAATTCTCATTCAAAAAATTCACATTATACAGTAATTTGTGTCTTTCTTCGTGTAAATGTGGTCGTACTCGACAGAATACACGGATATTCCCCTTTAAATCTTGAATATCATTATGTAACTTGCGCTTATCAGCATCAAGTTTGTACAATTGAGAATTTAATTGTTTGACTAAAATAATGTGTTCATCTAAGTCAGCTCTAGTGCAATCAAAGCGAGTAGTTTTATCTATTAATTGTATCTTTATGTTTTCATGATCAATTAATTTAATTTCACATTTCTTCAATTTTTTTTCATTTCGATCTGCATCAGCTTTTAGTTTAGCGTAGTCTTCTTGTAAGTTGAACAATTCAAGTTGTAATGATGTAGTGATTTTTTCGTGTATATCTTTTAGATTATCTAGTTCTTTTTTCGTTACAGAAATCTCTGAATTTAGTTTTTCATTACTCGCAATCAAAGTTTCGTTTTCGTCTAAAATTTCATCGTGGTTTTCTTTCAATTGACTATGAGTTACTTTGAGTGCATCATGCGTTTGTTTTAACAACGCGAATCGCGCTTTATAATCGTATGGTGCCGGTTTCGCGGTGATTGATTTTATTGGTGCTTTTTTTACTGGTTGACTCGGTTTTTGAACTTTTGCTGGTACTTGGACAATCGGGACTCCAAGTCGTTTTATTGGTCGTTTCGTAGCCTCTGTAGATGTTGATGCAGGTACTCGTTTATTAAAAGTTCCAAATGCAGGTAATTCTAAATAACAACTTTTAATATAAGAAAAACATATATATATATATATATATATATATATATATATATATATATAATATACAAATTATTAATAAGTATATATGCGTGCAATAAGACATAAAATAGGTACAACACTTTAGATGATTTCTAAAATATGTATATCTTAAATTATAAAATACACTTAAATACCTGTTACAGTTTTACTCGTGCTTGGCCATTCTCGTGATGTCAGTTTTGGATCTTTTTTCATCAAAGTGTTGCCTTTGTTTAAACTCGATGTACTTTTAGTATTGGTTAGTTTATTAGGTACACTAACAATTGGCTTTGATACTGTTGCCTGTGGTAATTTTGTAGTAGCCAATTTGGGTAGTCGAGACATATTATATAGTTTAAAATGTCGCTCAGTAAATAAGAAAAACCACTGAACACGCTTTAACATGCAACAATTTTCAAAAAATTTAACGACAAATCTGCAAACCGTTAAATTTGAATTTATCAAGCGTACCAATCCAAAAAAGAAAATACAAATATTCTATAAAATTCTTCATATAAGCTTCGGGCACTCAACGTTCGCTAGAGTACGATTTATAATTACAAATTACTCTATTTTGAGTTTTGAGCGCTCCAATCAAATGAACATAATTCGGATATTTATTTAAAATAATGACAATTTTCAATTGTTATTTGAATGTTTCTTAATAGTTTATTATTCTTGTAGTATGCGGAAATATGAATTAAATAAAAATGAATTAAAAAACAAATGACTTTAGAGCGGATAATTTTCCCGTGTGCTTATAAGGATATAAATATAATGGGATCTCATCGTAGCGTTCAAACATTTTCTATAAAGCAATAAATGATATATGTGTATGAATAAAAAAAAATAAAACATAATCGACAAATTTATTTTTCGTAATTTCATTTAAATATAAATTTACATTCAATTTTCATTTATATATATATCTGAAATTTCTATATTTTGTGTTAAACACATAAATATTCTATATATATATATATATAAAAAGAAAATTATTAAAAATAATCTTTAGGTATGTCACGGTGCATTCGTTTTCCAAAATGTTGAAGCCCTCAATATGTAGTGTCCACGTAATTTCTAGGGCCTTAGACTCAGCACTGGTATTGCAGTACCCCGTGTGCCGTGTATAAAATTAAACGAAATAAAAAATGTCATACATTCTTATATAGTGAGTTGTAATTTTTTTTAAAAACATTTTTATATCTACTAGAAATTGATTTAACACCGATGTATGTGAGATTTATACCACTAAATAGGAAATCATAAAACATGAATGTATTAAATTACGACTGGAATACACACTTTTGGATTCAGAGATTATACTAACATTTGATGATGGTATAATAACTAAAAAATTGTGATATTTTCTCAGAATGATATAATTTATCGCCAAAAATGTCAAAGATGCGCAATCTCTTCATTTATAGAAAAATCTGTAGTTTTTTATTTCGTAATAAATTAAGTGCTTAGTAGTAGTAGTAGCTTCGTAGTGTTTAGGAAGCAATCATAATAAAAGTCTTTGTCTCGAAACCGTCAATCGGATGGGAAATAATAACAATCACGTGCGTTAGGGAGGGTGGAGCATTACTGCCATAGATTTGTGGCAACGGGCGGGGTAGGTTTGGCAGCTACGGGCATCTGCGAGACTAGCGTCAATCCTGCAAACTGCTGTTGCAATGGTTGACCTGCAACGCCAAAGAATGGATTTGAAGCTGGTGGTACAGCACCAACAGCACTACTCGCGGCAGGTTGAGAACCGAACACATTTCCTGTCGGTTGGAATGCATACTGATTTGTTACTTGTACACCAGCACTTGCGGCGGGATATTGACCTAGTCCGGCAAATTGTCCAGTTGCCGCAAACTGCAGCGGGGCAGTATTCGCGGGAGCTTGAACCATAAATGGACCACCTGCTTGCATTGGAAATTGATTCGCAAATTGTTGGTATTGTCCAGAAGCAGTTGTTTGTTGATTTTGAGATGCAAATTGTTGGAATTGTGGACCAGAAGCCGCTGACGTTTGTTGGTTCTGTGATGTAAATTGTTGAAATTGTGGTCCAGGAGTGGTCGTACTTTGAGCCTGAGGTACAAATTGTTGGAATTGAGGACCAGAAGCCGTTGCAGTTTGTTGAAACGGTTGAGTCATTCCGTTTTGCGCAGGCGTGAAGCCCTGTGGTTGTGTTTGTTGGGGAAATGCACCAAAAGCGTACGGTTGTTGAGGAAAAGCACCACTTGTTGGTGCATACATTGTATGATTTTGAATTGGCGGAAAACTAGCATACAACGCTAAAATACTATCTTTTGTTAATTTAGTTCGTTCTTTCTCCGTGGGTGCTGGTTGATTAAAAAAGCTCTCCTCTTCAGCTTTCGCCGCTGCTTCAGCAGCAGCCACAATATCTCCTTCCTTCTTAATTTTCACAACCGTCTCATTTAGAACAGGACTGGGCCCAGAAAGAAAACCCGTAAATCCATCTTCGCCATTTTGTAATCCTAGCAAATCTTGCGTTGTTTTTTCGATAGTCCGCGTAGGTTTTGGACTTGAGTTTTTCGGTTTCGGTATTTGCGGCACTTCAGCAATCTTGATCGGTTTCTTATCGATCGCCGCGGATGACGATGCTGCAGCGGCCTTCTTCTTGCGTTTTTGTCGTTCGATTTCCTCGTCGATTTCTTTTTCCCAGTCAACTTTGGGTATCACAGGAGGTACCCATTCACGCGCAATATACTTCTTGTGTTCGTATTTCGCACGCACAAATGACTCCAAACTCGAATCACTCTGCGGACGACGAAAGTTATCAGGCAGATTCGCTTCGTACACGGCACGTGCTCGCGAATTGCCCATATGTTGTAGTGATACCACTTGCTCCGGAGTCCATGCGTCCAAATTGACGGATTTTACTTTTGATATATGAACACCTAGGTTTCTGTGGATTCCTGCGCATCGTATACACAAGAAAACGCCTAGATTCCATGATGCCCACCTAGGTCCTGTATCACACAATGAAACAATAATAATACAGAACACTTGCAGATTTTAGATGAACTAAAAATATATTGAATTATTATTTTAGTTACTCCATAAAATAAGTATTAGTTAAATATAATTAGCCCGGTCACCAACAAACATTTTAAACCATTCGATAGCTTTAGGGGTAAAGTGCTTTAACCCGGCGGAATTTATCTTTATTTTGAAAAAGTTATATTTTTGTTATTTGAAATTCAAAAATATTTATTCGTTGGGAGCTTTTATAGCTTGTTTTCTAGATGTTGATTATATTAAGAAACTAAAACTATAATAATCTGTATTTAATAAAATATAGAACAACAACATAGGTATATGAATTTTAACAGTGTATTATGCTAAAGAAAATATCATCTTTTAAGGTCATCCTCAAATTTTAGAATGACCTATACGGGCTGAATTATCACATTAACGATTTATTTAGCAAAGTTATGTGTTAGACTAAATTTTATTTATTTTATATACCTATTAGATATTTAAGAAAATATATTTTCTCTCATCTAACTTAGGGATTGCAAAAGTACACGTAGCAAAGCCTTCGTCGAAAATAAAAATTGTAAAACCTTTATAAAGTTATCCGGATATTTTTTATAACTTACAGCGCTAAAATTGTTAAAATAAATGATATCATTTGTTATCAAAATCGGAAACTCATACGATACCACGTCTTAATACTAAGAATAACAAAATTGAAATATTTTACAAAACGCTATAGTTAACTGATAATTTACCACATTTTCTGCGGCGAATTAAAATATTATTATACAGCAATTATTTTAAGATAATTAAAAAATGATAACATTATGTTACAACAATAGTCCTAATATGTTTTACGTAATCCAATATAAATATCTACAAAATTCTATGGTTATAATACGTGGAGCATAAAAATAGATTCTTTTTGTTATGTAGGTATTATGAAGTATTTTTTTAAACAATAAAAACTTTCTTACGGGCGTACTTGACAGATCAAACAGCCTCTAAACATAACCCGGTCTCACCTTTGCTGTCACAGTCCACACAGTATTTGTTATCTTCATCTCTAAGCATTTCATTAAGCAATGCTTGACACTTGTCTTGTATTTGTTTCACTTTATCTTTTTCTGTTTTCGTAGACATTTTTGAGTATTTTATTCAAGATAAACTTGCACTAGGAACTAACGGATGACAACAGACACGACCAAGTTTGTACGTCACTAGATTGTTGCGCGCATGACAACTTGGCATTCGATTTTGTGCAACCATCTTTCTTTAGCAACAGCTGTTGCCAATTGGTTTTCCCTTTCTACCGTGAAATTCTCCACATACCAGAAAGATTCAAATTAGATAAATCCTATCAGAATATTTAAATTTTCTAGTCAAAAAAACCCATAGAAAAGCACTTGTTTTTACAAATATGGTTTAGAAACATATATAAAAATTAATTATATAAATCACATATAGATTGAGTAAAAGTCGTTTAATAACAATTATGTACAAAAGAAAATGTTGACATTACGTACAACTAATAAGATTGTTTTATATTGTTTATACACACATAAGATTCAGTTGCTAATAAGAATGACTGTGATAGCTGGACAAAGGAATCAATCAAATACGGATAATGTAGAGAAATACGTGTTAACATAGCATTTCGTGGAGGCCATTTTCGAAAATTTCTTATAAGTTGGGAACACTGTCATTTCACTATTGTTAACTTAACGAATGAAATGAAACTTCCTCATTTGCATTAAAATATCTATTTATATTCATTCAATAAGTACTTAAATAATAAAATATAATTTCGAATAATTCAAATTAATAGAGTTTGCGGAAATTTCTTAAATTACCAGTGTTTCCAATCAAAGAAAATAATTGTTGGTTTTCACGAAATGACACTGTTGTCCACTAATCAGACAAAAAAGAAATATAACAAAGTCATTGCATATATTTATTGCTAATCTACTTAAAATGATGGTAAATGTTTTAGGAAGTGCATATATTTTCTATCACCAATTTATCAGCACTGTACAGTTGTCCTATCATAACCTAAAAAAAAAAAAGTTGAAAAAAAAAATTAACTATGCACTGCGTAACCAGAACATTGATAATTTTCTGCGGACGTCAAAACCTTGGCATGCGTTCAAGATTTTTGCATATATATATTTATATGTAAGATTAGATTAAAATAAATTATTAACCTCGTGATAAATTTCAATTATTTTTACCTGTCTTCTGATTGTTTCCAAATTCTTTAAACCTTCAACGTAATTATTGGAAATATCCGTAGCACTAGTTAAAGATGAATTCGCTCTAAAACTATCGCGAACCTTTCGCACTGCATACATTCTACAAATTTTTCTTTGGTTATGTTACATCACAACAAATATAGAACATATCAATACCTAAAGTTGTACGATGGAAACTTTTTTGATTCCCGCAGCAAGCACTTGTAAAGTGTTAATATATGTTTCTTGGGAATATTAGCGGCCATTTCGTGCTTTTAAGAAGACGAAATTCATTTATGTTTATTGCACACAACCCAGAAGACAAGTCGTACAAGGTACAGCACAACCAAAGCACAGCCGCCTTTCACAATCTAAAATTGACGACTTGTGACCTTGTTCCTGACTTATTCGCCAGCCAGCGAACTCGTGCAAGGGATAATGCACCCTATGTACTTTGGACACACCGCCAAAGAAAGGCGGCGGTAGCATCATAGCAAGAAAGCGCCAAATATAAAGCAAATAGCCACAAAAGAAAAACAAATTATTGACGTATTGTTTACCATCCTGCCTAACTATATTAAAGAAACACTCTTATCGCGAATATGATTTGTTTGTAATAGCAATTCACCACTCAGTTATTTATTTTTTCAATAAATTTAATTTCGTCATTGATTTTTATATGCTTTTATACCTACTCGTATAAATAAGTCGGTATATATTTTGATAAACTATTAGACTTTTGTGAAGATATAAAATATTTGCTAAATAATTTTGGTAAAAAAGTACTTAATGAGGCGTTGCGTCTTAACTCTTGAATGATTATATATTATATATAATTTTGTCGATTCTCCAAGCATATCACATTTATTTACATTACACTGTACACTTACTAAATAATTATATAGATAACACATTTTGATTGATGGAATAATAATTATATTTTTAAAACTCATTCATTTTTTTAGAAAATTGATCTTTTGTATGATTTTTACTTCTAATAATTTTATGTGACTCATTTATAGTATTACTAACACACTGCTTATGTGCTTTGATTGAATTTAGTTTATCTCCTTGTGTCGCATCAACAATGCTCAATCTAGGGTCCCGTTTTCTGCGCGTCGGATCGTTAAAATGAATTCTCTTAACATCATAGGAAGAATTACTGACTTGAGATCTAGATGCCTTGTCAATAGACGCAACCAATAATTCCTTTTGCTTAGCAGCTCGTACCATCATGTCCCGTTGCTTATGCCATTGCTGACTATATATACCGTATTTATGATGAGAAATTCGATTTGCATCCCCATACTTTTCCGTACTTTAAACACAAACAGGATTGTTTAACAATATAACTTTAAGAGAACACTTTTATTTATAGAACTTTACCGAAATTTCTTTCCTTGTCGCCAAAGCCAACTTTCCATCGCCTCTAACCATCCTTGCTGTTGTCCTATGACCGAGCCAGGGCGACAGATTCGCAACCATGCAATTGCTTCTTTCGCTGTTAGTATATAATGTTTGCACAGATAAGCGCCGATCAGTGATCCAGTTCGCCCTAAACCTGCTTTGCAATGAACAGCAATTGCTCCGCTTGACACTTCACATATTTCTAAAAACTCCAGCAGAATATTCTTAGGTGGTGAAGAACCATCGGGAAAAAATAAGTCATAATGATCTATCCCAACAGACTTAAACCTAAATCAAATTATTCACTCAATTATGCATGTTATTTAGTCAATCATGTTTACTTGCTTACACTGACGAGTTGTATGTAGCTGTATTGTTTAATCTAATCACAGTTTTAATATCGTTATTAATAAAATATTGAACATAAAAATCCGGAGTATGGTAGTTGGGTATTTCAAAATCAGTTGGACCGATAAATGCAACGAATTTTCTCGGCAATAACCAATTTAGATCTCCATTCTTTAGTTTATCATAGTTGTCGTATTCCTCCACGTCAAAATCATCAAAATTAAAAAATCCATATACGTGTGCCTTTTTAATTGCTGATAAACAATCAATCAATGTGATCCGCCAATCTGAACCACCTTGCGATGCATCAACATATGATCTTAAATCATTTTACAGATTATTAAGTTGTAAGAAAGCAGTTAGAATTATATAATACACATATTTTATTTATATATATATATATATATATATATATTATATATATATATATATATATATATATATATATATATATATATATATATATATATATATATATATATATATATATATATATATATATATATTATAGAACAGTATAAAGTGTTAGTTGCACCTCGTTTTTACTATGACATAATTATAGGATCATTAGATAATCCTACAATGATCAGTGCGTTTAGTAAAGTATTATATGTATGACGCGTGTAAACAAGTTAAAATATCTTATCTAAACGTATTAATTATTACTAGTTTTACATTATTTATACTTATAATTATTACTTAGTGTAGACTAGGGATTGGAGATAATATGGACTTTTTTTAAAACATTAATTTTAAATTTAATATACTCACAAAAAATGAACGCGGCTTGATAATAGTGCGCGAGTGATTTCTCGAGGAGGAATTTGAAGGAAAATAACAGCAAAGCACCCTATTAGATATGCAGAATTTGTCTTTGTTTGCGGGTCAGCAGATGTATAATGCACTATTCGTTTATATAGATTAGCGTATAGAAGATCGTTGACTTTGCAGCAATATTTGTACAAACAGGAGATGTTTAACGGGCCAAAATCGTAGTAATAGTTCAAATAAACAAACTCATCATCGACATTAAAGAAATATGTGTCGTTAGTGTTCTTAAGCGGCAAATCTGGTGTAACAACAGCGAAATACAAACGTTTCTTTACTACTTCTGTTAAACTTTGTATTTCCGGATTACGCACTAGCAGATCCATTTCACGATCACGGAAACAAACCGCACGGTTTCTCTTTGTTGTCGCAGGTTACGAGGTAGATGTAGAACAGTATATAGTAATTTAAGAATAACGTCAGAGCGAAATATACAATTGTTAAATATGCGATATGCATATCCATGTCTCAAACACAGCGAATTTTCCACGCACCAAGTTTCATCGTGACATTTATTTAGACTTTCAATTTTTTTTTCTCTATTAAATCACTTTCTTTCATGGCTTACTTGAGACATTTTTACTATATCACGCACATGGAACTAATTTATTTAACGAGAGCCAACAGTAGTTAACCAAATTTTGTTTGTTTAAAATAAACTCACATGACAAATTATGAATAGCTGTTTTTATTTACTATACATACTAAATGTTGTTTTGGAGCATATTTTTTTCTATAATTTATAAAAGTTAATAAGGCAAAAAGAATAAAAATTGATTGAGTAAAATTAAATTATATTTTTAAAAACTTGCAATAATCAACAACAAGGACACTATAATACATATAACTATATGAAACATATATAAGATACAATTTTACTGGTTTATATCGCGAGTCCTTGATACGACACGCCATCTGCTTCCGGGCTTTCCATTCGCGATCGTTGATGCTCAATAGTATTGGTGAAATGCTTATTGATCTGTTCAGTTTCCTCAGACACTTCCAAATTGGGTAATTCCTCTTTGATCTTAGCGATAACTTGATTTAAAATCTGCACACTCACCTGATCGTTGCCCTTCTCATAAAAGAAAATATAATGATTGAGAAGCTCCACAAATAACTGAACTTGCACGGAGACATCCATACATTGTTTAGCTATTCGTACTCCTTTTTTCAAACACTCCAATACACGCTTGCCATCACGCATTTCGCGACTTTTATTATCTTTGCCGCTCCAGAATAAGTGCGAACAAGTTGCTACTCCACGACATTGATCCGGTTTTTTTAATAGTTTACTAGCTGCTAGTGCACATTGAGTCCGTAGTGGTTCAGCGTTTTCTTCGCCGAAGCAACTCATTTGCTCTAAAGTACCTACGATTAAAGTAATCGCGGCTAGCTGTGCTTTAGAATCTGATATTTCATCTTCATACAATGAAAAAGCCTGCGACATAAACTCATACGCAACCGTTTCTCGATTATCAAATTCGATATGCTCAATGGCAAGTGCCCCTTGCAAGAACAACCGCAAGGGCAGTTCAGCCAACTCGACTTTGACAAGCGCAGTTATAATCGAATGACAAAATTGAAAGATTTTCTGACATTTTTTCTCCCACATATCGTCATCAGCACGCATTTCATGGAATTTAAACGCTAACTGGTACGCCTGGAATATTAACGGTGGTAACGTGTGTCTGATACGTTGCGCCCCTCCGCTTACTAATAGTTTTCTTGCGGTACTTAGGATCAGATATTGTTGATCTGGAAGTGGAGAACGTAATTGGTGAATGAATCTAGCCAATAAAAATTGTTCTTCAGCTAATTCATCTACGTCCACTTCTCCCGATGGCTGATCAGGTTGATCACTGATCATCGGAGCTGCCAGTCCTAGAGCTTGTTCCGCTTGTTCTTGTGTTGGTATCACTGTATCATTATCAAGTGCATTATTCAACAAATAAATAGCTAGAGATTTTCGACCTTGATAATCAAAATGTCCCATTAACGCAGCGTAATGTTGTAATTCTAACACCGTAAGCAAATTGTTATAATGATCAACAGGAATCTTCATTAACCGCGTCAATTCTCGACTAACCGACGTATTATGATCCAACCGCTCAATACCAAGCTTCTGGAATACTTGCACAGTGTTCAACATTACTTTATCGATATAATCAACACGATCTGGATAGCATTTATGTGCCAAATTCACAAGAGCGACTTGTAAAGCTACCACATCTTCGGATGGAACATCTTGGCGTGTTTGGACGATCGATGCTACTTGATCGGAGAAAACATCAAATAATTGTACATCAGCCGGCACGCCTTGAGGAGGGCTGTCAGGGGCGGCACCTGTACTGTTAGCTCCACCTACACCTTCTGATCGTTGGCTGAACGCCGAGAGGCGATCCATCAATGAGATAATTATATTTTTAACATTTACACCGGGTTGTAGTTCAGCGCATGATTTCAAGAATGGAGTCAATGTTTGTAAATGAAATTCATCAGGGAAAACCTATATTGTATATAGAAATTGATCATTGTTAGCCAGGTAATGGGTTAGTTATATTGTTTAAGAGACGAATTAATATGAGCAAGACCAACTAGATAATATATGAAAACAAACAGAAGTCTATAATTATATGCACTACATGAATAGAAAATGTATGCAAAGGAATATTGTTTGAAATTTGAATTCGAAGCGATATTGCTAGAATGATCAGAGATATTAAAAATGGTGTCACATACTTGAATAATGCACTCCATCAGATATTCCTGAGCAATTGCATCTCGGCAGCTGACAACTTGCTCCAGAATGCCGGGCAGCACAAGTTTTCGGTACAGATCCAACGTAACTGATTCTAGTTGTGACAAACGAACCAAATTCGTTCCAACTAAAATACGCAATTCTTCACGTTCACGTTCTCTGCGTTCTCGATCTCTGGAATGCCCTTGATGTTGCATACGCACCCACAATTTGTTCATTTCAGCAAAATTCATCAATACAAAATCAATTGAATCTCGTACCTGATGAAGAACATACCATAGTTACGTCTTTTAAAATGCGAGAGGCTAATTTGTACTTTGCTACACTTATAAAATGAATTGTGTTTGGTTTAAGATAACTTACTGTTCCTTCGCTATCAATATCCGTTTCAACAACATCCGGTAGTACATTTCTAGTGCATTGAAGTAGATAATTTCGCAAAAATAGGCCTCGAAGTGGATGCTGAACTCCGCGACACATTTCAACTAAATCTCTAAGCAAATCGCGTCGTAATGCAGTATTACTTTTAATGTAAACTAATCCGACTGTAATCAACAAATACAAACGCGGCACTATATTGCCAGCATATTGTACTAATTCATACAAATCTGCAACGCGACGACCTTTTTGAAATTCGTCTAATAAGTATAACTCTAAATGACGAAGTTCATCAGTGATTGCCATATCTAATCAAAGAATTAAGGACGGAAACCATTTAAAATGTTTGTAAATTATAAAAAATTCAATTGCAACCTAATTTGCAGGAAACTATATGATGTTTATAAAATATGATATTGTATCAAAGGATACATAATTCGTAATAACTTTTCGGTGATAATAGTGATGTTCGCAACTCGGCCAGCATAGCGCTGGCATGTTTCAACGCATCCATCAATTTTGCTTTGTCCAAGCATCGTTTCATTTGAAACGCCTGATTTTTGACAACTGCTAGTGCCTCATCTAGAAACTTTTCCTGCTCCTCAACAGGAGATAGTTGAGGGGTAGTAGGCTGTGATTAAAAACAAACAATATTTTAAACGTCAGAAATTTGTTTACCGATTATGTAGAATTATAAAATTTTGATTATATGTACCATTGTTATAAATGCAATATAGTACTTTTTTATTATTTAATAAGCAAAAACATGTATTTTACGAATCCCAATCAAGTGAAAAGAAGAAAACTATAGGCGTTATTCGAGCTGTCATATGATCAGTGCTACCATCAAAAGATAATTTCATTATATAGGGGGATTTTAAAATATTCCCCCTTTTCCCAATTGTATAAGCAATAAAAAAACCCTCAAGTTTCTTGTTAAGCTCATCAATTTAATACAAAAATGAACTTCCATAAACCTTCTTTTACATATATTTTTACTTTTGTGAAAAAATAGATGTTTATTTTCTAAAAAAAAAGAGAAATCAGTGTTTTATTATTTTAAACACTGGAAACCCTGATTTTCTTTGTTATAACTTGTACAAATAATTGCAATAAATATTAATTTTCTCATTTTGGGAAATGACGATTAAAATAAAACGTTAGTTTTATTCCCCATGTAAAAATGCAGTACTATATATAAGTACTCATTGCTCATAATTACGGATTGGCAACAGTTGGTAATACTGAATTATAAAGATGGCAACACTTGTATTGACAACAATTGACATAAAAACCATAACCAAACATAACCTATAAACTATGTTAACAAAATATTCGAGTAAAATCTTACATAAACAATGGCTAAAAAATATATTGTTACAACAAAAATTATCGCTATCGACGAAACCGGAAATAACGGATGAAACAGTAGTACACAATACAAGTTATAAACACGATAATTGGACGAACGTTACGCCACGGATGTTGTCTCATGTCGGTAAAAATTTACATCTGCAAAAGAATCATCCGCTTAATTTAATACACCAAAGAATCGTCGATTATTTCTACAAATCGTTCACGATGATGCGCGGCAATCCAGCGTTCTCCGTCTATAATAATTTACCACCAGTGGTAACAATAGAGCAGAACTTCAATAGTTTGTTGATACCAGGCGATCACCCATCGCGAGCCAAAACCGACTGTTATTATTTAAATAAAAGCTATTTATTACGCGCGCACACCACGGCTCACCAAGCCGAACTGATTAGTTCTGGGTTAAATGATTTTTTGATTGTCGGCGATGTTTACCGGAGAGATGAGATAGATAGTACTCATTATCCAGTGTTCCACCAAGTCGACGGAGTCCGATTGAAAACGAGAGATCAATTGTTTTCTTCAGATGATGCTTTGACGCTATTTGAAGTTGGAAATAGTTCAGCTAGTTTGCCACAGTGCAAGAAACAAGCGTGCCATACTCTAGAGGCGGTGAAATTGATGGAACATGAATTAAAATCAACGTTATTGGGATTGGCGAAATATCTTTTCGGCCCAGATGTAAAAGCACGATGGGTCTCAACTTATTTTCCATTCACGGAACCGTCTTGGGAACTCGAGGTCTTTTACCAAGATCGATGGTTAGAGGTACTCGGTTGCGGGATAATGCGCCAAGAGATCCTCGCTAACGCTGGAGTGCAAGACCGTCTCGGTTGGGCCTTCGGCATAGGGTTAGAACGCTTAGCTATGTGTTTATACAAAATCCCCGACATACGTCTATTTTGGTCTAATGACTCTGGCTTCTTAAACCAGTTTGCCGTAAAATCAATCAATGATAATGTAACTTATAAACCAATCAGTCAATACCCACAATGCAATAATGATATTAGTTTTTGGTTACCAACTAAAAGTGAAAACTATTCAGCTAA
Organism: Nebria ingens riversi; assembly: GCA_018344505.1. Classification (NCBI taxonomy): domain Eukaryota; kingdom Metazoa; phylum Arthropoda; class Insecta; order Coleoptera; family Carabidae; genus Nebria; species Nebria ingens. The sequence continues at coordinate 26,623 of JADQWA010000113.1, read as the reverse complement.
TGATTTTTATGATCTAGTTCGTAATTTAGGCGGCGATATTATTGAACAAGTCACATTAGTGGATGAGTTTACTCATCCAAAAACTGGAAAAATTAGCCACTGTTATAGAATAACGTATAGGCATATGGAACGTACTTTAACGCAGTCAGAAGTCAATGAAATTCATAAAAAGATTGAAAAGACTGCAACAGAGCATCTTGCTGTTACAATTAGATAAAAATTCATGGTGCATATAGAATTTTATTTGTACATATTTATTACGTAATGTATGTTTTGTTTTGAAATAAAAATATCTCGTAAGCTATTGTTATTTATGTCATGTTTGCATCTCATCTTCACCAATAATAATTAATTCATCGATAAAAACAGTTTTGATGCATGAATAAACGATTTGTCAATGTCGGATTCAAAAATGGCGAAGGGCTTGCTAATATTTAAATTAAGACTAAAATATATTTAGAAACACGGAAAAAATCTATAACATATGTAGGAGTTGCCTTGGTAATAAATACAATTGCTCTTGCAACTGTTTTTTTTAATTGATTGTTGTATTGGTTGGTATGGAAACAAATCATCGAAATTAATTAAGCAAAATGTCGAAGCCAAATGAAAATTTAGACGACTTGTCAGTTTTACATAAAGAACTACAAAATTCCATTGAAGCAGATAAGTTGTATTGGATACGGAATGATGCTAAAATTCGTGCAGTAACTACATCACAATCGTATGAAGAATTCAGGTAAAAAAAACAGTCTTGTGATAAGACTGATAGTATTGTTTGGACTATTGTGATTATAACTACAGGAATATAGTGGAAGCGGCACATTTATCACCGCTTACTAAGGAGGATAAATCAAGGTCAAAAGACGGATCACAATCAACATATGGAAGTTGGAATAGAGCTTTCAATCACTAACGAAATATATATATTAGTCGGTTTACTTTGAAAGTTTTTATATAAACTAATATCTAGATATTACATTAACATTTTTAAATGCATGAATTCCAAAGTACCCAACCATTAAGCAATTTTTTGCAAACATATGTTACATTTTTTTATTATTTTTTTTTATTTGTCTACGCTACGTAGAATAAAGTTGTTCTTGTAAAAAATAAAATAGGAATTATATAATATATTTCAAGAAAAACATTTCAATAAAGTAGGATTCATTTTCTAGGCTGTTGGATGTGTGTCATTGGTTTTTGTGGAACGGCCGCTGGCGGCTTATCCTTGTGGAAGCTCTGAATCGCTTCTACAGGGAAATCTGCATTTCCTTTTGCTACCGCACCAGAAACAGTCAACTGTTTCGGTGGACTAGAAAAATATGTTATAATCGTCTAATTATTAACAAGTTTTTCTTTTATACTAATTTAAAATTTGATTATATATTCTCTAAGATAACTTAGTTTATTTTTTCATTACGCTGATCTCTATATATTTGTCATAGGGATCTGAAAACGTTTATTATCTATAAATGAAGTCGGATCAGCTACAAGTAGCTAGCGAAAAGGAGTCCGAGTGAATAATTTGTTTATCTAAAGGTTTATTTCTTTATCATGCACTTTATACTCAAGTTTAATGTTTTTGTTGTAACAAATACATTTTTGGTACTTTGTTGATAAGCAAAAATTGTTAAATAGTTACTACATTGGTTGCACCTAGTGCAGGACAAATAAACATATTTCTTATTTCAAAATAGCAAAAAATAAATGTAAAACTGATTTTGGAAAAGTATGTATTTCGTATTTGGAACAACCTAATACTATTATTACATGGCCTATATTTTATTTTGAGTAAATATAAAATTTTAATTAATTGGCAACACTGTCCGTTTATAAAAATTATACATTCGGAAAATTAAAAATGGAACATTGAAAGCGTTTTAATGCGGTATATTGTATTTAGTATAGTAGTAGTATATATGCTTCAACAAAAATTTACCGCATGCCTAATCTGGTGAAGACCTCCCACGGCAAATTATTTTAAAAATGCTATTTATAATTAAAAATGATGAAATTCTTAGCAAATCTAGGAGAAATCTACTAATATTTCTAAAGAAATAGACTTCCGTCTAACTTTCACAATAACCAGTAAAAAATAGAATTAGCATATTATATACCTGTGTGGCCCTTGAAGTCCAGTAATATCCTCGCTGATGCCGGGAACTTCGCGGGGACTTTTATGTTGTGTAATTCGCATACCACCTGCTTTAACTAAACAAAATAAAGGTAGAGATCAATAATTTGTTCGTCATATCGATGATGCAAAACGCCCAAATCAATTTACCAGCTGGAGGATGACCTGCTTTTAATTGACATTCGTCGTTACTCGACATTTTAGATTTCAATATAAAAATTCTAACACGCAAATACACCACGTTACTTGCAATATGTTCGATTTGTTGACACCGCAATGTTTTTATCTCAAAATAAATTAGTCGACGTGTGTTTTATACGGAGTTGCCAACTATTTGAAAAACACATCACGTTTTCACACACTAAGTAAAAATATATTTATACAACGCCATCTATGATGTAGTGAGTGGTCTTATCTCCGAAAATTTGCTATGACGCTATAATATATAGTTTAAACCAGTTCAAACGCGTTTACGAGTCAGGTAATAAATTCGTTTTTTTGAATAAAACAATGAATATGTAAAATATTTAATATAATATACAGTAAAAATTAAGGATTTTCAAATCGAGATGATTAAATTCGTCTTCTTTTGTTGGTCGAGGTTGGTGGAAGAGTCAGAGGACTTTGCGATTTTCTTGTTACAGGACTACTTAACATTTCTTCCGGTTTCATTGAAAGTCTTGTGGGTCTTTTGTTCAGTCTATTAAAAGCATCATCTGTCTTATTCGAAGACCTGGTTTTCTCTTCTTCTTTCAAACTAATCGAACTTCTTCCTTTGATTGGTTTTGATTTATCAACTGATTCCTTCTTGGCTTCTTTCTTAACCGTGCCGCTTGGTTTCGTCTCCTTTCCATCTTTACTATCACGTCGTGGAAGCGCTTTCTTCCCAATGATTTTCTCTTCTTTTGATGATACAAGTTTAGTAGTATCTTTACTATCACTTCGTTTTGGTATGTTTGTTATTGTTTTACTATTTTTATCGTCAGTTTTCTCTTCTTTCTTCACTTTCATTGCACCGAATTCAAGTTCCGGTAAATAGAAGTCTCGTTCTTCGTTTGGAAAAGGTATCGTTTCTATATCATCCAATGATTCTAAGTTGTACATTGTTTCCAAATGATTCCAGATTTTATTTGTTGTTATGTCTATATCGAATTCTTGCAATTTTTCCCAAATGCAAACCATTTGAAAATATTTAGTGATACCTAAAATGGTTTAAATTTGAATTTTAATTCCTGTTTGCAACGACTCAATTTCTATTTAGAATACTAACCTACAGGTTTATGTCCTATCATTGCTTCCAAAAGTTTACTTTCGTTCAAAACTGTCCATTCAAATTCATCCATGTTTGCATTCAAATGAAAGCTACTTTCCTACTTTATTCGTTTAACAGTTCTACGAGATTCTAAGGTTAAATTTTTTAAAATATAAATCACTTTTATAAATATTAATCAATAGTAAAATCTACGGTCATAATTTAAAAATAGAAAACTGATTTATAATGTATTTATATATCAAAACACTAAAGTGTCAGTTGTTGCTCGTTATCATTTGTTGTCGACATTTTATGCGCAAGAAATTTAAATTTAAGACAAAATAGCGTCAACTTACTACAACGTACAAGTACGTGCTGCCCTCCTCGCTTATAAGTTGACTTAACGTATCAAATTTATAATATTTTTTACCTAACTTTAATAATAAAAGTGATATTTATAATTAAGTAAAAATCAAAACTATTTACTAAAAATAACGTGTAATTACGAGTGTTAAATTTAAAAAAAAGTGTTAATCAAATTGATTGAATAAGGTGGGTTAATCAACAGGTGTTTATGTAATGATACAGGTATGCTGCTACCCATAAACTTTATCAACAAATTCTTATCTTTATACAAAATTTTAATTTGTTTAATAACAAAACATTTCTTTTTTGTTTATTTGAACGAAACTTTACATTTGTCTATTCGAATTTAGAAATGTCTTTGTACCGGTTCTTCGGTTAAGATTTAATTGAGACAAGGAGAACCGGGTCTGCACAATTCAACTCTCACTATTGACTTTCGTGCGTTAATTTTTAATTTTTTCTTTTGCTTGTCATAGCAAAACCAGTGCAATTTACGTTTTGAATTATGTACATACCTTACTGTATCAATGTTTTTATCATTATCTCGTTCTGTTTTAACACCGGTACTCCCGTATATTATTTAACAATTTTGTTGTTATGATAGTTTGTTGTCACAGATGCGCACTTGTTGCAATACATTTAGTATGCCTCAGAATTGTTATTATATTTGCAGACAAACATTTGTTTAAAAGTTTTGACCAAATCTAAATATATATATATATTATATATATATATATACTATATATATATATATATATATATATATATATATAAAAAATATACAAATAGCAGCTATTTAATATAAATTCAAATATATATATATATATATAAATAAGTACAGCATGTGTTACAGTTAAACGGTGAATTATATTTACATATAGTCGGTGCAATTATTTTAATTAATGCGCTCTTTAAATTATTCTATTTTAATCACAATATTATGGGCTTAAAATCGAATATAATAAAATATACATTATTTGAGATCTCCTGCTATAATAATGTTAGCTACAGAAAAATAGGTAACCGAATATTCAGATATTTTCGGTGTATTTTTTCAATAGAGATTCGTAATCAAACTAATCATGATTTAGGCAATATCATTATTTTATCCTTAATTCTTGCTTTTTTATTCGTGATTATTTGTCTACCCAATAAATATTTAGCCACATGTACATTACGTTGCGATGACGTAACATTACATAGCTGATATGTTACCTAGATGTTACATTTGACTAAATGAGTAAACTGGGTACCTTTATGATTAGGTTGTGTCCTTGAGTGTTTTAGCGCTATATTAATAACCTAATTAGAAGTAATTCCTATTTTTAGATGCTACTTCTAAAAATGTATTAATATACATTTTTAGAAGTATCATCTAAAAATAGCAATTACTTCTAATTAGGTTATTAATATAGCGCCAAAACACTCAAGGGCGCAACCTAATCATAAAGGTATTTAGTGACCCTGTTACAAATTATAATAATAATCACTTTTGCGTACGTAAACTGACAATTTGGTTTCCTGTCCGCCATAACCGCTGCCTAGCGCTTACCCTAGCGGCAAAAATGAATACTTATTGGTTCTCTATAGACAAGCCCATTATTTTAACCAAGTAAACTTCCACTGAATACCTTACTGTGCCAGCAAACAGTTATAATATGTTCTGTCGAACTTGTCCGTTCACATTGCTTTTTACAGCCCTGTATGCGTTTGTATGAGTGAATATGCGTATGTGTGTGCAGTTGTTAGTGAGAGATACCTACGTACAGGTGGGAGCAGTCGACCAATGTAATATTCATGTTTGTTTTGAGCGTATCATGGGCGTTTGTTGATTTGGTCTGATGGACACCACACCAGTGCTTTTTCACGGCCCGCTTCTTTTCCTCTTGATTCACCGGTTTACTGGGCACTTCATACTTCGGTTCATCATTTCAATATGCGGTCGCGGTCTTCATACATATGTACCTGTAGCTTAATTTATTAAATGGCTGTTATAATATTACAATTTAAGAGTAACTATCCTATATTAAAGTCTGATAGTATTGACGTACAGCGTGTAAAATACTAATTATTTAGGTTTTTTTTTTACTAACGCGCTGTTTGATATATTTGCAAATTTACACTTCCGGTTTTTGGTTTCTTAAATTTTAATGGTTTTTTTTAATACATAGGTACATAAGGATTAAACATAATTACTGTTATTTGTAATCCTTAAAACGGAAATGATTGTATGATACTTTTGATTGGAACAGCGAACATGTTTAATATCAACTAGAAATAATTTGGTAAATGAGATTTTTAATTGTATTCTTTATGAAGTTCTTCCTTACCATAAAAAATTAAATTAAAATTAAGTAAAAAACTTTTAATTCGTCATGGTTGTGATACACAAATTATAGAAGTAAAAAACATCTAAAATTTAACGAATGTATAGAGTAAAGTTTTAGGTAATTAAATATTTGTTTTCATCGAATTTATTGAACCATAAAAAAAAAATAGGTAGATCTTTGCACCATATTTAAAAAATTAAATTTTTGGTTCACCCTCCTAATTCTTTATTAAATCTCCAAAAAGCTACAAAAATAGCAAAAAACGTACATATTCCCATGAAATAGGGGTGGCAGAACATCCTGTACATCTTTCGCCATTCGACTCTATCATTACTTTTGCTTACTCACAACTGTTCTTTCGCGCAATTCATTCTAAATCATGAAAATTCTTATCCCCGAACCCTAAGTAGATAAATGACCACCTGTTGATAGATCAGTAGTACAGAGCCGGCTTTAGTAGTTAAACAAAAACCAAAATAATCTGTGCACAGTGTGCAGACGCCAAGGGGCGGATCCCGGAACTAAACAACAACACAAC
>JADQWA010000113.1:0-17500 GCA_018344505.1 Nebria ingens riversi | reverse complement strand
TACGAAATGAAGTATCTAACAAAAATTGATAATGGTTTGACGTATCTACATACCTAATAAAAATTCCACAAAGCCCAGTGCAAGTGCCATTATTATACACTAATTATAGAGGAGCAACCGATTTGTGAAAGTGGCTAATCGTTAATTATGGTAATCCTGGAGGCGCTGCACTGATAACACATACAACATCAGAAATATCACCAGTTATTTTTCTATTATACATATTTACTAGATTCACAGAAAACACTATCATATAAAAAACAAACAAATCCAGTTTTGACTAAAATTTAAATTTTATACGATAATAGTAAGCAACATAAAATAATAAAGTCAATCTATAACCTTACGCAAATTTATCAAATCTAACTTCAATAATTCTATTGTACAAAAAAGCATTGTAACACCATTGGCGTAGCAAGGAATATAAAATAGTTTTAGCGCTAAACACTAGTTGGATTTAAGCATATTCTATTTGACTTTTAAATGATGTCTGTCGTTATGCATAGGTATACAAAACTTTTATACCTTTTCCTACTAACTTGAGCTTATTCTTAATACGTCTACGCCATTACTCTTAATTATTACTAATTTCTGTCTTCTAATTACACTCGGACCGGGCTTAAAAGTTAAAGAAAATATTTCCTAGAAAACTCCTTGAGTTGTAAATGTCGTTGATTTTAGAATCAAATATTGAAATCTGCTTAATTTAAATGTAATATATGTAACGTTTATTTTTGTCAATCGACGTTAAATTTAATTATGTATTTAAAAATAAAAACTGTAGTATCATCCTTTATCCTTAATTAACAAGACTGGATTATTAAAACTTCTTTAATTATTATGCAATTGAATATTCATAAGAGATTGTATGGTTATATTTTCCACATGGGACATACAATTTTATTTAAAGCGTTAGGTTTTTTTTTATTTGTGTTTATAAAAGCCGCAGTTGGCCAGATTTTTTTTATAACAGTCACGCAAAGTTAAAAACGAGTTTTTTAAATTTTACTTGAATGCTGTTGTGTGCAATTAAGTAACAATTTACAAGAAAATCTTAAATATCTTTTCGAGAAACTTACCAAAGTTATCTACACGAAATTTTATATATTTATATATATATATATATATATATATATATATATATATATATATATATATATATATATATTAGATATATATATATATAGATATATATATATATATATATATATATATATATATATATATATATATATATATATATATATATATAATATATATATATATATATATATATATACACATTTTTTTTTGCTTTTTTTAATATTATAAATATAAATTTAAATCGAGTGTCAATTATTGTAAACAACAGCAGTATTTTACACTGAATTGAGTAGATGTATACGTTTAGATTAGGATGTCATTCCAAAAATAATAAGATTCGATATAGGGAAGGTCAAAAGGTTTATTTCTGTTAAAATCTCGAAATCGATTACAATAATTAATCCTTTGTATAAGAAAGCAAAAATAAATATTGCAATTCTCATTTATTATAGAATACGACGTAGTTTATACGTATGCTTTAAAATATTAGTGTTATATATAATTAATATATATATATATATATATATATATATATATATATATATATATATATATATATATATATATATATATATATAATAAATAGTATATAAGTTTTTGGATTTGATTATGTGTCTAAAAATGATTTTTTTTTTAAATCTACGCCGTATAAAATATATTAAATCAAAAATATAGTGATAATTCATTCTATATATGTAAAATATATGTAGATATGTTAAAATATTAATTTTAAAAATCTCTTACTAGCTGTCAGTTGTTGTTTTTTACTTTCGTTTACGAAGTATAAGTAAGTATTGTAATCACGAAAAAAAAAACTCTCGAAATCTTAACGGAAATACATCTTTTGACCTTCCCTGAATCGAGTCTGACTATTTTGGAATGACGTCTGTGTGTGTGTGTGTGTGTGTGTGGCTGTGTGCGCTCTACAGGCTACAGTGTTGAAGATAAACTTAAGATTTGTATATGCCTGGGAGGAAAATCTCCTATTTTGAAAAGCATATTCAAACCGGAAGTGCATGTTTACTTGAGTCATTTTTTGTAATTTCTGCAATATCTCCGAAACGGCTATACTTGCAGTAAATATAGTTAGATTAAAATTGAAAGATATTAGTATTCTGCACAACTTTTGTTTGAAACATTTCTTCAAAAGTACCAGTTACAAGATCTTATCTTATTGATATTGCCATAGTTACGTAGGTATGGGAAATTATATATAATAAATCGCATCTACTATGCATGTCAATTGTTTTAATATTCAAATATTTTGACATTTAACATTTATTGTTAGTGTTAGAAATTAGTTTAGTGAGAAAACGTTACAAAGGTTAGTAAATAATTTAAAATATTATATATAAATATAAATGTCCGGCCATAATAATTTTTAATAATGTGTAATGAATAATTATATTTTCTGTATATTACTATAGAATCGAACATTTTAAATCTAAATTACATATGTTTTTTTAGAAATCTGACAATAATCTAACTTTACCACAATTTTACTGGACTGAATGAAAATATTTTCTTTTAAATTAAAACATTTTATATTTTAATTTATACACTATCAAATCAAAATATACTGACTACGTAAAAGAAAGTTTAGGGCCAATGTTTTTTTTTTAGTTTGTTTTGATTTTTTTTCTGTCAGCAAGCACCGGAACTACCATGAAGAATTTCTGCATTTATCATTCTTTTTTACTTGTTCTTCGCAAACGAATGGCTCATCAAATCTAACGGAGCTTTAAACAATTCTCTTACACCTTTTCCCAACAATGATGAATGCGGTTGTAGAGTTATAAGTACCGTTGACATCTTTCATAAATGTATTTTTATTTAATATTCCTGATAAAACATATACTTACAAAATGAACAGATTCAAAACCTGAACATCAACTGTTAATCTTTGTTCTCACAACAAAATCATGATAAAATATTTTAGAATATTTCTATTTTCATATTCATATATGTACATAGGTAGTTCGAAGAGACAGAGTTGATTGGCAAAAGATTGTCACGATGCGAATGGATGAAAAAGATTTTCTGCCACTGAATTTAATAGTTGTGTATATATATATAGTTCGAATTGCCTGATTTTGAGTTTAAGTTGTTACAATGACCATTATTACGGATATTGCGCATATATGGTGCGCAAGTCACGTGATATGTTAGGTTGTTAGGGTATAGTAGTGCAATACAATACTTTGGATACTAAACAATGCTACTAATACGAATAATATATAAATTTTTCACAGATTTATAAAAAATTTCTAATATTTCAAACTAATATGAAATACGCCTATACTTTAGCCTTATCTTTAAAATAATTCTATTAATACTTTTCCCCACTTAAGGCTAATTACTAATAACCTAAAATTATATAATTTTCGAGGCCACCACGCATACAAATAACTAAATGTTACATACATTTTTAAAAAAAAAAGGACATGCGCTTTTAGTGCTTCCTGAAGACTTGATGACGTTTCTCATCTATAGAACTGTACAAGTCGTCCGTATAAAATAGATTAAGATGTTTTTTGCGCGACTAGTATTTTCATATGTCATGGTACAACGAATGCTGGACATCGCGTAGTCCAATCATAGCCTCTGGTTTTACGTGCCGGCGGCCAATCAACGTAGATGTTGTTGTTTCATGTAATTTCACATCGCACGTATGACTTCTTATGTGAGTGTGTATTTTTGGACTTAGGCTCTCTATAGATTTCGGTGAGACCCCTTCTGAACACGAACGTCTATGTGCCTCGTGGAAAAGTTAATGTAGCCAGACGGAAGTCACACGTCCGAAACAATCGAATGGCGGATTTTCGACAGACTGACAATCCGCATTCTTATTTGATATTTAATTTTTCTTGCCCAATTTAATGTTCATTTATTCAACTGTTTTTTTTTTTGGTTTATTATTATTTTGTGCTGTCACTGGTGTGAATATTCTCATGAAGAATTATAAAATAATGCTAGTTTATAGATTTGATTAAAATCTTTGAAGTATTGCTCCAAATCGTGAAATATTAAGTATATATGTATATATAGAAAAAAAACTAGTTTTTAAATATTTTACAGCGGATGTAGTTTATTTTTAAAATAATATTGGAAAAGTTTTAAATAACATTTTATTTAATTGGTAATTTATGTCTATATCTAATATACAGTTTACACCATAAGAACCATTCTCCAAGTACTTTAATAGCCGTTCTACGAAATAAAACATCTGTAGTGTCTTGCACTGGACTTTCTTATACGTAGTAGGTATATTATGTTTAGATAAGAACGATATTAAAATACTAACTTTTAAACATTCACGAAAGTATAATTATTCATTTTGCTATATTAGTAATTATTATGTAATTTTTTTAATATTTCAAAAACTATTGAATTACTAAATCGTTTTGCCACAAATAGATGTTAAACATCAAATCCGAAATTATTTCTGTACTATTTTGTTTTCCTGTTAAACAATTGACACACATAGTTGATACAATTTATTAAATATAATTTTCCATGCGTCCGTAACTATGACAACATAAATAAGAAATTTAATAGTAATTTTCTTGTACCTAACCGGTATAATTTTTGAAGAAACTTTACAAAATATAAATATTATAATTATTTATATTGGAAGTGCAGTCGTTTCGTAAATATTACAGAAATCACCAAAAATTACTAGAGTCTTCATGCACTTCCGGTTTGAATATTATTTTCAAAAATTGGTCTACATTTAGACCATATTCATGTCTTAACATCTACTCAGGGAAGGTTAAAAATTTCGAGTTTGAAAATTTCCATAATTACAATATTTTCTTATATACTTTCGTATAAGAAAGTAAAAAGTCATTCCGTAAAACAAGCATATAGAAATAATGTACATTAAGGATATGATCATAATTGTTATGATTAAGCTTTAAAAAAATTGCTATAAAAAATAATTGCAAATAAAATGCATGTAATATTAAAAAAATGACTGCAAAAGCAAACAATTTCATTTATTACAAACATTTTAAACATAATTTGACATTAAAAATTATGTAAATTTGCACCAATTTTTTACAGTGGCAAACGACAAAAAAAAAAGCTCTTCTATTTTAATAAAAAAGCAACAAATGTTGATTACGATATAAAAAATTAAATAATTTATTCTTCTATGCGATTTTAAAACAACTAAAGTTGTATATCTGCTAAACTTCTACTTGTACCATATATCATATATATTTTTTTGGATATTAGATACCAGTAATTCTCAAACAAATCATATTTACTCAACAAACATTTTAATAACATAATAAACAAATACCAAAACGTAATCTAATAATTTTTTTATTTGTGGTTACTGAATCAAAATCAATCTAGTTCACCGGTTAAAAGTTCTAACCACGTATAGAAATACATATAGATTTTTGCGGAATATTTTAATTTGAAAGTTTAACTAAATAATAATACAAAAGTTTTGTTATAAGTCAGATTTAAAAGAGACTTATACAATCTTATCTGGCGCTAAAAAACCTTTAGATAGACACAGAAATTCTTATATAACATCCTTATCAAAACACACGGTTCCCCTTAAGTTAATATTATGATGATTATTACAAGTTGTTGTATATGTGGTTTCGCATTGGAGTGTACCTGTGAACGTACCTGGCCGCTGATTGGTTAGAATGCTCAGGTAGCAAACTCCATCACAGAGAAGCTAAGGTGTACCTAGTCATTTGTGAGTTCTAAACCAGTCGAGCTCAAGTTAACCATACTTACTGAGCGACCGTTACAAATTATATCACAAATTAAACAAATCCAAGTATTTTACTTTAGAAAATAGACAATTGATTACAAGTCGAAACTGGACGCTTACATTCATACCGTGTATACCTGTAACGAAGGACCACGTGTTGAATTTTAGGTTTATAAATTGCAACAAGTGGATTTGATTGGATAGATTTGTGTACATTTGTGTGGATTTGAGTTCGTGTATTAACTTACGTATATATATGTGTATATAAAGTGACTTTTATAAATTCGTTTTAAAAAAAGACAGTGTTACTATAGTATATATATAGTAACGGTAACTCAAATTTTGTGATAATATTAATAATTCTATAGTATATTAATAAAATTTTAAGTTTATTGTGGAACAAATTAAGGGTTTACTATCTCAAACTGTTGCAAATCCAGCTGTGATTCTTAAAGTTTTTATGATAAGATAAAATTGTCTTGTGTACTTATATATATATATATATAACCATTTAAAATCAACCTGATAACACCTAATTCGAGATAGATATTAGTAGTGAGGGATATAGTGAACATCAATAATCATTAAAGTGATCGAGTCTGTAATAGTGAGTGTTAGTGTTTTGTTACCTAGTGTGTTTGTATTCGTGGCCGGTCTGTTGCTGTTCTGTATACCTACACCTTTGACAAGATGGCCGACTGTTGTTGAACGCAAGTAATCGCTCTGGCTGTGCTTGGTGTGGGACCCGACCCGGTTCCCGGTGTTGACGTATCCCTCAGGATGATCGGGCCCCAACATGTGTGCGCCTTTTATTTGGCCACGGCGGGCCAACAAGGACCCATCCTCGGTTCCGATGAGGAGGAGGTCGTTCTCTTGGTTTATGTGATCGTTGATGTTCCTCAAAATAAGGTAACAAGTCACTTTTATACACATTTTATACTAAACTCTTATACATATATTAAATTAAACATTTCAAAACGTACCTATTTCAAAACAAAATCATAATTCATCAAATAAGATCTAAGAAAATATGAACGACTACGAAATTGAATCTAATTATCGAATAACTCTAATTGATATTTTACAACCCTGATATATGTACTAGTACCTACCTGGTTTGAATTTGAACCCCACGTGTATCTTTTATATTGTGTAGGCTCGGTGGAACAACTTAAAATTCAGGTACTTTTGGAATTAGTTTAGACCGGAAAAGCATCTGTCTTTCCGTCGCCAATATAAGCGATAATAAACTAAAGCCGTGTATATTTCGAATTTGGTTAATCCGCGAAGTATATAAACAATAATAAGCAGAAATAATGAATTTGTATTTGAAATACTCAAGTAAACATTTTGATATTTGTGTCGATTTAATTCATAATATAAACACCCGAAATTTAATATTATATGAAATATTCGAAAAGAAATATAAATTGTATACATGTATGTATGTACTTACGTATACATGTTTAGACTTAAAAGTACTTTTATCAGATGGTAGAACAATGACGGTTTATTATGATTTTTGACATTTTAGTTGTTGCTTTGTCCTTGCAGTTTTCTATTATTATTTCCGAAAATAGTACAGCATATATATTTATTAAAGATGCTTTTAAGGTTCGCTAAAACATCGTGCTTTGCAAATGAAAAATAAAAAATTCTATTCGATGTGTATTTGCCTTTTTTGTTTAAATCAAAACTTCCAAAATAAGCACTTTTTCATAGTTTTAATTTTTTTTCTCCATTGATACAAGCTCAAATTAAATGAAATTTTTACCGGAGATTTTTTATGCAAATACACATCGAATGGAATTTTTTTAATTTTCATTTGTAAGGCACGATGTTTTTCTAAACGAGCCTGATTGTTCACCTTAAATTAAGGAAAACTATATTAAATATACATTTATTATTATTATTTAAAAGTTTTTTAACTTTTATGCACATTTCAGAAATATGGTAATTATAATTTAGACAGTGTTTAATAACCTCAAATAATGAAGCATATGATTCGGTTGAGGCTTTTGAATGAATATTGCTATCAAGCATATATTATATGCCCTATTGTTTTATTTAAATATATACAAATTTTATAGGATATAGTATGACTTCCGCTGGTGCACTGCAGTGGCCATTATAAAACACACATCAGGGGTACGTTTCCATGTCTAAAAATAAAAACACCTGACAACCACCTGTCGCAACCATACATTTTGATTTCCTACGTTGCACAGGTGGTGTCTAATAGACAATTCATGTTTTACTGTACTCGTGCTTCATTTTACATTGTTGATATTCAGATTAAACATTACAAACGATATAGTACATATGGGCATAAATAATAACAAATAAATAGAGAGAAATCATAAATATATTAATAGTTTCAAAACATTTCTTATATAAGCACCAATTATTCCAGTTCTCATACATATTTTTGACAATGAAATAAAATAAGTATGTGTAATGGTTACCTATAGGGATTAATAATAAATAGAGAATAATATAATATTTATTTGTATTTTTAATCAAGATTATTTGTTTTAAAAAAATGAATGAAGTAGCTGATTGTCGAGATAATTTAATTCTCTGATTTTTCTTGTCATTGTAATTATGATTCACATTTCATATATTATGTTATAACGAGACAAAAGATTTTTTTGCTAATGTCTTACCTAGAAGTATAATATAGGTAAAAGTGTTTTGAAAGTTTCAAACAAGTTATTGAATACAAACATTTTGCATTTAGAATACATTTGACTTCAGTATTCCAAATATAGATTTGCTTTAATTTGAGGTTATTTTTGGTACAACATTTACCTATGATAAAAACAAAATAAAACTGGGCTTGTAAAAAAAGTAAATGTAAGTCTGCATATGAGGTATTATACACATGTTGGACAACGTGAGAAATGAAAGTTGCCATTAGGCCTCAAACCGGAAACGCAAACAGAATAGTGCGCGTTTTTATATTTTGGTTTCTTTTACTTAATTTTTATAATGACATACTATTTCAAAACTAAGCTGCTCGAATTTTAGACATATATGTATTATTGCTAAAATCTATTCATTTCGTATACGTAAGGTGATGAAATTATTACCTACCTACTTACATACGTATATACAGTATAGTGTATTTTTTAAAATTTGCTTAGAAGATGAACGAAACATATGGTGAATTGCGTATATAAGTATGTATGCACCCATCATAAAATTGATAAAGATATTGTTTATGTTTGTCGCTTGTGACATGTGTTGTTTTACCATACGTTCGTATAATTGCAGTTTAGTATTCTTTTAATAATTTCTTCTCATTTTTACTTTTGAAAAACTGGTATTTAACATTGACGTCATAAAGTAGTACAGTCTATGTTATAACAATATATAAATGTTAGGTATGTCCTCGATACTTCATGTCAGTTTACTTATGCAATTTCTAAAACACTTTTTTATTTGAAATCAAATATTGGAATGTGAGGTGGGGTGACAATAATTTTTAGATATTGCCTCGAAATTTATTTTTATATATATCTCTATATATATATAAATACATATACATATACATATATATATATATATATATATATATATATATATATATATATATATATATATATATATATATATATATATATACATATATATATATATATATATATATATATATATATATATATATATATATATATATATATGTATATGTATATGTATTTATATATATATAGATATATATAAAAATAAATTTCGAGGCAATATCTAAAAATTATTGTCACCCCACCTCACATTCCAATATTTGATTTCAAATAAAAAAGTGTTTTAGAAATTGCATAAGTAAAAAAATATATATATATATATATATATATATATATATATATATATATATATATACATATATATATATATATATATATATATATATATATATATACATATATATATATTACATATATATATATACACATATATATATATATATATATATATATATATATATATACTATATATATATATATATATATATATTGGCAACATTTTGACGTACGACAGTTTATTCCATAGTGACCACCATTTAATTGATTTTTGATTTAAATTTAGTCACATTTTATTTACTTCCGTCAATTATCGTATTTTACACGAAGTGTAACATAAATAATTGTAAACAAAATACTCAATTTAACAAGTATTTAAGTTGGTATACTTGCTATCTAGAACGCTCATTGGTCACGTTAAGGAAAATGAAAAAATACCATTCGATGTGTATTTGCATAAAAAATGTATGGTAAAAATTTCATTTAATTTGAGCTTGTATTAATGGAGGAGAAAAATAAAAACTATGAAAAAGTGCCAATTTTGGAAGTTTTAATTTAAAAAAAAAGTCATTCGATGTGTATTTGCATTAAAAATGCATGATAAAAATTTAATTTATTTCTAACTAGTATTATTGGAGATAAAAAATAAAAATCCCCAAAATAGGCATTTTTTCATAGTTTTTATTTTTTTTCTCCATTAATACAAGATCAAATTAAATGACATTTTTACCAAGCATTTTTTATGCAAGTACACATCGAATAGTATTTTTTTAGTTTTCATTTGCAAGGCACGATGTTATAGCGAACTTGATGGTTCACCTTAAACAAAAAATGACCGCGCCCTTATTGGTGCGTAAATTTGAGAAAATAACATCTGCCTGTTATAGTTTTAAGGGTACCTGTATAGATGTTTAATTTAAAAGTTTAATGAATATGTATCCATGATATACATTTACGCTTCATGACTCGCGTTTTTCTTTTATAACATTTAAATATGTATGCGGTTATGTTTAATTAAACAACATTTGCAGTAATTCAGTTTGTAGCGCTGTATAGGTACGTTAGTTATTCTTCTTCGAAGTTATCACAAATCTAAATATGCGTATAGACTTAATGGCGGAGGCGACTATATAGCCTAATTTTATAATATTATAACATCCATCAATATTAATCGGACTGGAATAATAGTTAATGAACTAAATACGATACAAAGTATTTATAATAAAATATTAATAGCCTTCCTCACGGTCAGAGGTCACGTGCATCAATTGCGAACACATGCTGATTATTTTAAATTATTATAATACGTTATTATTTATGGAGTACTACTAAACAAACACGCTTTATATTTTGTGCAAAATCTATAATATAATAAAATAAGCTTTTATAGTTTATTAGTTCGCAACACAAGTATGAATTATAATTGTTTTAAATCAATCTTAAATCAGGTAACTAAAACCTGATCATTTTAAGATAATTAATTTCATTTGAAGGTTAAACAATAATAATATTTAAAATACTTATGATATTATAATTATAGTACAAAAGTGGATAAATATAAAAAATAGTTACTAAATTAACTATAAGCCAAAGACCGTTTAACTCTAGTTTTGTTTGTCCCTAACATGAAATTTTAAATATAGGTATATCAATGTCATAAAAGTAAATTTTATTATACCTACCTAGTAGTACGGTAGCTAATAAATATTAATTATTTACTCATTTATTTTATTGCTATTTATCGTTAAATGTACTTATATATTATTAAATAATTAATTAAAAAACCAATAGTTCTATTAGAATCTCAAGTTGACTTTTGTGCATAGGTATTTATAAATGGCATCATCTGCGGTGTTTGAAATTTAAATTTTCCAACTTTAAAAACAATATATTAGCATATCAATGAGGTTATTATAATATTTATAAGAAATGACATTAAGAATAGAGCGAATGTATATTTTTGTATTAGAAAATAATATATTTTTATTCAAATAGGTATTCTAACGGAATTTCACAAAATTTTGAATAATCATTCTCTCTTATATATGTGTGTATATAATATATTTCAACTGTCTACATATAAATATTGGAAATTAAATTTAGCACTTGGCAATTTTTATTAAGGTAGAATTGCTTGTATCTTTGTTTACCTGTTATGGTCAGGATTCAGGTAGATTTGGTTTGAAATTCTTATGTAGGCTGTAAGGTTTCACCATAATGCGTTTATCGGTAGATCTTTTGTTATTTATTCATGGCGGTGTCCACCTGCCGAAATTTTCGAGAATTTATTGTTATCTTGCACCTACTTGTGTCTTCTGTTGTCATCTGAGTTCAGGGACGTCCTACATTTTTGCTCAGCTACTAAAAAGTATGTACTACATATTCGAAAAAATAAAATAAATATGCGAATTAAATGAAAATAATTGTAGTAAATCTCAAAGAATTATTTCTTTCGCAAATCATAATCAAATTGTCGTTGGCGTACGTGGTCTAGTGGCTAAGGCTTCTATCTCATAGTAAGTGAACTATGAAGTTTGCCTAGTTCGAATCCCATCTAGATCGAATCCCGTCTAGGTTGAATTCTGTCTTGATCGAATCCCGTCTAGGTTGAATTCTGTCTAGATCGAATCCCGTCTAGGTCGAATGGAATTTTCCACCTGTGATGTATTTCGGTGAAACTGTACGTCGGCAGGTTATTCCGGTTCCCCCTGTCCAGGAAACACACACATACATATGACTCAACATTTCAAAAGTCTTCTTACACAGGACGTCAGGGCTCGGTTAGGTCGAGGGTTAGGTTAGCTTAGGTACACTAGTCACGGCAAATATCGGCCACGCTGAAAGGAACATTCCTTAATGCACATTAATAATAATAATAATATTGTGCATTGCCGAAATAAGATGGCATACCTTATACACCACGTAAGTCTGCTTAGATTGAAGGTGTATATGATATTTTCATCATAAATGATTAATTACACATTTCTTTAAAATTTTGGATACTTAGGTTTTAATTGTTAATTGTTATATTGTTACTGTGTCGAGGTTGTTTAAATTTAGTAAATTGAAAGCATACATTTATATAAATTAACTACGTACCTATATAAAAAAAATTAAAAACATATTAGACAATTGTTCAAAATATATTATATTAAAATTCTAGTTTGTCTGTAACCTACTCGGATTCAAAAAATCCTTTCACATACAATTATTTTATGTATTTATAAGCGTTTGTTATTATCCTCATGCTACTTAACATAATAATGTGTTTAGTTATCCATGCAGGACAGTAGATTATGTTCCATTTATAGCTATATCATTTATTAATTTATGACATGTAAGTGCATTACAAGGACGAATAATTTCTTCTAATTTCAGTCTATAGATAAACATACTTGTAAAACTAATATATAACATTTTAAAATACTTGCTTTACATTTGCAACACATAAATAATAAAATGTCTAGCTACTCCCAACTAATGTGAAATTGTTGCTATGGAAATGAAATGTAATGTGAACATTTCCATAATAATTAACAACATTGTCAAACTGTATACATTTCCGTAACAACACTGTGAAAACTGTCTACATTCCCATACTATAATAGTTCTTCGAACTTTAGTAAGGGCTTGTTATTTGTTAGTAGGTAGCTATAAAATTAACAATTACGAAAACCCCCTAAGAAAATCCATAAAAATATCTATCTTTATTAATATAATAAATCTCTAATTTGTCTGTAAACTATAACTAAATTTCCCAAATAAACGTGTGAGAAGGATTTTGTGGCAGTAGAAAGAACATATATACTTAATTTTCTTGTTTGGGGGTACAATGCCCTTCTGACCCCTACATGGGTTCGTCACTGATGAGAGCATGCGTTATTCTATTTTGGGGAGGTCACATATAACTTTCATTGTATTTCTTTTTTTTAAAATCGTTTGGGAATATTTTAAATTAATTGAATTTAAAATTCAAATTTATGTGGCTTCTGGGTATGCGATGTGAGTTAAAGTATGAATATTACAAACAACAGTTTTAAGTGTTTTAACTTAAATAAATACTTCAAATTACTGTTATCAATGGCACCGGCCTAAACTGAATGGTTATCATTGAATTATTTTCTAATGCTTATCATTTCGATGTTCATTTCGTGTAAAATACTTTTGTTATTAGGTAGTTAAAATTATCAGATGAACAGAATATCATTTTTATTGTTCCATATCGAATTTATCTAAACTATTATCTGTAATTTCTATAATTAGATATTTTAAACAACTTGGTATAAGATGAAAAGCCTTTCTTTAACAATTTTTAATTACCTAATATAGATTTTAGTTTATTTTTCATTATTATTCATCTAGATAAATCTAGATATTTATAGAGAAAGGTGTTTTTTAATTAAAACACTTTTTGGTTGCATTACAGAAAAACATTTATCTGTTTTGTTGAGCAGAAATGTCTGCAACTGCTTTGCATATTCGTATAAGCATCCAATTCGAAAGTATTTTCTACTCCTATATTGCTTTTGTATGTATATATGATTTAAAAACTTCTGATTATAAACTAAAATGTTTTTAACATATGACGATACTATAATAGCGCATGCGCAGTTTTATATTGGCAATGGAACAAAAACAGTTTGTCCTTTAGGCATTTTGGTTCTTTGGCGAGATTCTTTTGGTAGAAAAAGCATAAATGATGATAAAAGTATAATCGCCAGTATAGGCCCACGGGTATAGCGTTTCTCGTCGTCCACTGTCTAGCAATGCAACAGTGACGTCTTGTATTTGTATATGGCTGAGGATACATACACCGTTATCCACATCAGTGGTCTCCGATGGTGAAGTTGGTTGCTTTTTCTTTGCCCAGTGATGTTGAATTCGCCTCGTAACTGGGAGGAGTCAGATTAGCTTGCTCCGTTTATGAACCAGAGGTCGTCAAACTTTCGCTACCAACGAACGACTCAAACACTTGCAATTATCTCATTCTTATATTTATATTGTTACGACTTAGATACAAATCTTTATGCTACAAGTAATAGATTTAATTATTATAATTATTTTATTTTTATAATATAGTTGATATGAATTAGCTAACTATATGAAGATTAACAGCAAATAACATATTATATTTGCGTAATTTATTAGATATAAAAAAAGAATTCGTCTTTGCAAGATTATATAATAAAGAATTTCATATAGATTTATAAATATTTCTCTCTTGCAATATATGTATGTATATGTATATAATATGCAGGTATTGCATATGTATATTTAAGAGAATATTGTTATACATATTTTTAATACAGGAAAAATATCTTGATTTCAACATATGGCAATATCGTTGTTCTGATCTTTTGTTGTGTGATTATTTTCTCTATAAACAATGCTTCATTAGCAGATTTATATCTTTTGTGTAAAAGCGAAACTTATATACGAAATTTTTACGTAATAACTTACAGTAAAAGTTCTAAGAACACTAGTGATAGGAAGTTTTAAAATATGTCTAAACATATTCTTAAAATTGTAGTCTTCTTAGTTTTATAACTATTGTAAAAGTATTGGTTGATAACACAGACAATTATTTCTAATTTGTATTTAGGTACCAAAGAGAAAATTGATAAGTATAATTTTATAATAAAGCAAAATATGATCAGTTTTTGAGTTAATATAAATATTTGTTTAAGCTACAAGTTATTTTGCTTATATTTTACATTTCATAAATCAGAATCAGTATTAATTGGTAAAATAACGTGTATATCTATAGTTGCCAAATCAACTACCAAACAACGCAGGTTGCATAAGTCAACTGTAAATACGTAAAACTATTTGTTCGGAACACATACAAAAAAGCAGTTATTATTTCGTGAATTTTGACTCGTATATATATATATATATATATATATATATATATATATATATATATATATATATATAATATATATAAATATAAATATAAATATATATATATATAGATATATATATATATATATATATATATATATATATATTTATATATATATATATTATATATATATATATATATATATATAAATATAATATATATATATATATATATATATATATATATATATATATATATATATACTATATATATATATATACTATATACGTATGTATCCGTCTATATAATTACCCGGTTTTTATACATTAATATCTTTTTATGTTTATTTCTTACTCACAAGCGTCCCCGTCCGTTGGACTCAGGTAGTTACCTTGGACCAACAAAATTATTATGCTTATATTTTATATACATATGTATATATGTATATAGGTACATACATACATACATACACGACTCAAAATGGACATGTGTTGTCGTGTTATATAACTGCGGATGACAACGTATAAAATATTAAAATCAACATAAAGTACGCAGAAATTGACGCTCTATATTTCATCGAATTCGTTATTCAATCATTTTGGGAGTAATGCTCTCATTTATTATTTATATAATACGTTAAAAAAGTATACTATAAACGCTGACTGATCATTCTCATTCAACAGTAGTATAAATCACTATTAATTAATAAATAATAAAAAATCATGTACTTAGGTATTTTTTATTAATTATAATTATATATGTATTACGTATTAACCGTTTATCCAATAATTCGTTATATAATTATTTCGCTTAAATTTTAAACTTTTTATAAATTCCAATTATTAGTTTAATTAGGTAAGCAATGATTAGCAAGTATATAACTACGTCATTTTAACGTATATATACACGCGCCATACTCATCTTGTGTGGTAATTATTGTAGAATTAGATAATCAAATTATAATTATTACGTTAGTGAAGACGAAGTATTAAGACGTCAACATTGAACGCAGTTTAGAACATTTTACAATTGATTGCATATATAGGTAACTCAACTAAGTTAATCGTTTTTGTTCTTCGTTTTATGAGCAGTAAATATATCGAAGTTATTTTGTAGGTGTTAATTTTTAAACGTATTAAAGTTGTTTTAACAATACGATTAAACGGTTTTTATTAATATATTTATCATATTAGCAAACTTGAAAGTTGCGCATTGAAAATGATGGAAATTATTTTCGAAAGTTTTTATTTGTCTGAAATGTCAACATAATCTAACTCGACAGTTTAAGTACGTTTAATTGGTTATTATAGTAATCTTTTAAATTAAAATGAATTCTTAAAATGGGCATATTTAACTAAATTACATAATCCGGCATCGATACAGGCCAATGGCGTCCAAATACATTTAAGATTAATTCGCAAAACCAGTGGCAACTAAAATTGACAGTTTATATCTATAATTATAAATAATAGGACAACTTCTGTGAATGTATTATTAATAGATTTTCGTATTAGCACTTTAACCATCACAAGTGTAAGAAAGGCAATTTTATTATGAAGAAATCTTGTATTCCGAGATAAAAGAAACATTCATCGTTTAGATGATATTTTCTATATTTTGCATAATAGTGTGTGTGTTTACAAAAATCTTAAAAATCTAAAATGATTCCGTATTTTTACGTATCCTGCCTCCTTATATACAGGACGCTATTATTTTAATAGTTGTTATTATTGTGGTTATGTATTACTGCATATGTAAATATATAAAATAGAAAATATCGTAGATACGAAAAAAAAAAAAAGATTTCTAAAGTATAATAAATGAACCAATTCCACGACGGATACGACTAATTTGACACTAAATTCAGGTCAATCAATTATACTGTTATTAAAAACTAAAAAAGTTCAATAAAAAAAAACAAATCCGGCTTCTTAATTATACAATTGGTAAAGGCACAATAAAAACATCCCAAAATAAGCTTTATGATTATTTTACATACCTATAATAAATTCATCTCATAATAAACCTAACTTA
>JADQWA010000112.1:351535-360381 GCA_018344505.1 Nebria ingens riversi | reverse complement strand
TCAAATCTAAATATAGTGACTACGGAAAAGAAAGTTTAGGGCCAATACATGGCCGATGTTTTCTTAACACATGAAAGAGATTGCGTTTTGTTTTAAGAAGCAATTTTTAATTATCATTTTAAGAAAGAATTTCAAATATCTATATAAGATAAATTTAATTTATTAAGTGTTTTCCAATTTTCTATAATGATTCAGAATCTTTGGACCGAACTTCTGAAAGTATCGTGTCTACCTAATTTTAAATCCAAACTGTTTAGGTTGAAATATATTAACTCCTACTATCTGTGTGGTTGTTTAAGTATACTTAATCCTAAATATGTCACTCAGTGTACCACATTTGTACTTTGCATGACACTTTATTCTTTAAAAAGTATTTTCACCGATGTTTACTCTTCTGTATCAGCGATTGATAATTATAATATATCACACAACAAGTTTTCGATAAGGATCATTTTCGCACAGTGTCACCATGCCTATTTAACTTTTAACTATTATGAACCAGTTAAACACTGTGTAAACAGGTTTTAATTTAGTAGTTTAAAAGCACAAATTGAACATTCTCAGCTATTATGAAAATGTAATACTAATTTATATTTTCACTTAATTAACTTGAAAATGACGTAAACACCAGTCTACCTTTGTGAATAGCAAAGCCAGAATATTTCAACGTTTTTAGAGCTTCTATCATTAACCTTAATTGGAACATTTTCGACAACAAAAGCCAAAAGTTACGCGTCTGAGTATAACATTTTTATTGTTGTAATGTTGGCTATAAACGAAAGCATAATATTACGTGACTTACATCACGCGTGTATTACAACTTAACATATGTATAACAAGGAAGTAATAATTTAATGGAATCGTTATTATCGACATATGAATATTATTCTAAAACGTGACAAAATTGATATTAAAATTATGAAAATATCATTATAGCTTTTTTCGTATGAATTATTTTTTATTTATGGTAGCCTATATCGACATTCTCACAGAGTATTATTAGTACAATAATTATATGGAAAAACATCTAATAAAGTGGTTTCATTTTCCTGAATATTTATTAGAAAAATTAATATATATAATGCATGTACAATTGACAAGTTGTTGTCTCCTTTATTGGTAGTGAATGTTGGATATGGAAGACGAAGCATTAAACACTGTGATAGAGTTGATATTTTTTTTTAGAAAAATGGGAAATTAGGAGATACAGCAAATTATTTGAATGTATAAATGAGATATAGAATCTGCCACAAATATGTTTTTCTATACACTTGTAATCAAAACTCAATTGTAGAGTTCTCCCAAAAGATCTTAATTTTAATTTGGTACACATGTGAGCAAATCGTAAATTTTCTCTAAAGAGTCAATTATTACGGAAGAAAAACGACTGTTCCAGATACATAAAAATCTTATAAACACTGTAGCAGATGCCTAAGAAAAAATACTATTAATACTACGACAATTATTAATTTGTACATCTAAAAAAACCGAGAGCCGACAACTTGTCTGGTGCAAACTAGATTAAAATTGGATATTTCAATCTTCTTTTGCTGAATTTAAAAGGGAAAAAAAGTATCCGGAAATTGTTTGCATATTTGTTATATGACACAAGCATACAACTAACAACAAACGCGTGTGTTGTAGCTTTAGGAGCGCCGTGTGTGTTTGTGTGTGTGTCTGTAAGCTCTGGCTAGGTCGACCACAATTTCAAATGACCCACTGACCTGGGTACGTCATCTGTTCACAGAGGCTATTGAACCTTGCGAATTTCTGTAACTGCTTTATATATATATATATATATATATATATATATATATATATATATATATATATATATAAAAAGTGCAAACATTTTTCTTTCAACTTTTTTCCAATTGAGTTCACTTAAATTTTTCGTCGATAAACATAAATGATTAGATTGTTTTCTTAAAAGCTTTTAAACCGTTATTGCATCATGTCGTATATTCAGCAACCTAATTGAAAATTCAACGGATATCTATCGTGCAGATCCTCCGTACCATTAGCTTAAAAAACTCGTCTACTTCTGTATATAGTATTATAAAGCCCATATCATGAAATGCAGATGATATATTTCCCTATTTATCTATGAAATTCATGAAACGCCACTATTACCACATAAGGAGGTTTAAAATTCTATCAAAACCTAATCTAAACTCTATCTCAAACCTTAGCTTACTTAAATGCACTGAAGTTAAATTTAAAAGTTTGCAATAGTTCAATTCCTGGCATTTTATGATCTGACTAGTCTTTTTCCACAAATTTCCAGATTTCACTGCGAGACTACAACATACATTCATATATGTGTTTAAAAATTAACTTAATCTGCTTGCAGTAAACTTTTTTTATCCGAGCTACGGCGGGGGATAGTCTGTATTATCCGAGCTAATCAAAATGAGCATTGTCCAGTGTGGCGTGCGTACAGTGACACATTTGCATTTGTCATGATTAGATATCTAATTACAAATTGAATCCGTATTAGCTGAGTTTTACGAATTTCCTAATTAGGATCAGTCTATAATAGCTCTGATAATTATGGTTCCACTCTACTTCAAATTTTTATGTGAATCCCTAATTTAAGTAATTTAAAATAATTTTCCGCCATATCTGCAACGTAACATTTTTAACCATAAATATGTAAACTTTAACCTTTTACCACTAAAATAAGTAGCATAGCTAATAGAAGTAAAAGTTTGCAAGTTTTACGTTTGTGTTACACCTGTACCGTATTTAAATTATCTAAAAACTAAAGCGCTAACTTATAACTCTTTGGCAAAGTGAATATTTAATCATTCAACTACATAAGAAGCGATCTGACAGTGAATGGATGCGTTTTTGTTTAATTTAGCTAATTTATGGAGCAATCACTGCAGTATAATTGGCTCAAATATGATAGTTCGTGTGTTGTTAAGATTCCCAATGTCCCAATGTTGCACGTTTGGTAATACTTGAATGGAGAAACTCTGGATAACGCTGGGATTAAATGGATTAGTCGTATCAGCAAAGATGTAGCTTAAAGAAAACCGTTCTGCAAAAACGAGAAGCTTTAGTGGCTATTTGAGGGAGCACGATAAGAACATTAGAGATAACTTTTGGCAGACGAAACAAATAAACGAGAAATATATTCGTAAATCCCCTATTTGGTTTAGGACACAGAACACATAGATTCCATAATATGGTAATATTTTAACTACATACATATATAGATAGATCGAAAATGGGAGAAATTGCCCTTGAAATATATTGATATAAATATGATGAAGATATTTCAGAATAGACTTTTGGAGATACAGAAACATGAATTACATTTCGTTATAGGAAGAAACAAATGGATTGTCAAGAATGGCCATGCAAGAAACGTTATAAAAATATGATGAAATTATTCTACAATTTTACGGATGAATTAAAAAGATTTGCTGTAATTCATAAAGTAATTCAAATATGTCACTACTCTAATTATAATAGAATAGGCACTTTTTCATAGTTTTAATTTTTTTTTCTCCATTAATACAAACAGAAAATAATTGACATTTTTATCAATGCATTTTTATGCAAATACGTATCGAATGGTTTTTTTTCCATTTGATAGGCATGATGTTTTAGCGAGCTTGATGGTTCACCTTAAAGTAATGGACGTACTGAAAAGTATTTTATTACAAAAACGCAATTGAATATAATAATTTTTTTACAAAAAGTAGAACAAGAAATGATAGAATTAATGCTTTTGACAACTGTTCTATTATTTGTTTTTACGACTGCAACGTTAATAACATGAATGTAATTGTTAAGTTTTATATCGGAAATCGATTCCAATTATTTATAATAATTACTGCAACAATGTTTATAGCGACAGTTTAATAATCATACAATGACGAAATACACAATCATTAAAAGTATTCAGTCGATTTTTATCGCTTTAGTACGTGATGTTCATGCCAAAATTCGAACCAAAAGAAAAACTAAAAAAGAAATAGTAAAAAGTAATGTTGTACACGCGGTTGAAAACTCTGAAATTGGGATGTGTACCAATGAATCGAAATCCCAGTAGATATATTTCACTTGGCACTAGATAGAAATTACAACAATGTATTTTCACTATATGGTTTATTTTAGTACTACTTATGGGACCAACATCGATTTTAAGCAATTCCATAACATATGTAGAGAAATCTGTTAAATCTATGCAAATATTACGTCTACTCTGAGTTTGCCTGTAATTTGCAGATTATTATGAGTTTTTATAAATTTTAGTAGACAAACTATTATATTTTGAAATAGTCATATCTAAGAAGCGTTTTTGTTATTAAATATACTATAACATTATACTGTCGGAAATATAATTAATAATCAACTTGTTAAGCGATGTCCTAGAAGATGGCGAAAAATAGAAATTTCCATTAATTGATTTATTACAAATATTTTTATTTGTTTATACAAAATATTAATAAGATTGTATAATAATTTGTAAGCTATAGAAAAACATATAACTGACGTAATATCTACTTACAATAACGTTTAACATACAAGTCTATTACGAATGTTTCTTCATTAGCGACGCTCTAAAGACTAATGATACGATTCTGAGCAGTTTTATAGATCTGTAACGCGAATCTATAAAATTTTGAAAGGATTATATATATATATATATATATATATATATATATATATATATATTAATTGAATTGAAAATCAAACATTTCTAGAATTATCCTTAAATAGGTATGTATTTATTATGGAATTATAGACTTTTCAAAATTTTACAGATTCTTCTTCTGAAATTGTAGATTTGCTCAGAATTGTAGCATTAGTTTCAATATCCGAAACAAAAGACTGACGTTTCGTATTGTGTTTAATATTTTGACAGTTTAGAACGTAAATATTTTTCATATAGGTAATAAAAATAAGGTTTCGTTTAGAAATGGAACGTGAAAACCATTGAGATTTCAGTCTAGTGAAATGCGTTCCGAAATTGCAGTAATTTTTATAGGACCATTTTACACGTCTCGCCTAAACGCATAATATAATCGTAGCCGTCGCAAATCTGTTTCGGGCAGGGCCATTGCACTGTTCCACTATTTCAATGAGCACATATATACACACACATACACACACACTTACACACATATATGCAAATACGCGAATAAACTTGCGAAAGTTTATTGAACTTTTGACATCGAACGATTTGCCAATATTCAATAAGGAACTAATATCTGTAGCGGTCGTTCAACTCGCCCATCATGCGCAAGGGTTAATATTTTATTATTCATTGATCTCTACTTTAAAAATATTCATATGGACATTTATATAATTATCTAAAACGTCATACAACTCGTCAATATATCATTTGTTTTACGCGTGGTCACATCACGTACAGCGAAAACGTAATTTTTGCGACCCGGTGACAGAAATACCAACGGCAAAATAAAGTGGCTATAATAAATAATAACTTTTGAAGGAAATTAAAAACGATATTGGCTGAATTACAGGAATTGCATGTTAACCTACATTTTGCTGTCGCACGTACTATGGATGGAATTCAATTATATTCGATAATTATTACGCGGAAAAAACAACGTCATTTTTTCTGAACATACCTTGGATTCCATTTCAATAACATTTTTATTAAATATTCAGTTCATATATGTACGTATACATACAGTAGTACTCATTAAAATCCGCACACATTAAATTCAATCATTTTTATTTAAAAGATGCTCAATCTTGAAATATTTCAAATGTATAAAATATATTTTAAAACTACTATATCGTTTTTACTTTCTTTTACGAAGTAATAAGTAAGTATTGTAATCACGAAAAAAAAAAATCTCGATATTTTAACGGAAATACACCTTTTGACCTTCCCTGAATCGAGTCTGACTATTTTTGGAATGACGTCTGTATGTGTGTGTGTGTGTGTGTGTGTCTGTGTGTGTGTGTGTCTGTGTGCGCTCTACAGCCTACACCGTTGAAGATAAAATTATGAAACTTTAAACTTAAGATTTGTATATGCCTGGCAGGAAAACGTCTTATTTTTGAAAAGCGTATTCAACCCGGAAGTGCATGTTTACTTAAGACTTTTTTTTGCAATTTCTGCACTATCTCCGAAACGGCTATACTTGCAGTAAAAGTAGTTAGAATAAAATTGAAAGATATTAGTATTCTGCACAACTTTTGTTTGAGACATTTCTTCAAAAAGTACTATTTACAAGATCTTATTTTATTGATATTGCCATAGTTACGTAGGTATGGGAAATTATAGATAATAAATCGCATCTACTATGCATGTCAATTGTTTTAAATATTCAAATATTTTGACATTTAACATTTATTGTCAGTGTCACAAATAAGTTTAGTGAAAAAAACGTTACAAAGGTTAGTAAATAATTTAAAATATTATATGAAAATATTTTGTAAGGTTTAAAGTTCATTTGAAAACTAAAAAATGTCCAGTCATAATAATTTTTGGTAATAATGTGTAATGAATAATTATATTTTCTTTATATTAAAATACATGTTTTTTTTTAGAAATCTGACAATAATCTAACTTTACAATTTTACTGGACATATTTTCTTTTAAATTTAAACATTTTATATTTTAATTTATATACTATCAAATTAAAATATACTGACTACGTAAAAGAAAGTTTAGGGCCAACACATGGCCGAAGTTTTTTTCTATAATTCGTTTTATATATTTTAATGAAGCAAAATAATTTATGTTATAATTACATACACTGATTGCTTGAAACGAATGCCTTGCATGCCTAAATACTTTACGTCAACTGGCAATATAACATAATTGTAGCCAAAAAGTAATTAATTTCATTTCATTTAGTCCAAAAACATAGAATTTCATTTGTAAGTTGTTTCATTTTAATATCGATTGTTTTGGTCGTTATCTGATTTATATATGAGTATAGCAACAAAATATTAATTTTAGCAATATTATTTAAGAAATTAAATAGGTATTTTGGCAACAATAAAAATACACATATCATTAACAGTAATAATCGGATTTCAATGTATTTGCACTGTAGCTTGGTTTGTATATATTTAGTACATCAGAAGAAAAGAAAGAGCACAATTGGTATTGTACAGCATATATACAAGTATATGAGATATATTTTTGGACTCCAACAGATGTAAAAAGAATTTCTACGAAAAAATATCCAATTTGGAGAATGTTACTGATCCACGACTGAATACTTA
This sequence comes from Nebria ingens riversi, assembly GCA_018344505.1. Lineage (NCBI taxonomy): Eukaryota > Metazoa > Arthropoda > Insecta > Coleoptera > Carabidae > Nebria > Nebria ingens. The sequence goes on along the minus strand of JADQWA010000112.1, from coordinate 353,154 downwards.
AGCTCTACGTGATTTTGTACGGCAAATTAAATATATTTTTATATTTAAGTTTAAGTATATTTTTTATTTATAAATACCATAGTTACATATTTATAAATAATTCTATACAATTCTATCCAGAACATAGGTATAAATATTTTCGTTACAGACAATTTAGTCTAACAACTAACTTCATGTTTATTTTTCAAGTGACAGCTAGACAAATAGCATGCTATTACTGATATAAATAATTGTTTTAAATATAGTTTTTAAATATGAGGGTTTTGAATTGTATGTATAGTGAAATTGAAATCGTAATAAGTTAGGTTACAATTTTATTTTGGCATTCATTAATGTATCGTGTTTACTTTTTATTCATGCATTACATATGTGACATGTGTGACGCCATAAGTTCAACAAACTTTGCGAAAAAATAATTATGAAAGAAAATAAAAAAGTAAGAGTGTATTTTTTAATTTTATTTTTAATTTGTTCTTCCTATTGCAACCAAGTTCAATGATTGCACTGTGACCTCTGACGAAATAAAAAAATTATTATGATGCTTGCAAATTAAATGCATAGTGAACTCAGAGTTAATTCGATTTATTAAAAATGTATTACCAGAAACATATACTTAACTCTTAAAGGGCACTATGGTAACTTTGATTTGAAAAAAAATTTATTACATTGTAATTTTTCACCAATATAGTTAATAAATACTCCATAGACTTTAGTGTACGTACATTTGTTCAAAACGAAATTTTTTAATTTCGTTTTAACTCCGACAGCCATTTTGACAAATATCTCGTAAATTCGTGTTAGTTGCTAACTAAAATTAATTAATCTTAATCATAATCGTATTTCAATCTGGCTTACGACTCGTATTTCATAAACCAGGATTATAGTTAGTTGTGATACAAATATGCGGAAAGTAAGGGTTTGTCAAGTAGGTGCCAGTCTGAAATTGAGATTAGTTTTGTTCAAACTACGTCCTGAAATATTATCTTAGATCAACGATAGTTGTTATGAATCTATCATCACTTTCAAACCCAGTCGCGTTTAATTGTCTCTCCGCATTCATGTTTCAAATCTAAAGCAAATTTGATTCTACTTCAATTAGTCTGGCTCGATCATTCTAATGAAAATTAATTAGGGAATTACATTTCTTTGCTGCCTTTCGCAAAGGTACAAGCCTATTCTTATAATCTTGGTTTCAACGTGAAGGCTAGAGCAAATCTTTTTCTAAATAATTATGTCGTTTATTAGTTTTTAATACATATTTATGACATTATACATACTTTAAAAAGAGCAATGAAAAGGAGAATCAGAATAAAATGTATAGTTTAAAAATAAACCAAACGAGCTAATACCAATAAAAACCAAACCTGGAAGAAATTTTTAATAATTTATAAATGAATATAAAAGACTGTATCCGCTAGAAATGAACAAAAATTATGTATATAAAATTATAAAATATATTGCACCTGAAATAGAAACAAAATGATCACGTGTATAAATGTTTCGTAATTATTTTAAATCCTCAAAATACGATTTGTGAATTAATTCTGAGTCTCAGCTGTGGTATATATATGGAAATGTTATGTGTATATATATATATATATATATATATATATATATAT
>JADQWA010000112.1:306535-349035 GCA_018344505.1 Nebria ingens riversi | reverse complement strand
ATATATATATATATATATATATATATATATACATATATATATATATATATATATATATATATATATATATATATATATATTTATATATATATATATATATATATATATATATATATATATATATATATATATTTAGTACAATAAACGTTGGAATACAAGAAAAACTTTACTCTCAAAAACTTTTAACAATATATATAACATTTCCATATATATAACTTTCAATTTATAAATAATATTGGCCCTCTTGATATTGTATCGCCCCTCAAATTTTGTCGCCCTAGGCTTTCGCCTAGTAGGAAATCCACCACAGCTGAGACTCAGAATTAATTCACAAATTGTATTTTGAGGATTTAAAACAATTACGAAACATTTATACACGTGATCATTTTGTTTCTATTTCAGGTGCAATATATTTTATATATTATATACATAATTTTTGTTAATTTCTAGCGGATACAGTCTATGGGTAACAAAAATAACACAATAGTGACTGATTACATTTCTAATTTTCCATCCTACTAATGGGTAATTTACGTAGCTTGTACATAAGTTAAAGAAGGTCAATTAGGTTATTCTAAAATGTGTAACTAAAAACAAAAAAAGTGTCTAGCACTATCGATCGGTTTGAAAACAAGATGGTACGAGTATTAAAATTGTATATCAATGTGAGAAATATCATTTGATGTTTTATACGGTTTCTACATCCCATATACCCATTTCAAATACTCGTACATATATGTATGTAACATATTGAAATGCATTACCTATATATGAATACCTATACATTATATTTTAGATTTACGATATAAAATAAATATTTAAATGGAAAATATTGAAATCGTGAGTCACGAAATTCGGTATTATTTGGGTCAAAAGTCGAAACATTGTTTGAACATTATCGGTTTTACTGTTGCTACCATTGATAGCTGTCAAATGATAAGCTATGCCTATTATGATATTTTTGAACTTTTATTTGTTTTAGCCTCAATGTTTACTACCGCAGAGTGCCAAACAAATTATTATACTTTTATCTGTAATCTAACGAAAATATGATATAACCAAAATACTTAAGAATAGTTTTAAATTTCTTTTAGATAGGTACTGTAATTTAACAAAACAAAATAACAATGAAATACATTTACATATACCCTTTAATTAAATAACATAATTACCATTATTTACGGAATATCTAAACGGATGAATGAATGAGTGAATTATCGGAATACGTGAATTCGTTGCATAAGCTGTCAAAATAACATACATAATTAAATGCTTTCTCACTTCATAAAATCATGTAAAACTATTAATGAAAATAAGCTTAAAACTTAACATTTCATATGTGAGTAGTTTATTATCAGTTTTATTGCTAATTTTATTATGATTATAGATTAGCTTTTCATATAAAAGCACTAATGACATTCTGGTACGAATGTAAATCACGCAAACTGGTATGTTATTATTATTATTAATTTTCATTATCATAAGATAAATTATAATAAAACTATCATAAATGACAGGTTTTCGCTAATATTTGATAAATAGAGATCAACAATTGTTTCTATGGGGATTAAAAGTAATTTGATTTTTAAGTTATTGCACAAAAATAATAAAAAGATCAATTATATTAACCAAAATTTATATTGTCTAATAAAAAAACCTTAGTTATGGATCGTGACATTTGCTAATGTTATTGACACAAAAAATATTTAAAATGTTGCACATGCATGAATATCTATAGTCCGGATACGCAAGCAACAACCTTACGTCACAGTGAAAAGTTACTATATTGAAATTGTACATTTACTCTACAATAGAATCGAACATTTTAAATCTAAAATATATTTTTTTAGAAACTATACAATAAACTAACTTTGCAATTCATTTGTAGATTAGTTTTTGAATAGCCGAATAAGTTAACCACAACAAAATAACAAACGTCGAACGAAATAAACAACGACACAAAACGTAGCAAATGTGTAAAAATACCAACTTATAAGTTTAAAAACATGTTAATCTTCTATATTAGGTCGTGAAACTGGACAAAATAATAATTTTTAAAATGAAATTGATATTTTACGACAGTTTATTTTATTTTAAATAATTTTTGATACGTACTTTTTATTTTATTTTCAATAGTTTTTTTAAGCCAGCAGGAAATTTAATTTTGATAAGTTTGTAGCAAGTTTTAGTTACGAAATGACGTAAGTCTGTTGCCTGCGTATAGAACCCTCTTCTGCAATGTTATAGGAAGTCCTTTTTAGTAAAAAAAAAATATTAAACTGCTTTCCTTTGTTTTATGCTTACATATTAATAAAGATTTTCATAAATTCGAAACGGAATATCAAGGAAACGATAAACATTTTGTGGGTAAATTTAACTTTTTAATTATATAAAAAAAGACGTAAAGATAATTCTTCTCGTCAAGTGAATCAAGATAAAACCAATTTATATTCCAGACTAGTGAGATTTTCCGTGCTGATACCTACATAATTTTCGTAATTAAATTTTAAAGACTTAATTTTACCGTCATTATTTACATTTAATGAAACTCAATTTATGTAAATATGCATTATTCACACTCTTTAATAGTATAAACAATCCGTATATTACATAATCATTCCTTCATTTAATATTCTATTCGTATTTGTAGTAAATACAAAAAAAATCTTCATTGTAACCCCACTAATCAATGCCTTAATCCTATTACTCCGCATACATCACGATTACAAAATCCAATCAATTTTCTGGATTACAAATTCGTTTACACGAAATGTAATCTTCAGGTTTTAATTTGTCCTCCACAATTGTAATGTAATTTTTATTTTTGACAATATTGACAAGGCAAATCGTTTTAATCGAGATTTATCTGAGATTTCTACAGTTTCGTAAAGTAAATATTTGTTTGTTTAGGTATTAAAATTTTTTGTAAAATAGTTATGTTGTATAAAATATATATTTTATGGATAAAAGTAAGTCTTTGGGGACCTTTATAGAAATGTTGCTACGCATACAACACTTAAAGTTTTTATTTTATATTTGAAATTATGTGGAACAGTTATATTTCGCGTGTGATAGGTAAATCCTGCGTGATTTACTGATCACACCTTCATTTTACACAGTCGTTAAATTATATTTTCTGAAGTTTAATATTTATATAATTGTTTTAAAATTTCATATAGTTTGATCTGTATAGCTAAATAATGAAGTATATATCCTGTGTCTGAAATGCAAGTTGTGTAAAAGCCCGATGCGGATAATAAAAAGTTAGCTTATCAACCATTTCCATAGTCATCTGTGACGAGGTTATTATACGTTTGTTATTTCAAGTATACCCAGGATATGTTTATTTCATTCAAAACCTCAAGCTTTACACATGTCATTTAATCTAAACCTTGGTTTTTTTTCTCTTTCTTTTTGTTAAGAATATATAAAGAAATTGGACGGTCGATTACAGTATAATATAGGTAGAATGAAAGAGTTTTACTGTATAAGTAAGTACATACATACGTACATATGTATATAGCAAATTCAATGAATGCTTATTTGAATAGAACAGCTGGTGTAGTACGTAATGCTGAAATGATATTGTCATCATATAAACCGGGTGCATTTTCGCGTAAAGGGTGCTCCGGTCGGATCGATGCAGTGTGACCGACCGAGTTGGGGTCAGCCGACACGCTGTGACCCCGAATGACCCCACGACCTGAAATGGCCTCGGCGAGTGCAACATTCAGGGGGTGCGTGTGTATATGAGTTTGTAACGCAATACCTTTTAGGTGTACCTATGCTATACTATATAAAATATATATATATATATATATATATATATATATATATATATATATATATATATATATATATATATATACCTTTTAGGTGTACCTATGCTATACTATATATATATATATATATATATATATATATATATATATATATATATATATATATATATATATATATATATGTATGTATATACGAGTATATTGCAACACACAAGGGTTTGTGTCATTTTATTTTATCGTATGTATATACACGCACGGCCTAACTTAACGACTCATAAAATTAAGTACAAACAGTCTTATGCTTACTGTTTACTTCACACACTCGCTCAACAATACATTTTTAACCATCTGCAGTCGTAAAAATGGCAGTTTGAAACGGCCAAAAGTTTCCAGAGTGTGTAACCTTTAGCTTATCGAATACTATAGAACCGAAATTTAATTTAGCAATATTCTCTAACTTATCCCAAGTAAATATAAACCAAGGCTACGTTTATGACATACGCGAAACAAATGATTATTGAATAATAAAAATCTATCAAATATATGCTACATTCAAAAAAAAATAAAATTTACGTTACAATTTACAAAACAATTGCTGTAAACTCAAAAATTGTTTTATAGTATAGGCAAAGTAATGAAGTAAATATAATAAATATTTCTGTAAATTTGTATTACTTATAACGTAAAATTACATATAAAACTTTGCAAATATTAATAAATTTAAGAAAATTATTTAGTGTATTCCTCAGAAATTTACAATAAAATGTTTAAATTTTATTAAATAATTAACTAATCAATAATGAAAATTCTGTATGAGATAGTTAGAAAATATTATTCTAATCGTGTATCAACATATTTAGGTTACTTGCACATATCATATACGCCCTAAGATGCACATGGTGGGTAAGTTTATATAAAATCGTGGCATAATTAGTTTAAATTTACTTTATCGAACAATGGACTATTTAAAAACAATTAAATAGAACATAATTTTAGTATGAAGCCATTTATTTAATAATTAATCTTAATAAACTCGTTTTAATATTGTCTGAGAAACCACCGGTCCGTGTTAAAAATTAAAACCAGCTGATAACCTGGTAGACTGTTAAACGGATGCTACAAGGTAATTAAGCGTGTTATGAATAATGAAATATACTTCGAGTTATTTATGTATAAAGTTAGCTTCATAGTTTTGATGTAGAAAATGGTGGAGTCGCCACGCCAAACTATTCATATATTATAAACAATTCAACAAGAATCTCAAATCTGAGTTCAATATTAATATCTAGAACGATCATTAATGAAAATAGAATATTGGATAGAAAATTGTAAAATAAAATAAAATTCGTTTTTTTTTATTTATTTGTATCAATTTTTTAAATTTTTATAATGTGCTCTGATTCTGAAATAAATTTAATGCTGCTTAAATTTAATCGCAATCTGATTACAAAAATAGAAAAAAGAACATTTAGCTTTTTTAAAATTGTATTTCTGAATATACTATGCGTTGTTTTTTTAAGATGACAAAGAAATTCCTTTAGTATTTCAATAACAAATACTTATTATAACTGAAAAAATCCATGTGTACCAGTTTATTTGTTTCTAAGGAAGGAAGTTAGCGGTTTTTGGTTTGTTATGTGGCATCAGAGGACTATAAAATGGCCCTGAATTAGTTAACCGACTATTGAATCTTTACCATAACCGCAAATTACAAATGTTATAATTTAACTTTGGAGGAATGATATTCATATATCTATTATATAAACATCGGCCATGTGTTGGCCCTAAACTTTCTTTTACGTAGTCATTATATTTTAATTTGATAGTATATAAATTAAAATATAAAATGTTTAAATTTAAAAGAAAATATTTTCATTCATTATGTTCAGTAAAATTGTAAAGTTAGATTATTGTCAGATTTCTAAAAAAAACATGTATTTTAATATAAAGAAAATATAATTATTCATTACACATTATTACCAAAAATTATTATGGCTGGACATTTTTTAGTTTTCAAATGCAATTTAAACCTTACAAAATATTTTCATATAATATTTTAAATTATTTACTAACCTTTGTAACGTTTTTTCACTAAACTTATTCGTGACACTGACAATAAATGTTAAACGTCAAAATATTTGAATATTTAAAACAATTGACATGCATAGTAGATGCGATTTATTATATATAATTTCCCATACCTACGTAACTATGGCAATATCAATAAGATAAGATCTTGTAACTGGTACTTTTTGAAGAAATTTCTCAAACAAAAGTTGTGCAGAATACTAATATCTTTCAATTTTATTCTAACTACTTTTACTGCAAGTATAGCCGTTTCGGAGATATTGCAGAAATTGCAAAAAAAAGTCTTAAGTAAACATGCACTTCCGGATTGAATACGCTTTTCAAAAATAAGACGTTTTCCTGCCAGGCATATACAAATCTTAAGTTTAAAGTTTCATAATTTTATCTTCAACGGTGTAGGCTGTAGAGCGCACACAGACAAACACACACACACACAGACGGCATTCCAAAAATAGTCAGACTCGATTCAGGGAAGGCCAAAAGCTGTATTTCCGTTAAAATTTCGAGAATTTTTTTTTCGTGATTTCAATACTTACTTATTATTTCGTAAAAGAATGTAAAAACGCCTTATTACTTTCTTTTACGAAGTAATAATAAGTTTTATTTTTTAGTTATTAAGAATCATAATTTATTTTGTAAATGATATTTATCGTCTGCGCTAGGGTGCATTTTGATTAATCACGTAATAGATCGAAATTTACATCATATAAGATTACATAGTATAGAGTAATAAATGAGTGTAATTTTACACTTAAGAAGCATGTAATTATACTAGTAAAGTTGAACTAAAATCAAATATTATTCCAAACTTCAGTAAAATTACACGCTTTTTATAAGTAATTTTCCATTAAAAGTGAAGCAAATTTTTTATAGTGTACAATTGCGTAATTTACTTGTAGCCTCGAATAGGTACTGATGTGCACAATAATCTACTTTATTTTCTCTAATCAATATGCATATATCCATGCATCGTGTGTGTAAAGTATAAAATTAAAATGTGTGTTCTTTTTGTAATTTCAGAGTTGATTCATCCGCAATACATTTCCCATGTCTGATTGCCGAGCATCCGCCGCGGCCCGTTCACCTGGTATTCAGCGGGCTGAGCGTGTCGGTGGGTACACGGCCAATACTACGCGACGTGAATGGCGTAGTGCGACCGGGTCAGTTGCTCGCCGTAATGGGACCGTCGGGCAGCGGCAAAAGCACACTACTAAACTGCCTGAGTGGCCGCGTCAAACTGGACGCAGGCACGATACGCTTGAACCGCGAACGACTGAACAAACGGTGGAAACGCAGGATATGTTACGTCCTTCAGCAAGATATCTTCTTTCCCGACTTGACCTTGAGGCAAACGCTCGAGTATGCCGCTCGACTGCGCCTTCCTGACACACTGTCCCATTCGCAGAAAATGCAGTACGTCGATCATATCATCGATGTGCTCGATCTAAACGGCTGTCAAGACACGATTATCGGTGATTACATGAAGCGGGGCTTGTCCGGGGGTGAAAAGAAACGAGCGAATATCGCGTGCGAACTGCTCACTAATCCGTCTTTGATGTTACTCGATGTAAGTTGTGTGTGTGTGTGTGACTGCGTGTGTTTATTCGTTATGTTTATAATAGATGTGTTTATGATTTCCGCTCAAGTGACTTTGCACGATTATTAAATCAACACCTCTTTGGATAGACTTGTTACAATCTCTCTAACTCTAACTAGTTGGCCGGATGTTGTGCACATACTCAACATTCTACCAACTCAATTATAATGCACGCTTGCTCCATGTAGAGTAGTCTATGTGCACACATACATACATACATTTGTCTCTCGTCCAGATCTCTTCAGACACAATGATTTACGAAACTTTCATTTTATCGATACTTGATTTACATCCACACTGTTTATTCTCATCTTTTTGTAGCAGCCATCTTATTTATCTGTTTAATGTGGAAATGACAAACGGGTTAGCTTCTCTTTTCTTTTATTTTGTTCGTGTTGTCTGAGAACTTATTTATATTCTCTTCTTCATTCCTACTATAGCATATTTTCACGTTTCGCTAATCAATCTTAATAATATTCGACGTAGTAACTTTTGTGCCGTTTCACAACGGATGTAACACTTAAACCAAAGAACTATGTTTTTTCCATATACCTACTAGAACTAGTAATACAGTAATTAGTGAAAGTTTTAAACTTGTCTAACCATAAAAATTTTAAATGGCCGAGTACAATTTGCAATATTAAAATCGAAATCTATTACTTGCTTCTGTCTTATTGAAAATAACTTTCTTAACCTTATTCTATCATATTGTTGACTTATTATTATTTATCATACTATATCCAACATTTTAAAATAAACATTGTCAATCATTAATTCATATTTCCATAACCTACGTGCTACGTACTATATTTTCCATAATAAAGCAATTTGGATAGGTTAAAGTTAAAAATAGATCATTACTTGTTTGGAAGTCTACTTTAATAAATAAATAAAACAGCACGACATTTTGTAAATCCGTAATATATAGAGCGGAAGTAATTTGCAAAACATATATTTAATTAATGCATAGTTTTTTCTAAAAATTACAAAAACTTAAAGTGACTTTAACTATCACTTCCAGTTGGTCAATTATTTAAACAATCTTAAATATCATACAAGGAAAATAATTTATTTGCAGTCGTAAAATTCTATTAAATCGCCTATTGAAACGATTAATTAAACAATAAAGTTTTACGACTACAATCTCGTTTCTATTTTCTTTGCATTAAAATGACACTCAATAAATTATTATTATTTACCAACCAATAAACATATGAATTTATTTGGATACTTTATGGAGCAAATTATAATTATGGTTTTTTTTTGCTTAAAACAAATACTTTATTTATTAAATAAATATTAAATTCTTTGTTTGCAGGAACCAACGTCAGGTTTGGATTCTCATTCAGCGTTCAGCCTCATGGCGTCCCTGAAACGTTACGCCGTTTCAGAGGGCAAAACTGTGGTTGTCACTGTTCATCAGCCATCCTCGCAAATATTCCACATGTTCGACAAACTTCTATTGCTATGCAATGGACAAACGGCGTATTTCGGCGACGTAAATAAAGTTTGTGACTTTTTCAATAACATAGGACTGACGGTAACACCGCATTACAACCCCGCAGACTTCATATGTAAGTGGAAACAGTTTATTCTCAAAACTTTTTCAGGATAGGCATATGTTTGCAAAGTTTTAGTTTGGCTGTTGTAATAAAATGATTCCGATACCTTTAGGAGCATGCTTTGTGTTTTATAACGAAATATAAAATATGGCTAGGTAGAATAGAGGCAGCTTTTCTTCTATGAAATATGTCAACTCATTTAGAAAGTGACGGCAAATATATATTTTTTCAAATGAAATTCGTGCTGACGTGCCAGGATAAATCTTATAATATTTTGAAATATCAATGATATAAGCAAAGAAAATATTTCATAAAGTGGAAAATTTGTTTTAGCTATGAATTTATTTTACTAAAATCTGAGACATTGTGTGGAACTAATTGTTATTAAAGTTGTATAGTTTATTTTCTGTAATTTTATTATAAGGAAAATATTTATTTTAGATTTAAAATGTTCGATTCTATAGTAGCATAATGAAAAATTATTAAAAATTATGATGGCCGGACATTTTTTAGTCTTCAAATAAACTTTAAACCTTACAAAATATTTTCATATAATATTTTAAATTATTTACTAACCTTTGTAACGCTATTTCACTAAACTTAATTGTGACAATAAATGTTTAATGTCAAAATATTTGAATATTTAAAACAGTTGATGCGATTTATTATATATAATTTTCCATACCTATGTAACTATGGCAATAAAAATAAGATAATAGCAATTTTCTCGTAACTGGTACACTTTTTGAAGAAATGTTTTAAACAAAAGTTGTTCAAATCATTAATATCTTTAACTTTAATTATAACTATTTTACTGTAAGTGCAGCCGTTTCGAAGATATGCAAAAAGTGCCTCAAGTAAACATGCACTTCCGGTTTGAATATGCTTGTCAAAAATAGGAGGTTTTCTTCCCAGACATGTACAAATCTTAAGTTTAAAGTTTTATAATTTTATCTATAACAGTGTAGCCTGTAGAGCGCTCACAGCCACACACACACACACACAGACGTCATTCCAAAAATAGTCTGACTTGATTCAGGGAAGGTCAAAAGGTGTATTTCCGTTAAAATGCCGAGAATTTTTTTTTTTCGTGATTACAATACTTACTTATTACTTCGTAAAAGAAAGTAAAAAAAATTACATCAATAAGTTTTAACATGGGGTCACTAAAGACCCCACTACACCAGTTACGTAATAAGAAATCACTGTAACAGTAAAGGGTTCATGTTACTAAATTATAAACCGAAAAAAGAAATGTTTTTATAGAAAAATTTCAAAATTATTCCCACGAAATTTAGTAAATATCTGTTTTCCTCCTTTGCAACCTTAATTTTTGTTCAACTTTAGTGAAATTACAATGTATTTGCACTATATTTTGTAAAGAATTTTGTAATTACTTATATAAATTTACGTGTTTGAAAACACTGCATACGTGTGCATATAATATTAATTAAATATATGTTTATGCTAATAATGAAATGACAGCTATATTTAATTTACCTGGAAGATAAAAAAAAACAATATGACATTATTGTTCAAGTTTTATCCTGAAAAATCTTTGATAATGTTAAGAAATGGCATTTGTAGCTCGACAAACAAATAAAATTAATTGTAACGATTAAACTAAATGTCAAATTACAATCTTGAGAAATAGTTTTTAATTCATTAATATATACGTCAATATTTTAATTGCGCAATAATATAATTAATTTTAAATGTAATTAGAGGCTACTTCGATATTTTTGTATGTTTTAACCAGATATCTATAAATCAAAATAGTGACATGTTACATTCGATTTTATGTGGGAGTCAGAGTAAAATAGTATACACTGAAAAAAGAATGCATTTATTGTATGGTAAAAAGTGAATGTCGCCATAATTTTTTAACCGTGTACTATCAATCTTGTGATAATTAACTTTACATTGAATTGCAAATAACTATTACTAAAGTTTATTATGTCTAGTTTTTATAAAAATAGTGATATAGCCAACATTTACATAAAAATTAAATTAGCTTTTGTATTTATAGAAAATTATAATTTGCTTTGTAATGAAATGTACTTCTAACAAAATGTTTGTTTGATTCTAGTGGAACAAGTAAAAGGTTCATCTGAAATGCGAGAAAAGATAATCGCAGCTTCACATGATGCTCGCCTGCAGCCTGGATATCCTCAGGAACTGCTTCCGGATTATTTTAACTTGTGTGACAAGTATCTAGCGCATGCGCAATACGCATCAGATAATAATCATCATCACCACCACCATCACCATCATCACAACCATCATCATCCACCATTGACGATTCCGCCTGTACCGCCTGTCGCCTCGCTAAATCACGTACACGCAAATGGTAAGTTAGTACATATTTGTGTATGTATGAATGTACATATATAATCATTATTTATAGATTTGTGTCTACTGGTATTTATATTGCATGAAGGTTTGTAATATAACCTCTTACGGTGCAATTATGAACCAGTGTAAGACCTTCAGTTAATAAAAGAGTAAAGTCTCCTTTATCTTCTGAAGAAATCTTTAAAATGTTCCAAATATATATCAACATTTAAAAACAATTTCCTAAACAGTTTAAAGTTATATAGTCTTTTATTTAGCATGAATAAACAAAGAAATGAAGAAAAACTTTTAGGTAATTTTAGTAGTGCATGAAGGACATATATAAAATTCGTTAAAAAACACCCAATTCTGTGAAAAAACTGTTTTGACGTAACGCTAGTGCTTAACTGTCGCACATTATTACTCTATTTAAATTTAACGTTAAATTATTATTATTACTTTATATTATTATTAGTAAATCGTAAAATATTGAACATACCAATGAAGAACTAATCTCATATTAACAACTTATGGCTTTTTTGCTGCATGAACACTGCAGGTATTTAGTAATTTTATATTTTAGCAAATTTTTCTAGGATTGTTTATTATGGCGTTCTAATTATAGTTTTATACCTCATGAACATCCTTAAAACTTGACACAGAGGTGATATTTTTTATTTAAAACTGTATCACTTACTATTTAAATTGGAAAATATATTAAATAAATTTATATTTTTAAATCCTCAAGAATTCTGTCTGTATATTCTCTCAATAATCTCTCAAATTATCTAATTTTTCAATCGCTCACTTTTTTTCAATGTCGCACTTATCATAGACCTATAGATATTCTTCAATATTTATTTTAGAAGCTTTGATATACCACAAACACCATAACAGTTTTTCATTAACTCTGCACAAATTATAAATATAATACATATATATATATAAAATCTTAATCTGCTATAGACTAATGAACATGTGCACTCGCTTCGTTTGTTCTGAGAAACAGTTTTAGTTTTAAAAGATTTGGAACGAACAACGAATTACTGTTGCTTGAAGGGAAAAGTTACTCATTTGATAATAATCTAATTAGCAAGAGTATACAGTACAGACTTATTTCCAAACTACCAATTTCTTGTTGAAGTAACTTTCAGTCGAAAGCTTATTGGAAATCACTTCAAATTATAGGGACCTATAACAAGTTTATACTGAACTAAAATACATAACATATGTATCTATATTATACTAAAGTATAATTTTTTATAGTTTGATTAAAAAATGTATAGCAGCCATAATTTTAACTCTTTTATTATTAAAAAGATGCAAAAGTCCTTATTTCATCTAATAGAGTGATTCAAATACTAAATTAGCATCCGATACATTAAATTAATTTATATTTTTAAACCTCCAAGAATTCCGTCTCTATATATAAGATATTTCTGTGAGAAATGTTGCTATACTGCTGAATGAATGCAAATTGTGGGGCGAAATAACTTCAATCCAATTATCTAATTAAAATTCAGCATATCGTCAATCAATATTCCGTGTAATTGGATTGATCAAACTGTAGGATGATTCATGGAGCATATATGAGAGTAAACCGGAAATGAAAACGTATAAACAATAAAAGTCTCAACAATATTTCAATTTTTTTTTTACAGTAGATGAAAGTTTGAGCACAACAGAAACGGACGCACGGACGTTATGGCTAGACACACAGTCACATGCTTCATCTTCAGTCAGTTCCGATACGGCCGAATCAGACTGTAATTTCTCATGGCCTACTAGTTTTTGGACGCAGTTCACAGTAAGTCGATTGAATAGCCATTCTTACTTTTGTGCATAATAATAGCAATTATTTGATTGTTTTTATAGGTTCTATCACAGCGTAACTTTCAAGAAGCGAGGCCGCGAATGTTATCGAAATTAAACTGGGTACAAACGATAGCACTAGGGTTATTAGCCGGACTACTATGGTTTCAACTAGAACGGCGGGAGGAATCACTACATGACATCCAAGGCTGGATGTTCTTCTCAACTACGTATTGGATGTTATTTGCGCATTTTGGTGCACTTAGTTCATGTAAGTAAATTGTAAATGTTACTGCTTTAATTTGAATTGGATTATTAGTATTATAAAATATAGAACGTTGACTAATATAACCGGTAAGCTAGATTAATAACAGATCTTTTGATACAAAGTTTATTTACTGATTAAAAGTTTAATTTGTTTCATAGTATCGGTTATCTGTAGCTTGGACCATAAATATAAATGACTAAATGCGAATGTGCCCTTAACCAGAAAAGGGGGTTTAAACCGCAAACCCTGCAAAAGTTACATGATTATACGATTTATAAATTACTGAACAAAATAAACTTGCTAGTATTACTAGTTCATTATGTCATTTTATAAACAATTTAAAATTCATTTTGCATCTTAAATAATGTCCTCTCCTGTCTTTTGCGTTTTTCTGTAAATTCACTTATATAGCAGTACGTCGCTTCATACTTGAAGTTTTATATTGTGTTCTTTGTCTGTTAGTTTTCGTAAAATATTTATCAATGTCAAGGGCAGACAAACTATTTTTAATGGTGCAATTAGACCTATGCAATTAGACCTGTTTTGCATAATTTATTTTGCATTACTATTGTTTATTATTTATGAAGTTTCTCCATCTACATGTAGTACATCATAATCTGGTTTGTGCCACTACATAATTCAATTAGGAAAATAATGCGCTTTCCCCATGGAAAAGTAGCCATTTATAACGTTCCCTCTTGTAGTACCTTGGAACACGATTAAATGGAACATGGTCCCTAAGTGATTCCATGTACGATGAAGTGTTTTTATTGATTCTGTATAGTACCAAGTATGTTGCTATGTGAAACTTATAGTGCATTTATAGCAAGTCTGTAAAACGAATCTATTCATTTTTAAAATACAAATTTCTGTATGGTACATTGCATAAACAAATATATATATATATATATATATATATATATATATATATATATATATATATATATATATATATATATATATGTGTATATATATATATATATATATATATATATATATATATATATATATATATATAATATCACATCGAGTATAATGTTAAATTTGAAATTACAGTTCCACCCGAAAGAGAAGTAATCAACAAAGAACGACAATCAGGAGCGTATCGTCTGTCCGCGTATTACTTAGCCAAAATGGTCGGCGAATTACCGCTTACTGTGACACTGCCGGCCGTGTACCATCTCATCTCGTATCCGATGTTGGGCCTTCATAGCACTGCCGTGTTCTTCACGCTGCTCGGCTTCTTGTTACTCAACACCATCGTCGCGCAAAGTGTCGGGTTCTTTGTGGGCGCGTGTTGCATGGATATGCAAGTGTCGATAACAATTAGTGCACTGTATACGTTAGCTACTCAGCTATTCGGTGGTTACCTAGCTACAAATATACCTATCTGGTTGAAATGGATGCAGTATTTATCGATGGTGCATTACGCTTACCAGAACATGCAGATTGTTGAGTTTAGCGAAGGTGTTCCAATTAGGTGAGTTTCATGTTCTTAATTTTTTTTTATTAGGACACCGTTCCTACAAACATCATAAATGATTGAACGTATATATTTAATAAACTCAAAATTGAAATTCGTTTTACAACTCTCTGATTACGTCATCTTGGCGCTTTTCCCTAAGTTGAGAGTTGGAAGATTCGGTAGTTTGGTATATTATATAGTATACTTTATGATATGCTATGCTTTACCAATGATATGTAATTTAAATGGGAGGTTTAAAAAAAATTAACCAAGATAGAGAGATCTATAATTATAAAACTCAACCAATAAATGTACTCTAATATGTTTAAAAAGAACAATTCATTATTAAACGGGGGAGAGATAATAATGGATTTTGGAAATATCACGCTTCTAATCTTAATATAGTGAATTTACACTTAGTTGAAACTAAATTTAAAATCTAAAACTATGTTAGATATTTTTAGACATTTTTTTATAAAACTGTTTGATTTTAATAGAAAAGTATTATTTCTCTCGAGGGCAAAGATATTTTTATTTTAAAAGTCTGGATTAAATTTTAAGATCATCAAAATCGGTTCTGATTATTTTGATATAATTAAAATTCTCTTTTGTGCTCTGTATCGGATATTCATCTTACAAATTGAGTTTTATGTTTTTTTTTAAATTGTAGTAATTGTTTTTTTTTTTATATATATATATCAATCTTTTTGCAAATGTAACAGTTAGTAATTTTTTTTTTTTTTGTTATAGATGTGCGCAACAGTCAAAATTCAGTATATGCGAAACATCGGATGAAATCCCCATATCAGCGATCCTAGAAGCGCAAGGTGCCAGTTTACCATTATGGGCGAACACACTAGTTCTGCTCATATTTTTATTCGTCTTCAGGGTGCTAGGTTATATAGTGTTACGGTACTTCCGGCGTCCGAAATAACAAACTGACTAATTTCCGGTTTAAACCAGTTTTAAAAGTGTCGCATCGGGTATGCCATTTTGAAAAACCACTACGCTATAACATCAGCATTACAGTACTGAACATTTTTCATAAAAACAAAGTGATCTCTACAAAAATACAGTTATAAGTATTTTTTATCCAAATAATTAAACAATTTTGTGTAATGTTTATTTCATACGATACGAAAACTAAAACAAATTAAAGACTTTTACTATTGTAAACGTGAAAAGTTGACAATTAGCGATAAATTTTATAGTGTTGACTGAAAAAAGTGTTTCTTTTTATTTTTTAGTATGTAAAAACTGGCTGTGCTAATTTTTAATTGTGAGGACATTACGTTTGTCTTTGAATGCGTTTGCGATCCATTCCTATCCTAAACAAATGAAAATAATGGCAGATATCTTTGTAGCACCAAATATTTAAGTTATTCAATAATAATAAATAAATAATTAAATAAATAAATAAACGCACATTTTTAATGTATCGCCCTGCCATTATTAGATCAGCTATTTCTCTGAAAATGGTCTTGTTGCCTAAAGTTGAGTTACAAAACAATTTATGAGTACGTAAATTATCCATTTTCCCATACAATGGGGTGGCAGATTTATGTTTCAATGTACAACATATTTTATTCTTTTATATATATATATATATATATATATATATATATATATATATATATATATATATTAGTTTAACGTCATTGTAAATATTAAGCCATATTTGCAGCTAAGCTATTTGGAATATAAGTATATTGAAATACATGCAAAATTTAAAAAATGATTATGCTACTTCTGGTATTACTAAAATTTAAATAATACCAACATTTATTTTAACTTAGCCATCTAGTATCGAACTTGAATAATATTAAACAATGACGTCACAACACAAATTTAAAATGTTTAGTATCTTTATCATGTGAAATGGGTTGCTCGATAACTCTATAGAATATAAACGGAAAATCTGTTTTGAATATAGAATAAATATTAAAAAAAATTTAAATTTGTGCAACAGGCCCATTAATAACCAAGATACAGAAATAGTTGAGAAATTTTAGAAGTGCCTTTTGTTAAAAAACAGGTATTGATTTCTACAGTGATATGTGCCAAGATCAGATATGATTTTAGAACAACCAGCTAACCGCCAGCATGTATAAACAAATTGTATGATTATTCATAATAATATTATTGTATTGTAAATGTATGTATATGCAATATTGAAGCGATGTGAGGTTATTACTACTAAATAGAACTATTCTACAACTAAAATAAATAAATAAATAATGCATTTAGCTAATCATAATATGCCATTAAATGTAAACGTACCTACCTTATTACTTATGTAATTTACATATCAATTTTTGTGTTTTGTTTGTTTTTTTATTTCAATAGTAACCTGTTTAGTATGATGCCTGTTCAAAAGTGTCAATATTTGACACTACCAAAATCATACTAACAGGCCTTTTTGTATATATTAATGTAATCGACAGTTGCAGAATAGTTCAATTTTTTAGTTATGTTTACCAGCAGTGTTCACATGTTTTATAGTCAAAGATTGGTCTTAGGTTGAGTTGGTACTCAAAAACATATAAATAATGTTATTAAAATAATTAAATTTATATCCTATTTAAAATGTTATAAGCTGGCATTTTGAGTTCTACATCACTTTAAAAAAAAATTAATTAATATCAATGCAAATTTGACAAACAAGCATCAAAAATATATTTTTGCTCAGTCCAAGTTTTATTTGAAATGACTTACTTACTTACAATTGATATTTCGAATCATATTATTTTTATATCGTACTTTTACCCTAGTATCATTACTTTTTATAAATTTTATGATCTTGTCATTTTTCTGAAATTATTCCGTTAACATTCATTAGGCTATATAAATGCAAAACACAAATTAATAATTATATATTTTGTTCATTATTCTGCATAGTAGATGCAAGTGTGGAAATGTTCATATTTATTAGGGTTGGTTAGTCTACCTAGAGTCCATTTCAATGGACAATCTTTTAAATTAAAGTCACCTTTGTTTTTTATCGATGTCACTTCTGCGGGTCACGCTAGTTATTTATATGGCATAGACGTGTCGACGAACTTATGAATGGCGTAAATTTATTGAATGAAGCTACGGGAATAATAAGTGAGTTGTTAGACATTCTATAAAATGATAACGAGTGAAACAAGAAATACTTATTTCATTGCGTTATCAGGTTTGCATCAGCAGGTTACTTTTTTCAAATTTACATTCAAATTATAATTAACAACTGATGTTAAAACTTAAGTATATAACGACATGTGAAAATAATTTTTTTTAAATATATAAGAATAATCATTGTGACAATAATGTCAGATGTATGTCAGAGGCATAGCTAAATTAGCGGCCTTTTTTTAGTTTCAAAATCGAATGTAAATTCTAATGTAAAGTTTATTTTTTATATTTGTCTGAAGATGAGAATCTTGAGTCTTGATCATTTCACTGATACTTTTAACAAATATTCATAAAATCTCCTAATTTGAATATTACAAATAAAGCTTGGACTTATAATACCAAACTAGATTCACCAAAACAAAATCTTTTAAATCATATTTAAAATTCTTGTATTCAGCGCAGGGCTAGCCCATCTGAATACTTGTATTTTTTTTATGAATTTAAAGACTTTTGATTATAATTATATTTAAAAATGTTCTATTGAAAAAAGAAGATTGGCGATTATAGCCGTCATTTCTAATATCCATCAAAGTGTGAACACTATAAATTGAACTCAGAGTACCAGCCATAGGTTTTCTTTTATCGATAATACGTTTCGGAAATTTTGATGCTAGATTATTATAGTGGCACTGATATTTTTACCATATACTTTAAATAGATATTTATCCTTTTATATATTTTATGATGTAAAGGGACACCTCAGAATTTATTGCTATATATTATATATATTATACATAATTATTGTAATTATTTTTAGTTATTATGTAGACTAGCATTAATAATTTAATTTATAACCTAAGAATGATTGGCATTATTTTGTTTTCAAATTATATCAATTTTTTAAAATTTGTGCAGCTTTTTTTCAAAAACATGGGGATGGGAACTAAACAAATTTCAGAATCGACAATATAATAGAAAAATGTTTCGAATTTTTGTGCTATAAATTCTAACTCGTGTTCTCAAAATATCTATTAATTCTACGTATAATATATGGTTTGATTCAAACCAGTTGATCTCTGCGTCAATTTATTTTTTAAATAAATTTTGTTAACATATTAAATTTTATTCTACGGTATAATTTTACTGTTTATATCATAAATTAGGGTCCAAATTGAGATGTACAATAGTTTATTTTACTTAACACTATACATCATTTTTCGTAAAATTACATTTTTTATTTTAGCCGCATCATATTTATTTGAATCAAAACTATATATTTATTAAAATAAATAATATTTATTTAAAGCAATTATTATAACAAATATATATCACTCAAATTGAAGCTAGTAAGGTTCAGTAGTTTGTTATATACTTACCCTATGAAATGCGTTACCAGCAACATATCATAGGCATCTTATAATACACTTGATTTATTTAAATTTACTTTATTAAACGTTGGGAAAATAAATATTTACTTGATTCAAAGATATATTCTAAAATTTAAAAATAAGTTATCTATACTTCGTATGTATTTTCTAAAAATGTTACTGACGTAGGGATCAACTAGTATGATTTTTACTATATATGGTTAACCAGTTCTATCCGAGAGAAAATTATTATATATGCCAATGGCCCTGTGATAAAAAAAACATTAAACATATAATCAAATAATAAATCTCTATCGTGTTTTGAAAATAAAATCTTCTAAAAGTTTCGAATGTTGGTTAAACTGTATTCTATTCATATCAGATCACACAGTTTTTTTTTAATACTTCCGTAATAAATAATAATTTATAAATGATGAATATGAGTGTACAATAATCATGTAAAAAGACAAGAGTATGATGTTTAGTAAAAACTTATTAGAGGAAGCCTAGTCGTAGTAAATTCGCAGTTTTATTATAATTATTATTTTATCATTTCCAAGAGGTATTTATGTTAGAAATAAATGCATCCTGTTAATTATACCATTACATAATCGTTTTAAATATTCAATTTCCTAAACCCTTCACAGGGCCAGTTTCAGCTCAGCAATTGTCATAATAAGTATTTATGAATAAACTTGACTTGAATTTCAATATGAAAATAATTCGTTTTATTCCGATTCATATTTGCAATATTAAAGTGCAGTTTCATAACCATAGTTCAGTGAGTGTTATATGTTTGTTTTTTTGTAACATGTTAATACTTTATTTAGTTTATACACAGTATTAACACAGAGTTGTGTATTTATCAAACAATCAAATTTCATTTGGATCTTTAGTAGAAATTCGTTTCAAAATAGAAACAAATTTTGATTTATTTTCCCGTAAAACAAAATTATTGTAATGAATGTTTCTAACTAACCAATTTTTATTTAATTGTAATTAAATACCACAAAATAATTTATTGATTCAATACAATGTTCAATGTTTCAATTCTATAATTTAATATTTAATTCTATATATGAGTTTTTTGTCATCCCAGTACTATTTATCTCAGTGCTAGTTTGATTGAGTAATATGGAACATTCCCGACAGAAACTATCGATTACAGCATGCCCTAACGTAAACCATCCCCTCAATAAATGTAAATGCTGCCTACTATCATATACCGTTCGCATATTAAATGATCTATACTCTCAGAGTAATAATGCATCAAAAGAAGAATCTTCTGCTTGCTATTGATTAGAGAGAAATCTATTTAAAAACAGACATGGAATTTAAAATTTTATAATTATATACCGTTTATTATTTCCCAAACGGCTACACTTACAACAAATATAGTCATATTTAAAATGATAGATGATAATATTTTGCATAACTCTTATTTGAAAAGTTTATTCAAATAGTGTATCGGTTACAAGAAAATTGTTATTGATATTCTTAAATAATAGAAGTTAGAGAATCTTTAAAAATATGCTTGTCTACAGCTGAAAATTTATAAGATATTGGTAAATGTCTTGATGATGATCGGATAGCTGTGGTGACGCTACGTGGACTTTCAGAAGAGTACAGACTCTTGGGAATGGCCCTGAAAAGTTCCAGAACGGTGATTACTTTGGAGAATATTCGAGCGAAGTTATTTCAGAAGTTATGAAAAAAGTTTCTAATTGCAGTCGTGCAACTGGTGAATCAAGGGATACAAGCCTACAAATCTAAAAAATGTCAAATGTTTCAAATGTGATGAAAAAGATCATTATAAATCACAATGCAGGGAAGCAATGGCTGCTGGGAAGAAAGTACAATATAAGGTAGATTCTTCTAGTTCTCAAGATGTAAGTAAACCTATGGATTCAAAAGAAAAGAAACATTGGTGTGTTTTGAATGCATGAGGTACTGCAAGATTAGACATGACTGATATGTAGATTCTGGAGCATCATCTCAAATGAGATCCAGGAAAGATTTATAACATAATTATGATCATTTGATCAAGTTTGGTTTAGATGCAAACTGCGTAAATAATATCAAACTGAGTGTGGAAAATGGAAATGTACTCAAGTCTTTTAAGAAAAACTGTACAAATGTTATTGAAGATGTCACGTACGTCTTGAGTTAACAAGAAATTTATTACCTGTGTCGCAAATGGTTCACAAGAGTTTGTGTGTATTATTCAGTTCAGTAGGTTGTAGAGTGTTTCAAAAATGTTGATGTAGTGTTCAAGAGGAAGCAATCGTCACATCAGAAGGCGCAGCGATAAAAAGTTCATTGTTGTCTTCAGAAAAATAGTGTATGGACATAGGTGGATTTGCCAACAGGTGCTAATATAATAAATGCATGTTCAAAGTCAAGAAAAGCATAGATGAATATGTGAAAACTAAAGCGACTGGTTGCCAAAAAGTATACACAGTTATATGGAATTGTTTATTTTGAAACTTTATCACTAATTATAAGGTCTGCAATAAAATTGGTAATGGCTTTAGCTATACAAATATATCTTGAAATTAACCAGTTGGATGTAACAACTGCTTCCTTGCCGCCTGAAGGATCAGTAACAGATAGTACATACATACAACGAGCAAGGTTTGTCTCTTAAACAAAGCATATATCTTAATTGGGTGTGAAATGGCAATTCCTTGTAATCATACCAATTTATGTTGATGATGTCTATGTATTTTTCAATAATAGACAAGAAATATAACTTGTTAAGAATTTCAGTCTAAAAGATTTGGGTGAGATTCGGCATTGTTTGGGCAAGAGAATACAACGCGATAAAAGGAATGGTAGCGTTTGCATTGATCAAAAGCAATATATTAAATCTGTACAACGAAACACCTCTCACTATGATCAAAAAAGGGAAATTTCGGAACTGTGGCGGTGCGCCAACTCCATCCCATTCTAGTTGCCCAGAATCACCGAAAACCAAACTTTTAACTTCATAAAAAAAAACACCCACGGTAAGAGCAAAACGATAGAAAATTCGTAACAATCGCCACGATTCACGCTCGGACCGATAGTTGAAAGTCTTAGTTGTTGTGTGAATTTATTGGGAATCTTTTCTGGAACATATTTTAAAAATCCAGCATGCACTACAGACATAACTTCCTTGAAACTCTCAAACTCTTCCAATATCCCACGCTATAGGGTGGATTATTACCAGCTTATATCCTAAAAAAACTGATTCAAAAAGGTTTTAAGACGTTTGATTACGAACAGCACATAAAAATCAACATAATATCAACCAAAAAGACAATCAACCTACTTATCCGAAAGATTTTTTTTGGTTTTATCACAGATAAGTGACTGTGGTTTTAGTATCGAGGTACAACATGCTGATCGGATGTACATATCAGCTCAGTTAAGGTAGGGGTTTGCAGTTTAGGCGGTTTGAAAATTTAAACAGTAACAAATTATAAAAAACAAATTCACTCATCTAGCTATTTGGCATTATATCTGCTTTCAAAAGGAGTACAATGAATCAAAAATAGAATTAATATAATAAAACAATAAAACCCTAAACAACTAATTCTGTAATGCAATTTCTATTTTTATCGTACAACTTACAAGCTCAATTCAATTGTCTCTCTCATACGATAGTAGATACAGAAAGTATAGTACGTCAACAGGTTTTTCCTGTCTAGGAAACACACACACATACATACATGCGACTTGATTATTTCAAAAGTCGATACCATACAGACAAATACAGGAAGACAAGGCTCGGTCAGGTTAGCTTAGGTCATGGCAAATATCGCCAACGCACGCTGAAGAGGGCACATTCCCTGTAACACCGCACGCAATAATAATAATAATAGTCTATTAAGTCGTCGTTCGCTTAGACTGTGAGAGACCCTTTACAACTAAAAATTTAATATGTATATAATGGTATAGGAAATTATTAATTTAAATTGTTAACTCAAAATTACCAAAAATAGTTTTTTTTTTAATTGGAAACATTATTATCAATGTTGATAAAACTAAAGACTAATTTAAATTTGTTATACATGTGAGAAAAAACGACGTCAAACAACATTATAAAAATAACATCAAAGTGTGGTATCGACTCTATTTGCTTCCGGACAGCTATTTCGTTACAATCGACGGTTATTGACAGTTACGTCATCTAGTCATTAGGGTAGATAAATATGTACCTATGGATCTATTAATTGAACTACTTTTCAGTGAACTGGAATCATTGGTGCTTGCTACCAAGCTTGTTGAATTACAAGTTTCTGATGGGATAAAATGTATACTAAATATCTAGAATTCTTCATATATATATAACAATTTAGTTACATATACCAAAGGTTACAAATAAGCGAAACACATCCATTTCGTAATTTTTAAAGTGTTTTGAAATATTTTGACGTTTTTTAACATTTATCTAATTTTATTGTTTTCGAAAATATTGCAACAACTTTAAAGTCAGTCAAAAAAAATTCATCTTGACAAACAATAAGTAGGATTGTAGTTTACAAGATCTGACAAAACTTGTTGTATACCAATAAATGTCATGTAAAAATGCATTCATGTTGACTCAACAGAGATTATAAATATTTCTATGGCCCTCAACTAAAATAGCGTTAATGACACGCACATTGCATACATTATGGTAAATATATTTGCACCTGAGAATGAACAACACCTTGCGGCTACAGGTATGTCTTGATTGAACAGTAGCGTAGACTCATTTAGGCCACATAAGGGGCGTTAAATCATAAATTATTTAATAATCAATAAAATTATCATTGAAATATTAGTCAACTTTTCTAATCTTAGTCAGTTGTTTGTGAAACTTGAAGAAGTAAGCATGATAAACCATATGTTTTAATTAAAATTTTGTTAAATTTTGTTGGAAAGGAAAAATTGGATTTAAATCATTTAAAAGGTTAGTAAATATTCCAAACAATCTACGTGTTATGTTTTTATTCATTTAACGCTTTACTTAAACAATAAATATAAGTAAAATTTTTTTTTTTTTGAAATTTACATACGTTGCAATTTGAGTTTAAAAACACGTTGCTGAAAAACATAAATGATAAAAAAACATGAAAAATAAATTATTTTCATAAGTAGAAGCAAATGTTCGCGTTATTCTGCCAGTATAGGGCTTTCACAGTATCCTGATCAATGACGTCACTAGTGTCATCTGTAGCTGTAAATTGGTCACAAATTGTGTGTCGCGAAATTTATTATTAGAAATTTGTTAATTTCTAAATATTGTCTTTAAAAATGTGTCATTTTCACTTATTTTGTTAATTTTAATATTAAATTTATACCTTACAATTTATGTTAATTTAAAATTAAATTATCAAGTTTTTTTTAATATTAACTCACAGTTTTGCATTTTTTAACAATAACATAAATTGTGTTAGGCTAGGTTACTCTACACGCGGTTCCCATTATGTGGTCCGTGTTGGAGTTATCAGGGTTACGCTAGTTAAAAATATATTTTTATTCATATAAAATACTTCGCTACTGCCATCATAGAAGTCTGTTATTTTAAATTTATAATCAGGGATCCTTCAAAAGGTTGGATACCACTGCTCTAGAGTATGGTAGGTTCGCTATATTACTTTATGTGGACATTTCTATTTAAATTATACACTTTTAATGCAAAATATCTATGTGGTCACGTAACTTTACTTATTTTAGGAAAAATTTAGATTTTTTGTTCAATATTACTAAATTTAAGAAAAATATAATTAACGTTTTGTGAAAATTTACAGTGTAGGTTATGTATTGTTAGGGACTATACAAATTTTTGATTAAACTTCATTATTGATGAAGAAGATATTTTACATTGGTATACAGTTTCGAAATTCATTTCAAACGAATTTATTTCAAATGAGTTTTTTTTAATGTAGGTATACTGCGCACTAAATTTAAATAAATTTGAATAAATTAAATTGCCATGAAAATAATGATTGAATTGTGTACTGTATTATCTGTGTACGACACTGGCAGGATCTGAGAATAGTTAAGACCGAGTTCATGGTCATGCAAAGGAAAGTTGACTCAGTGTGCTGTATAAGGTTGTTGAGAATGTTCAGTGTGCTTTATTTCCTCGGCTTTGCCGTTTAAGTCATTTCAAAAATGACACCGAAAATGTTGGTTAAAATCTGCATGAATGTATAATACGGTGACATTTACAATGGACATCACAGCAATGTTACAATGGAATTTTAATATTTAATAGGTAACTACATATATTTCATTATTTTCACTGACCGGTAGTTTAATTATTGCGAATGTATCATTTATAATTATTACTTTAGTTTTAATACATCATCAGTGTAATTGATTCATATCAACACCAAGTAATAATAATTATAATCAAAACAGCGCTGATTAGAAACCAGTAAATTGTTTTGTGTTGTTAGAACAATCTGTATGCTACTTTTCTTAACAATGTGAATTATTTCGAGCGTGAATAATTAAGATCATTTGGTGCTTAGTGATTATTTTAGAGCGTAAAGGATACTATATAACCATAAAATAGTTTAACTGTATGAATAATTAGAATTTTTTTTTCATTTATAGAATTTAAAATAATTTTATGTTTTGCGAATTAAAACATCGGCCATGTGTTGGCTCTAAACTTTCTTTTACGTAGTCAGTATATTTAGATTTGATAGTATATAAATAAAAATATAAAATGTTTAAATTTCAAGAAAATATGTCCATTCATTGTCCAATAACATCGGCCATGTGTTGGCCCTAAACTTTCTTTTACGTAGTTAGTATATTTAGATTTGATAGTATATAAATAAAACTATAAAATGTTTAAATTTCAAGAAAATATTTTCATTCATTGTCCAATAAAAGTGTAAAGTTAGTTTATTTTCAGATTTCCAAAGAAAACATATGTATTTTACATTTTAAATGTTGGATTTTATGGAAGTATAAAGAAAATATAATTATTCATTACATATTATTAAAAATTATTATGGCCGGGCGTTTTTTAGTTTTCAAATTAACTTTAAACCAGAGAAAATATTTATATATATATATTTTAAATTATTTACTAACCTTTGTAACGGTTTTTCACTAAACTTATTTGTGACACTGACAATAAATGTTAAATGTCAAAATATTTGAATATTTAAAATAGTTGACATGCATAGTAGATACGATTTATTATATATAATTTTCCATACCTATGTAACTATGGCAATATAAATAGGATAATAGCAATTTTTTCGTAACTGGTACACTTTTTGAAGAAATGTTTCAAACAAAAGTTGTTGAAATCATTAGTATCTTTAACTTTAATTATAAATATTTTACTGTAAGTGCAGCCGTTTCGAAGATATGCAAAAAGTGTCTCAAGTAAACATGCACTTCCGGTTTGAATATGCTTTTCAAAAACAGAAGGTTTTCTTCCCAGGCATATACAAATCTTAAGTTTAAAGTTTCAAAATGTTATCTTCAACAGTGTAGGCTGTAGAGCGCACACACACACACACAGACACAGACACACACACACACACACACACACACACACACACACAGACGTCATTCCAAAAATAGTCAGACTCGATTCAGGGAAGGTCAAAATGTGTATTTCCGTTAAATTCCGAGTTTTTTTCGTGATTACAATACTTACTTATTACTTCGTAAAAGAAAGTAAAAACATAAAATTCAGGTGTTTCTGTATATATGAATATTTAGTGTTTATTTCTAATATAAATATTAAAAGTACATTATTTGTTCCCAAGAATGTGACAGTTAAATTTTCGCGCATAGATTTTTAAATATACCTACACATATAAATAGAGCGTTCCGAAATGTAACTAATCTCGAGTATCTTCAATTTAGGATCATCTTTTACTGAATAGACTACGTAACAAACCTTGAATGTAAGGATATTTAGTTCGATACATCTATAACCATAAAATAAGTATTTAACTACATTTTAGATTTGTATTCAATACCAAATGTTATCCATTTAACTATATTATTATTAATACTGAACTTAAAATAACAGCGTCAATAACATCGTTGCAGAAAAGAACTTTCTATACGTATAGAATTAACATAACGCGAATATATTCATATTCAAATTACATAGACTTTTCCAAGCGCATAAGGAATGGTCAGTACAATAATTTTGTACTACACAATTTAATACATTTTTTATATAGCCATTTGTTGGCTTCTTTTTGAAGTGCGTGTTATTTCGACAGTTTGCAACACTGACGCGCTTGACATTGATAGATATGTAGTATCAACCCTCCGCTGTAAGGAGGTTCAAGTGCATCAGCGTTATAAACTGTCGAAATAATGCGCACTTCAAAAAGAAGCTAACAGAAGGCCCATTCTATATATGTTACTTACATAATTTGGTGGCGCGAAAAACATAACTTAGCTATAAAAGTAACATTGCATGAACATTTAGTGTGATGTGTAAGGGAAATGTTACCGTTAGTAAGTTACCAAAAATTGTTAACTTACTGGTAAGGTAACATACAATTAGTTGCTAGTAACTTATTTTAAAAATTGCTTCAAATTTGTCGTTCTTTGCACTTCCGTAATGGTGCTTACCAAGGTGAAACGGACATACGTGTTTGAGCATATAAAAATACATTTAATTAGAGATACTACACAAAAATAATGCGCCACAAATAAAAATGCCCGCCGCATGTAAAAAACAACTTTCTTTGATATTTAAACCAACAACAACTTATTGACAATATTCACCTTGGTTGTTAATCTACGTAGTTCTAAGTAAAATAATTTATATATGTACATATATATATATATATATATATATATATATATATATATATATATATATATATATATATACATACATATATATATATATATATATATATATATATATATATATATATATATATATATATATATATATATATATATATATATATATATATATATATATATATATATATATATATATATATATATATATATATATATATATATATACAGTTTAATAATCAATAACTTTGTTCGTTTGTCCTGCTCTGATGGCTCGGTTCTTAATCTGTCCTTTTTCCTCATTATAAGTGGAAGAGAGATAAAATATGAACTGAGGAATCAGTGCAGGACAAACGAACAAAGCTTATAAGTATGCTATTCAATATGAAATGAAACTGCACCATTATGAATATTTAGGTTTTATGATAATTTATAAGTTGTTTAAGTTACCGGTAAGTTATCGGTTATTAAGAAGTAAGTTACAGTGCCTTACCCATCACTATTTTAATATAATATACGGACTTGGAGAAAGCAATCATAATTATTAAAGGGTTATGTTAAAAAAAGAGTTCGTGAATCGGTAATTTCCGTTCCCAATTGTCGGGTATTTTTATCAAATTTGACTTTCATGATTTTTGATATATATTTTTGTAGTTCCTGGAAATTCATATATTGATATATTTATAAACTCGATTTAATTATTTATGTTATTGTTGATAGTATTCAATTTATACGTATCTCTATTAGATAGAATCATAATCATAACACTGATAGTCTCAACTCAACCATGACCTGTGTGATTTTCAAAGCTGCTGTCAAAGTTGACAGTTAAAAGTAGTCAACAAAATTATTGTATGTGATTTGTAAATTATAGGAATAAATATTTTACTTTCTTGTACGAAGTAATAAGTAAGTATTGTAATCGAGAAACAAAAATTTCTCGAAATTTTAACGGAAATACACCTTTTGACCTTCCCTGAATCGAGTCTGATTATTACTTTCTTTTACGAAGTAATAAGTAAGTATTGTAATCACGAAAAAAAATTCTCGAAATTTTAACGGAAATACACCTTTTGACCTTTCCTGAATCGAGTCTGACTATTTTTGGAATGACGTCTGTGTGTGTGTGTGTGTGTGTGTGTGTCTGCGTGTGTGTGTGTGTGTGTGTGTGTGTGTGACTGTGTGCGCTCTACAGCCTACACCGTTGAAGATAAAATTATGAAACTTTAAACTTAAGATTTGTATATGTCTGGAAAAAAAACCTCTTATTTTTGAAAAGCGTTTTCAAACCGGAAGTGCATGTTTACTTAAGACTTTTTTTTGCAATTTCTGCAATATCTTCGAAACGGCTGTACTTACAATAAATATAGTTACATTAACATTCAAAGATATTAGTATTCTGCACAACTTTTGTTTGAAACATTACTTCAAAAAGTACCAGTTACAAGATCTTATCTTATTGATATTGCCATAGTTACGTAGGTATGGGAAATTATATATAATAAATCGCATCTACTATACATGTCAACTGTTTTAAATATTCAAATATGTTGACATTTAACATTTATTGTCAGTGTCACAAATAAGTTTAGTGAAAAACCGTTACAAAGTTTAGTAAATAGTTTAAAATATTATATATAAGTATTTTCACTGGTTTAAAGTTAATTTGAAAACTAAAAAATGCCCGGCCATAATAATTTTTAATAATATGTAATGAATAATAATATTATCTTTATACTACTATAAAATCCAACATTTAAATTCTGAAATACATATGTTTTCTTTGGAAATCTGACAATAAACTAACTTTACACTTTTATTGGACAAGGAATGAAAATATTTTCTTGAAATTTAAACATTTTATATTTTTATTTATATACTATCAAATCTGAATATACTGACTACGTAAAAGAAAGTTAGGGCCAACACATGGCCGATGTTTTACATTTACTAGTAATATTTATTTATGTGATATTAAATTTGTAAATAATTCATAAATTATATTATTAATATTATACGATTTTTTTAAATTACTATACATTTAATTTTTAAAGTGTAGAGATATTGAAATATTAACAAAAAAATGTGAAAAATTAAAGAGTTTTAGGCTCAAAAATGGACGAGAAACCATAAAATATCTTATTATACGTATTACCCAGAGATAGACACATTTCTAAATATACAAAATTAATTAATACCGAATGGTAATCATTCCATAGTAAACCTAATAAGAGATTATTTATTTAAACAATGCGCTGTTTATATATATATATATTTATATATATATATATATATATATATATATATATATATATATATATATATATACATATATATATATATATATATATATATATATATATATATATATATATATATATATATTATATTCTTAGACTTCTACATTATTTAATGTATCGGTTAAAAATGGTGAGTTGTGGAAATCGAGGTGGAAATAATTTTTCCTGCATTGATATATTCCGAACGTATATACTTTTACATTTTCGTGCCCTCATTTTAATAATACGCCTACGCGTAAGCAAGATAGTTTACAGATTCAATCAGTTAAGCAGTCAACTATATTATTTGTATATTCGTGTTTTATCAACATGGTGAAGCAACAAACGATTAAACACATTGATTAGCATGATACGTACATATTCATATTCATGTTTCATAATTTATGAAAAAAAATCTCATTTTGTTAACATATTAAATCATTTTCAATAATTTAAAAAAACATTTTTAATCAAGAACATATATTTATTACTATTTTTTGAAATTAGATATATTATGGTTCAACTTTTAAAATGGTGTCCTCATCAATAAATACCAATACCAACCAAATTTGAAAACTAACCAACAAAATTAAAATTAAATCTCTCAAATCCGATTTATTATGAAAATGCTAACGTTGATTGTAGTTATAACAATATATTGTTAAGTATAAAGATATTTATAATGTGTATGTATACATAGTTTAAATAA
Organism: Nebria ingens riversi; assembly: GCA_018344505.1. NCBI lineage: Eukaryota > Metazoa > Arthropoda > Insecta > Coleoptera > Carabidae > Nebria > Nebria ingens. The sequence goes on along the minus strand of JADQWA010000112.1, from coordinate 317,880 downwards.
TAAAAAAAAAACTGTTAATGTAATTATGTGTGTATAAATTATAAATAAAAAATAAGTAAAATTCTCTGTTTTTTATATGTAATTTATGTCTGATACAAGAACTAAAAGTTTTAATTTGTTTTCCAATGTGGTAAATATGTACTTGGAATTCGCTATAACCTCGTTGTTCCAAGAACGATTTCGCAATTTACTGCGGTTTTATAAACCCATTATTTACTTGACCATCATCAAGGTTTTAATATAATGCCTTATATACTAAAATTAATTATTTTAAAACAAATTAACTTAGAAATACATAATCGAAATGTAACTTCCGTTAAGTAATTGATTTTATTGGTATTTGGAACATGTAACACAATAACACTCCCATTTATGAATCTAACAACGTTTCATTCATAATTACTGTCATATACTCCTAGTATAAGTTATGAAATTACAAACAATTTTGTATCACACCATATTATACTATAGTATCGTTTTAACGGTGAGATAATTTATATCCTAGAATGTATTTGTATACTATAATTGTTCGGCAATAAAAGAAGTTTGTATTACGTCATTGTACGAAACCTCGACACCGACTACAATGGTACAAAAAAGTCTAGCTGTGTGTTTGCATATCGTTTACTCGACACTTCGCTTATTTATAAGTGATCGTTAAAAAGTAAACAATCGTTTCTTCTGCTAAATGAAAATGAATGAAAGCTGCGGTTTGCTAGGTTATTGAAATTAGTCATTTATTTATTGCTAAATAATCTATTATTCAAATAAACGAACATTAACATGAATAACAGATATTATAGCCCAAAATACTTCATCTCCAATAGAGTCCGGACGACTTGAAGTCATATACAAAACTGAAAACAGGTTGAATATGTTAACCAAACACTTCTTGTTTTTTTACTTGAATACCTGAAACGCTAAAAATATGAAAACTTCTGATATAGTACTGACGTTTAATGGAGGAATATTTATAAACGATTGAAATTTCTCCTTTAGGAGTTAGAATGGAATCAAAATAATTATTTTCATTATTTTTTACGGCTTTCAGTTATAATCTAAATGTTTAAATACATCGAATAATTTAGAAATTTACTTAGATTTTTTTGGTATAACAATTATTTTTCTAATTGCTTCTTAAGGTGTAATTTTTTTTTGCGGGTTCTGATTGGATTTAATCTCCGACCGGATGGAATTGGGTCCCTGCACAATATGTGTGCCAAATTTGGTTGAAATCGGTTCAGTACCTTCAGAAGAGAAGAGGTGAGGATGATTGATCTTACGACTAGCGAGCGAACGACCAACATGTTACCAAGTATTTGACATATTTACATTTTCGTCATCAGGGCGATAAATGACGAAGTTTTTTTTAAGGAAATTTTTCAATTCGAGAATGTTACAGACGAATAATGCAGACAAGCACTTAAACTCTTCGATACTACGTACGGCGAGCTAAAAATTCTAAGCCGAAAAGTGTAAACAAATGGAAAACTGTAATTTAACACCAAAACACCACTGAAAATTATAAAAAATTGTATTGAAAAATACAGTTTTGGTGTTTAATGTAGATGTGGAATACTAAATTAGCACGAATAATTCGCCAAAAATGCTAAAACTTTATAATATATATAAAAGCAATTAAAATTATTTTGACAACTTACTAATCAGCTGTTTTAATTAGTGCCTAACTTCAAGTCGTTTGGACTCTATAAAATAGACCATGCTTGCATAAAATTGATAGTTAATTTTTAAATAGAGCTGGTACTGATAAAATTTGCCAGTCTATATAAACTTAAGAGCCTTTTATCCTTTTCCCCTTTTGTGTTTGATCTAAATGGATACTATAGCAGCAATATATTTTTATTAATTTTTAATGATAATGAATTACAACTATTTTAACTTTTACGCGCCATATCTCCCGCAAGATACCTTCCCTTATATACTCTTCATTATACATAGTGCACTCAAATTATATATTGCCAGCGCTCGTTTGTTTTTAAACAAAATTATGTTAAATATAAACATCGGCCATGTGTTGGCCCTAAACTTTCTTTTACGTTCAGTATATTTAGATTTGATAGTATATAAATAAAAATATAAAATGTTTAAATTTCAAGAAAATATTTTCATTCATTGTCCAATCAAATTGTAAAGTTAGTTCATTGTCAGATTTCTTATTTTAATTAACTTTAAACCAGAGAAAATATTTATATATAATATTTTAAATTATTTACTTACCTTTGTAACACTTTTTCACTAAACTTATTTGTGACACTGACAATAAATGTTAAATGTCAAAATATTTGAATATTTAAAACAGTTGACATGCATAATAGATACGATTTATTATATATAATTTTCCATACCTATGTAACTATGGCAACATAAATAGGATAATAGCAATGTTCTCGTAACTGGTACACTTTTTGAAGAAATGTTTCAAACAAAAGTTGTTCAAATCATTAATATCTTTCAATTTTATTCTAACTATTTTTACTGTAAATCCAGCCGTTTCGGAGATATGCAAAAAGTGACTTAAGTAAACATGCACTTCCGGTTTGAATATGCTTTTCAAAAATAGGAGGTTTTCCTCCCAGGCATGTACAAATCTTAAGTTTAAAGTTTCATAATTACCTTCAACGGTGTAGGCTGTAGAGCGCACACATACCCACAGACACACACACATACACAGACGTCATTCCAGAAATCGTCAGACTCGATTCAGGGAAGGTCAAAAGGTGTATTTCAGTTAAAATTTCGAGAATTTTTTTTTTCGTGATTACAATACTTACTTATTACTTCGTATAAAAGAAAGTAAAAAGAAACTATTTAAATTTACACTATTAGGATACAGGTGTATGTTAATACGATGTTTATTTATATCTTTGATGCAGATAAAAAATGGAAACAAAATGAAATATCGGTCAAAACCTTAGCTTAATGATGCATACAATTATAATGATAATGCTATATAATTTTAAATCTAGTATGACTGCTAAAAGTAAGCGTCCTCGAGCATTATGCTTAAAAAAAAGGTCATCATGTGTTCTTTTAATTTTTTTAAAGTATGCTACTATAGGTACTAACTATAGTAACTTTATCGTACCAAGTGGCTTACCATTATAATGTTCACCGTCTGTCGTCTGTCCTAGTATATAGTATTGTATAGGCATATCTTTAAAACAAAACCACAGAATCATTTAAATAGGTGTATGCGGTTTTCACTAAATAATTACTGTTATTTTATTAAATCTATGAAGTACCACCTGTCGTAATATTTTGCCTGAGTGCACAACATATTTTACCTAATTTACTACTCCGAAATACGAATTTCTTTATACATTTAAATAACTTATCTATCAACTAAAAAAGTTGTAACACGTAACCTCATTTACGAAATATATTTTAAATTAAAAAAATTCTATGCAGTTTGAAAATAAAATTTTCACACCATTCTTCTATTTCATGAAAACAATACAGCGAGAGATATCAATAACTAATATATTTATACTTAAAAAAGTGACAGACACTTGAAATATATTTACTACAACAGTAAATATATATATATATATATATATATATATATATATATATATATATATGTATATATATATAAATATATATATATATATATATATATATATATATATATATATATATATATATATATATATATATCGCATTGTTTAAATCGTTGAGGAATTTCATCGAGAAGATATGAATTATAAAAGTACAATAACACGTCTTATTCTTCACAGAAACTGTGGAGAATAAGACGTTTTATTGTACTTTTATAATTCATATCTTCACGATGAAATTCCTTAACGATTTAGTAAATGTTAAACTGTTAATTTCTGTATAGAAGCGATAAGCATACTTATATCAGTAGCATATATCTCTTGTCATATAATTCTTATAAATTATAATTCAACTTTTTAATAAATGTAATATTTTTGGAAAACTACTTTCATAAGCTGTAAAGCGTGCATTCAACAATAGTTATTAAGAAATTGTTTGATTTTCGTCATTTTGAACAAATATTTACTAGTAATGAATATAAACATCCTAAATTACATTTTATCTCATATTTCTAAAATTTAAATATTGATATGCAAATTGTATAACACATAAATATTTATAGATATTTTTTTATTTTCAGGTTTTTTCATGACATAACCCAACATCGAAATGATTTTCGGCCCACTAGGCCGACTGAAAAGATTATGGCCAATGTTTTGCATTGCAATTACGTTTTGTCTTGTGATTATTATTAAGAAAACTCTAGTCAATAATAATGATAATAATACACCAGAATCAGAATGGTTAGCAAAAAGGTAAAAAAATTCATATTTTTTGTTCAATTTTTATAATTGTTTATAGTTATGTAAAATGTTTTGAATGCACAGAATTTGGACAGGTAATTATTGTAGCTTAAATTAGAAAATTTATGACGTTATATACACAATTTCACCATTTAATTAGTAGTGAATAGAAGCTAAAAATAACTAAAATATTTAAAATGACATTGACATTTGTAAACTGGTTTAACATGAACATTATTTTATTTTATTAATCAATGTTAATCTATAAAGTATATTTTATTTGTAAACAAACTCAAGTTTGAGTAAATATATAATTAAGGTAAACGAAAAGTCGTCAGTAAAAAATACGTCTTATTTTTCACAGTCTCTTTAATGTTGTTATCTTTTTATATAGTAGTAGTTTCGATTTTTTTGAAAAATCATAATAAAAACACAAAATATATAAGTAAATGTTGTAAGCAGGACAAAAATTATTGTGAATTAAAATAATGTGAAATACGATGTTTTTGGTTGATGATGTGCAAAGTCTATTTGGCTCTTACTAAACCGACAAAAAGTCGGTAAAAATATGAATTCCCAAAAGAAAAATAATTAGGTGAAGAAAAATATATTTTACATTAGATAGTATTAAATTCTAAATGAAATATTATGGTAGTTACTCTAGCATAAGTTGTAATATACATTTTTGTTAACAGAATTTATGGATTCAAAGTTATGAATATTTACATAAGTTTTGTTTTTATTATAATTAAAGTTCAGAAATGCATGGAAATAATTTAATTCGATATCAAACTAGATAATTGAATATTGTCATTTTTACTTTTCTTTACGTAATATAAGTATTGTAATCACGAAAATGTTCAATGTCGAAATTTTAACCAAAATGTCCATTAATCCATATTGAACATTTTCATCAGATGTTTGTATGAGTCACAAATTATGAAACATGATATTTAAGAATTATAAAAAGATAATTTAGAAGAACTGTTTAGATTTTAAATTTTTACAATAATTGACCAACCGGAAGTGGTAGTTTACTTGAAGTCTTTTCCAGTTTTTGTCTATTTAACCCTAGAACGAACAACTATATTTTTCTTAACTCTAACAAACAAGGCGCTGTGGTTGTTCGTTCCAGGATTCATGAAAATTCATGCATTATTTCTAAAATTTACTTATCTAGTAAGCAAGAGGCAATATAATATTTGACACTTTTCGTTTGAAAATTTTATTGAAATATCTTTCAGCTTACGTGCAATAAATTTTTCAAATGTTGTGAATTTTTAACTATGTTAGTATGCTTGGAAACAAGTCATGATCTATTTTCAAGCAACACTGGTTTTAACATGTCAATATAGCATTCTTATATTTGTATTTTAGTATCTATTCCAACTAAACAAATATACCTTGCTATTCGTATATGAAAGTCTATTGCACTGCAGATAATTTATATTTGCTTATAAATGAATTTATTTATTTTTTCTAAAATATGTAGTTATTATTTTGTCAGTATTTAAGAAGACAAAAAGCTATTACAGTTTGTCTGAATTTTTGATTCTTTGTATTGTATTGTAATATTATTAAAAAAACACAGCTACTCGTACTTCTATACAAATTTTATATCTCGAAATCAAATAAAATTATTTGATTTGTTATATAAAATGTTAGAAATTACTATTTTCGTATCTTGGGTAGATCAAGAATAATTTGAGCATAATAAATGGTGTGACAATGGGAGGTCGTCCTCGGTATAAGTGGATAAATATGATTGGGAATGAGTTGAGCGAAAGATAAGTTGTGAGGAAGTGAAATAAAAAAGCGTGTATGAAGAATTTAATGAATTTTAATAAAGCAAAAGAACTCGGTACGGATGGAGTTGAATGGCGAAAGGACGAATGGATGTAAAGGGTTATCTGCCACTCCATTTAATGGGAATATGCATTAAATTATGTATGTATGTATACAATTTTTATTTTGTTATAGTTCGTTCGAAATGTAAGTGGTAAAAATGAAATTTTATTTTAGATTAGAAAAACATCAAAAAGAATATGTGGATCGAAGAGGAATTCAAGTGGTTGTTGGACATTATATGGGCGATTCCAATAGAAAGAAAATAAATATTACTAAAGGTAAATATATTTATATATATATATATATATATATATATATATATATATATATATATATATATGTATATATATATTTATACATATATATATATATATATATATATATATATATATATATATATATATATATATTTGTAGCTTATTTTTATTAGAACAGGTATACCACGCAGATTGACTGCCAATGAGAATATTGTAATTGCATGTACGGCCATGATTATTATACGTATTTAATGTTATATAAGCATTAATTATATGTGTAACAGACATGCGTCACCTACAAATTTGACTAATTTTTGTTTGTTTTTTTTTGCTATTAACAAATTAATTTTTCCTTGAAAGTATGTTTTTGGTAATAGAAATTTAAATAAATATGGAAATTACAGAGTACAGAATAACTTATATATTCAGAGCATACCACTTGAACTCAGACTTAAATTACGTCTACAATTCAGAGCGTATAAAAAATGCCTCGTTTAAAACCCATTTAGTTTAAAAGTCGTAGTATATTAATTATACACACTACGATAGTTTTAAGTTATATTTCTTTTAAAAATCAACCAAATCGAATCGTCTTATGAATATTTTCACATTAGAGCTAATTTTGTTAATATCCAGGTTCTATTTAAAAAAATTAACACAAAATAAAATACGACTAGATTTAGCTAAAACTAACCGACTAAAGCCTAATATCATAAACGGTTACAGGTGTTCGAATTATGTATTATTTAGGTTACTCCTGTGATTCACTATGAACCAATCCCCTTATTTATTTCTTATAGTCAAATTCTTATTCTTTCTAAGTCATTTAACATCGATTGAATTGAATATGAATTTGGTGTATAAAAAACTAATTAGTTTAATCTTTATTATTATTCTTGTTAAATCATTTCCATTAATTTCGTATGAATTGTAAGTTTTAATTATGTTGCGCCAGCAAAGATATTTATGCGTTTATAAAAAGTTTTTTTTAATTTCAGAAATGATGAATACAAATCATTTTAATCCAGAACCAAAAGCTGGTGAAAATGGTAAACCAGTTGTAGTTCCAGTACGAGATTTACTAGAAATGCAGCAACAATTTCAAATAAATCGTTTTAATATTATGGCTAGTGACAAAATACCGTTAAATAGAACATTACCGGATGTCAGAAAGAAAAGGTAATATATATTATAATATTATAGATAGTTGAAGAAAAGTAATGGTATGCTGCGTATAAGAAATTTAAGTGTAGACCTTATTTAATATGTGTTAATGTTGTGTTTATAGATGTCAAAATGCGTATAATAATATTTCCAATTTGCCTAAAACAAGTATTATAATTGTTTTCCATAATGAGGCATGGTCCACACTTTTGCGAACAGTGTGGAGTGTTATTAACAGATCCCCGCCTTCCCTTCTAGAGGAGATTTTACTTGTTGATGATGCTAGTGATCGAGGTAAGTGACTAAATTTTTATATAAAAGCAAAACAGATATTCAACACCTTAGCGCAGCTTCCGATTCGAATTTTGTCATTTTGCTGAGATGTTAAGTATTATTTGATTGCTCATTACGTAGTCCGGTTCCAAGTTAATCGGTGATCCCTCTATATTTATCTATTTCCTAATAGTATATCCTGAAATTGAACGTGGTTCCAGTTTCATATTCCGAAATTAAACCCACTATGCAATTTCAGGAATATTGTAATATTTCCGAACATGATTCATGAGAACTTGGTTATTATTACGTGACCAAAATAACCGCAAATTAATCACGGTTCATTTATCCCTTCTATCATAGTGTCATTAGGTTACATACACCAAGCGGATTAGTGCGTGATTTATATTCGTTTTCATTGCAGTATTATGTGGTTTGCCACGAATAACCTATAAATATTTAAAATAGAGGAAACGCAAAACAGGAAGTCATGGATATAAGTATCAAAATATTAAGTTTACAGTTTTAATACAAAATAAGAATTAGGAATATAAAATTAAAAATAACAAATTAAAAACAACAATTCGATAATTTTTACTTTGGATAATACATTTTTAAAAATCTGTTTTGTCTTCTATCTCTCCGTTTTATTCTACTATTCACAATAATGTTTTAACAAAACTTTTTAGCATACATACATAACATCATGCCTATTTCCATCATATGGGGTAGCAGAAAACCCTTTACATTCATTCGCTTTCTGAAAACATATCGTGTTCTTCGCATGGAATACTTAGCGTATCAAATTCAAGTAATTATGAACAATTTTACCGTTTCAGACATTTAGTCAATCTTTTCTAAAGAATTTATGATGACGAACAAATTAATTTGTATAAAATATATTTCTGTAGTCTATTGCACCCCATCTATTTAAAGTGGTGATAAAATGACGTGCTTTGACTATTTCATTGTATAATTTTTTTTCCGTGAGGTAAGATCCTGCATACGCGATTCGCCAATACACTTTAAAATAGAATGCCGTACATTTCTGGAACTCAACATAATCTAGTATTTTATAAATTTACTGTGGAATTTAAAACACAACAGCTGTTAGTATATGTTGTGTACTTAATGTACAGGCAATATAATCCATCATCAAGAAATTATGAATGTAGCTAAAGAAAAATATGCATTTCAATTTGTTGTTAGATTAGCTTCTATATTTGTTCAACATATTTATTTTATAATTCATAATTTTGTATACAGATAGTTCGTTACTAAACAATTACAGATCACACAAGTATTACCATTGTTATGCCTCGGAAATCTGTTGTACCTTTTAGTAATTTCGAAATTGATAACGCATTGTTGTACTAGAAAAACAAATTATCAATATGTTCTTAACAAATTAATTAATAAATATATTACAGATTTTTTGAAGAAACCATTAGAAGATTATGTCAAAATCTTGCCCGTTTCAACTAAAGTAGTGCGCTCACCTGATCGAGTAGGACTGATAAAAGCTCGAGTCCTTGGTGCAAATAAAGCCAAAGGAGACATTTTAACATTCCTAGATGCTCATTGCGAGTGTACAACAGGATGGTTAGAATCTTTAATAGATCGAATTGCTGATAATCCAACTCGAGTGGTTTGTCCCGTTATAGACATAATATCTGACGAAACATTCGCATATGTTAAAAGTTTTGAATTACATTGGGGTATGTAAGAAATTTAACTTTATATTAGAAATATAGATAATAATTTTAATCTAAAATAAAATACCAACACAGAAATACAAAGTATAATAGATAATAGAGCATAAGAGACAACAGCATAGTAGTGTATGCTTGGTAAACAGTTTTGAGAAAATATGAATGAAAATAATACCTTTTTATAATCATTTATAAGGTATTTCTTTTTTAACAGGTGCATTGAATTGGCAATTACACTTCAGATGGTACACCCTTGCAGGAGCAGAACTTTTAAAACGAAAAAAAGATATCATAGTACCGTTCAGTAGTCCAACAATGGCAGGAGGATTATTTGCTATAAACAAAAAATATTTCTTCAGTATTGGAGCATACGATACTGAAATGAAAATCTGGGGCGGAGAAAATTTGGAATTATCATTTAGGGTCTGGCAATGTGGTGGTTCCATAGAAATCGTTCCATGTTCACATGTAGGACATCTATTTCGAAAATCATCTCCATACAGCTTTCCAGGTGGTGTTGGAGATATTTTATACGGAAACCTTGCAAGAGTGGCAATGGTGTGGATGGATGACTGGGGAAAATTTTACTTCAAATTTAATGCTGAAGCAAGAAAAAGTCGAGATCATCAAAATGTCACGAAGAGAATCCAACTCCGCCAACATTTAAAATGTAATAACTTTGAATGGTATTTGGATAATGTCTGGCCGCAGCATTTCTTCCCGAAAGATGATCGATTTTTTGGAAAAATTCGTAACATTGACCAGAACTTGTGTTTGATAAAACCTTTGGGGAAAGGAACGTTGAATCAACCAATGGGACTTGCGAAACTCAATGAATGTTTGAAAGAAGATAACATAATTGAAATGTTTGTGATGACACCAGAAGGAGCGATCATGACAGATGAGTCTGTGTGTTTAGATGCCCCTGAGAAAATCACAGGGCCAGAAGGAAAAGCTAGAATAATGGCGTGCAGTGGATTTAAAAGGCAAAGATGGAAGTATGATAAAAAGGTAAAGTAACACTTTTCTATTTGTTCTTTATTATTTCAAATAATTCGAAAATTACTCGACTATAGTCATTATCAATATAAAATATATATTAATGAAAACGTATATAAAATAAACTTGCTCGCAAAATCACAATTGATTGCATATTATTCAATAAAATTCATATATAGTATATTTTAACTAAATTTGGTATACTTGGTATGAGTTTTCATATTCACCCAATGTTATATTGTAATTTAATAAAATGAGTTCAATACTTCTTTATTTATAAGCTTATAAAAAAGAACGTCAAGTGATGATCAGATTTTGTTTATTTTAGATTCGAACATTGACACATATATCAAGCAATCGCTGCCTGGATATTGCTCCATCAAAGAAATATGAAGATGGTTTAGTCATTACGAACTGTACGGGATCATTAACGCAACAATGGAATTTCGAATCAGTGCCTTGGAAATAAGTGTTGAACAAAGTGACAGTTAAAAACCCATGACTTTTATACGTGAATCGATTATTTGTTATGACAAACGTAATAAATATTTAACTACTTAAATAATTTTTTTATATTTATTTTTATTTTCCCTAATCTGAATTACAATTAATTTTTATATTATAAACTTTTAAGAACATAAAATAGGAATGCCTTCTATATAATTTCGATTATTTTAACATACATACATACATAACTTCATATCTATTCCCATCAAATGGGGTGACAAAAACCCTTTTTACATCCATCACATCTTGACAATCTTTCGCCA